>JAQFVV010006452.1:52500-644087 GCA_028023455.1 Epiperipatus broadwayi | reverse complement strand
ATGATAAAATCATTATAATATTTTATGGAATTACTTACAGACCATAACATTATAAACTAACAAATTTATTTATTCAGTGGCAAAAGTTTATGTCATAAAATAGACATTCATATAATATTTTATGGCTAAAGAAACAATTTATCATTGGCAAACATTTTCAATCAATGAACAATTAATTCATTCACGTGCAAATACTATTTATATTTATTTCAAGAAAATTTTACCAAATTCTTCGTGGCCAGCTATAGCCATCGAAGGCCCCTGTAGTTGGGCGGCCATTTCTAACCTAGTAAATAAAGATGACTTCATCTCTACGAAATCAATTCGTAAAGCCTAATTCTATTAAAGAGAATTCGGAAATCCTAAACGCTTCCGTCTATGATTCGGGTAGCGCTTCGTATAGAACGGGTAGCAAACCCTATTTTACCTAATATAGCTCGACGTTTGGTTAGTTATAATAATTCAGCTACAGCGATATGCAGCTCAGACAGAGATAGAATTAAAAAAAATATCATTAATAAAATAAATTTAAAAGGAAAATTTAGAATAACTAACATTCTTTCTCTATCCAAAACACATTTTCTGAGCTGTAAGTACTTGCACTGTTCGACAATGATGATAATGATTTCATGTCATTGTTAATATTACCGACTAAAATAAAACATTCATTAATTTGCCAATATGCTCTCAATATTTTATTATTATACAATTAGAAGTTTCAATCTCTTAAGCCATGCCACGCTTGTAATGTTGATCATAATTGATCAATTCTTAATGTAAGAGCACTTATAATAATGACACTAATCTCAGGGTTCTCTGTTATTTTTAAAGAAAAATGCTCGGCAGTATTGTGTTGTCGCAAATGACTGGCATTCTGGTCAGCTATAGGAAACATTTACCTTATTTAAATTCCAGGTGTCTTCATCCACATATCAACTATTATAATATTTAACGAGATGATAACCATATTCAATAACAACGCATAATTTTGAATAATACAGCCATTTTATCCAGAATCTCAGTCGGAATGATGAAAAGACAAGGGTGCTATTGTGTCCTTTCATCATCCTGACAACACAATAATTTAACTAAGATTTATTACTTAGACACTTCACTTAACTGTGTACTAAATAATGTGTAACCAAAACCTACTAGTTTGGGAATAAAGTGATTTTACACACATATAAAATAAAATGTTCTGGTCTGAAGTTTCAATTCCATAAATAATTCTTATTAAATTAAAATATACTGAAATATTCTGATCTGCTTACAATTGTCTATCTGGTGTATTGAATTTAAGATTTCATAAATGATTTCGGACTCAAGAAAAGTATTGCAAGTATTATGCAAATACACTTTTATTTAGCACACAAGAAAAATGACTCAAAACAACTTGTAACAAGACTATAATTTATTATTACAGTTTAACAAAACTATCCTTTATGATTAACATAATAAACAAACATATACAATTTATTCGATCCCATATGGATAAAACAAAATATAACTAACATTAATTCGTCTATACTTTTAGACCTGGATTCGAACTACTTCTTCATCTTCTTTTTACATTTATGCAAATTGAATATAACAAAATAAATATTATTATCGATACATCAACTCATCTGTTTAGTGTATCTTATACGAACGGTTACTTAACTTTATTGACTATAGATCTGTTTTAAAACAAAAACAATTTGATTCTAGGCAATACGTACAAACGATTTTTATTATCATATCATTTAATTAAATGATAGTTTTTATTTAGATAACTTATTATAATTTATGGGTTATTTATCAGAAGTTACACTTATTATTTTAATATTTACCTTAATAACAACTGAAGTTGTTATACACATTGTATTCCTCAGTATAAGTTATATTGTGAGTGCTACTTAATCATTAACCCGAATTAAACCTAGTATTTGAACCCTCCATTGGCAAATAAAAATTTCTAAATCACGCAATTTTAAACTTACTCTCTCCATTGACTTACGTGTGGATTACCAGCACTATTCCGCCGCACAATCCAGACATTGATCATATATACTAGCACGCTATTTATACTGAATGGATCGTAAGGAATTAACCTCCAATATACCCATTATCTTGCCATAACTTTCTAAACAAAACACAATATTCAACAACTTCCGTGGTGGATTTATCTCTATTTTCTCATGAGGAATATGGAATAACACCGAAGGTCTGTAGAGTTAACTACTACATTAAAATAGTTTGGTGGGTCCTTGCCTCTTACTTGGGCATAATAGGAACACACACCAAATATAATCCTCTCCTGGGATTTTAACGAATGAAATACACTAAATACGATATAAATTACTGATCGTCCTAACTCTGAGAAGCAATCACTTGGGTTATAAACATACCCGAATACTAGATTTATCTATTCCCCTCATGGAAAATAAAGCTTTTGGGGAGATCATTTTCCATCCCACAAAATAGATACATTACAATTATTACTTATGCAAATATTAAGCATATACCTATGCTATATCGGGGCAAGACAAGCAAATACACTAATTACACTAAATTTATGTTCCGGGGTATACTTAGATCAACGTCTGAAATCAATGGATATCACAGAATTAAAACATAATAATTTTCACCTTTGCCAAAGAAACATTCAACAAGTAATTGGTAGTATAGTATTTTGAACTAAATCAAGTGAATGCGTTAATAAAGAATAATTGGGAATAAGTTCCTCCATTAACATAGTATAAATTTGTTTCAAACTTTAAATAAGTAATATCCTGTATAGCACTTCTCTTTAATTACTTCTGATAATTTTAACTAGATATTTTACCTATTAAGTATCTAAATTTTTCTTCTTTTACGCATCTAACATATAAATTTATACCCATAATTGCATATCATAAGTAAACACATTTTATAAAAAAAAAAAAAATTTTTTTTTTTTTTTTCATGTCAAATATAAATTTAACCTAGAATAATTACATGAAAACATACCTTTATGATTACAAGGTCATTTAAATATTACTTGACTATACAGCCTTTCACCTGTTGATATAAAAAAAAAATACACATAATTTTACAAATTAGTAAAAAAAAATCATTACTTAACACGAGCTTATTATCTCACTAGAAAAATGTTTTCCGTTGGGCAATTTATCCAGATGAAGAACTTGATCCATTCGTAGTTCACGAAACAAATTTAAAATAAGAAACACATTTTATTATTTCATTTATATAAAAGTTGCCTCCATTCTGGTGCAATTAATAAATTAGGCAAAGAAAACATAGCAGCGTTGGATGTTAATTCTTCTTTGAATTAACTGCTATAATTTTGGGATCCAAGAAAACAATACATATTTTAACATGACGAATATTTGACGATAGACGATCACATATACAATTCTTTTCTTTTTACTATTGGCGATACGTATCATTTTTAGCTAGCTGGCTTAGGAATAAAACTAATGCGCGAATTTTCCAAAATACTATTATTATAGCGACTGCAGCTGACTTACGTGGATATAAAGTTTTAACGACTCCAGTTGATGTATAATATAACATATTATATTATGGTTATAATTAAGTCACTAATGTTTGTAGTTTTTATTCCTACTCTAGGAATTATAATTTTTCTTTAATAATGAATTCTCCGTAAAATGCACACATACAAATTTTCCAATATTTGCCTTGAGAAAATTTATATATATATTTTTTTAAAATATACAGGTGCATAAGTAAATATCCTTTATCATTACTATTATTTTTAGATAATTTTCAGTGAATAAACATATTTTAACATGGGGAACTTACATTATTTTCAAAGCAGACAATTTCTTTTAGAAAGAGCGCGAAATTTTCTAGTTAACTTTCCTTGGCTTTTATAATATGTCTTTTAATTATAATTTTTCTTTTATACCACGAAAAGATAATTAAATGAGGTAAAGTTAACAACTCATTGATTATTTCCTGGAAATTACTTATATTACTTATTTTAAATATAATGACACTTTCTGTGATTGCTGTAGTTAATACGGTCATTTTGAACTTTAGCATAAGATAGTACATTTTTGCATATAAAAAGCTTTAAAATATGTAGATGGCAACAGAAAACAGAATATCTTATCAAATAGGATTAGCCACGCATGATATTATTAAAAATTTACTTGACTTATATTTATTTCTGCAATAAAAAATAATAAAAAATTTGTTACCGAATTTCAGTACTGCTTCCTCCTTGTAAAACTAAAGTCAGACTAAACTTTCTTCAAAATTTGGCGGTCTTCTTTTAGCGACCTCTTACAGAAAAATAATCATTTAATTATACCATAAACAAAAGAAAAGAAAAAAAAAACAACTTATTACAGTTATATTTTTCCATATGATTTAAATGGATTACAGAGTAATTTGACAACTA
Source organism: Epiperipatus broadwayi (assembly GCA_028023455.1). NCBI lineage: Eukaryota > Metazoa > Onychophora > Udeonychophora > Euonychophora > Peripatidae > Epiperipatus > Epiperipatus broadwayi. The sequence goes on along the minus strand of JAQFVV010006452.1, from coordinate 639,679 downwards.
ATGAAAAATAATAAATATACTTAATTAACAATGTTTATTAGTGATGTATAATTCTGTCTACATTATTATCTAAAATAATTTCAAAACTACCAGAAGTGATTGTGCTTTATGATAAGATACTCCTCTACTCTCCCTCTACCCATCCAAAATCAATTACTGTTTATAATATGTGCTTTTATACTATATTAAATTGCTCTTATTGTTAATATTTTAATTAAATTATTCATGCTCTTCTTCAAAATGACATTGGATTACCAAATTTTTTAGTTATTTGCTTAAAATACGTTAAAGTGAGTAAATAGCATACTTTATTAATCACTTAATATTATTATTATTTTATCTTTTTATTTTCTAAAAAAAAATTGCATTGTTTTTCTGTGGAAATAATGCTAAATAAACCAAGTGTCAATAACACTAGGTTACAATATATATATATATTGTACATATACATATAGTATTCATGCTCATTTGAATATATATATATATATATATATATATATATATATATATATATATATATATAATTCAAACAAATATATTTAACACAGTATTCAAAATTAAATAATATATTCTTTACCAGAAGTACTTTCAATTGTTTCACTGACAATCTTTATCAACTGTTAATACAAACGTACAAAAAATAAAAACTTGCATTACCCATCATTCAATCTATTCAAATTTCCCACAATTCTGTTGTCTTTATATTAGCCGATTGTTTATTCATCAAACCACCTCTATTCCTAGATATCATCATTGCCTCTTTAATTTTACGTTTTTCACTACACCTTTCAATTTGAATAATTTTTATATCTCTATTATTAAATTTAAAACCATAATTACATGTTTTATTATGATCAAATATAATTGATGGAGTATTCATATTTACTGAAGATATATTTTCTTTCTATACACGTTTATATAATGTCTTATGATCATTATATCGTTTTTGTAATGTACATTTGGATTCCCCTATATATTTTATTCCACAACCACATTCCAACATATATATAACAGAACTTAATTCAAACTTAGAAATCTTGGCTTTGGAGTTATTTATCATATCATTTATATTATTTGAAGAGAAAAAAGAAATTCTACACAAACCACTAAAAAGTTTATAAATTAATTTAGCTTGTTGATTAGATATAAAAGGAATAGAAATCCATTTATCACTTTTTAATTTACTTAATATTTTCTTATTATTACTCTTATTTTGATTATATTTTGTAATTGTATTATAAATAATATTCCTTCCATAACCAACATTCAACATATCAGTAATATATACATTAATATTTTCAATTTTATCACTAATAAATTTGCACAAATAATCATTTCTAAATAAAAATGACTTCAAACCAGCTAATTTATGACTCATATGAACTTTAGAATTATATGGAATATAACCCCTAATTTCCACAGGCTTTAAAATCATATTATAATCAAACACATTATTATTTCTTTTAATAAATATATCTAAAAACTTTATAGAATCTTCCTTCTCTTCATTTAACACCCATTTTACATTATTAATCATATTTAACTCATTAAACAAATTAACTATTATTTCATTATGTGCACATATAAATACATCATCAACATATCTACAATATACTTTAATTCCTTTATATTTTATCTGAGACAATATCTTAACCTCATAATTAGAAATAAAAAAATTACAAAGCTGTGATACCACCGGAAGACCCATTGGCCAACCAAAATTCATTTTATAAAAGCAATCATTAAACCTAACATATATATTATCATTCACAAATCTTAATATTTTAACAATAAAATTCCTAATATTATTATCTATAGATTTTAAAAACAAAGCTCTTTCAATAATCTCTATTGATTCAATACGATTAATTGAACCATACATTTCAGATATGTCAAGTGTACACATAACATCATTATTATCAATTTTTATATTTTTAATCCTATTAATAAAATCAAATGATGATGAAATCGTATAATCTCCAAATCCAAGCACATCTTGCATTATTTTTTCAATATATCTACAAGCATTATAATAAAAAACACCACCAAAATCAACAATTACTCTTAATGGATAACAATTTTTATGCAATTTTATATTTGCAAAGATTCTTGGAAACACTGCAGACGACGGATATAAACTGTAATATGTCTTTGCATCAATAACTTTTTTCTTTTTAGCAGTCATTAAAATGTCATTAATAAATTTCATTCTATATGTATCAATATTATTTAATTCACTTTTTTCAAAACAAAGCTTCTTCATTTGATCCATAATTTTCATATTATATTCATCCTGTTTCATTAGGCACATCCGTAAACCCTTGTCCTCCTTCAAACAAATTAATTTATTACTTTTTAAAAAATTTTTAAATTCATAAATTTGTTTTAACCAAACATTATCATTTTGCTTATCAAAACTATGTGAATATCTCTGGAGTTGATTTGAATTTTAATCAGCGTTATATTTTACATTTTGGATCTAAATACGTCGGTGGAGGTTGGAAAGATTCTAGTATTGAATTAAATGCTGCGATTGAATATTCGTTTGGTGTTATAAATTGTGATTTAAATGATAGGAATAAAATAATTAATGAAATAAAAAATAAAACATTTGATAAGCAAAATGATAATGTTTGGTTAAAACAAATTTATGAATTTAAAAATTTTTTAAAAAGTAATAAATTAATTTGTTTGAAGGAGGACAAGGGTTTACGGATGTGCCTAATGAAACAGGATGAATATAATATGAAAATTATGGATCAAATGAAGAAGCTTTGTTTTGAAAAAAGTGAATTAAATAATATTGATACATATAGAATGAAATTTATTAATGACATTTTAATGACTGCTAAAAAGAAAAAAGTTATTGATGCAAAGACATATTACAGTTTATATCCGTCGTCTGCAGTGTTTCCAAGAATCTTTGCAAATATAAAATTGCATAAAAATTGTTATCCATTAAGAGTAATTGTTGATTTTGGTGGTGTTTTTTATTATAATGCTTGTAGATATATTGAAAAAATAATGCAAGATGTGCTTGGATTTGGAGATTATACGATTTCATCATCATTTGATTTTATTAATAGGATTAAAAATATAAAAATTGATAATAATGATGTTATGTGTACACTTGACATATCTGAAATGTATGGTTCAATTAATCGTATTGAATCAATAGAGATTATTGAAAGAGCTTTGTTTTTAAAATCTATAGATAATAATATTAGGAATTTTATTGTTAAAATATTAAGATTTGTGAATGATAATATATATGTTAGGTTTAATGATTGCTTTTATAAAATGAATTTTGGTTGGCCAATGGGTCTTCCGGTGGTATCACAGCTTTGTAATTTTTTTATTTCTAATTATGAGGTTAAGATATTGTCTCAGATAAAATATAAAGGAATTAAAGTATATTGTAGATATGTTGATGATGTATTTATATGTGCACATAATGAAATAATAGTTAATTTGTTTAATGAGTTAAATATGATTAATAATGTAAAATGGGTGTTAAATGAAGAGAAGGAAGATTCTATAAAGTTTTTAGATATATTTATTAAAAGAAATAATAATGTGTTTGATTATAATATGATTTTAAAGCCTGTGGAAATTAGGGGTTATATTCCATATAATTCTAAAGTTCATATGAGTCATAAATTAGCTGGTTTGAAGTCATTTTTATTTAGAAATGATTATTTGTGCAAATTTATTAGTGATAAAATTGAAAATATTAATGTATATATTACTGATATGTTGAATGTTGGTTATGGAAGGAATATTATTTATAATACAATTACAAAATATAATCAAAATAAGAGTAATAATAAGAAAATATTAAGTAAATTAAAAAGTGATAAATGGATTTCTATTCCTTTTATATCTAATCAACAAGCTAAATTAATTTATAAACTTTTTAGTGGTTTGTGTAGAATTTCTTTTTTCTCTTCAAATAATATAAATGATATGATAAATAACTCCAAAGCCAAGATTTCTAAGTTTGAATTAAGTTCTGTTATATATATGTTGGAATGTGGTTGTGGAATAAAATATATAGGGGAATCCAAATGTACATTACAAAAACGATATAATGATCATAAGACATTATATAAACGTGTACAGAAAGAAAATATATCTTCAGTAAATATGAATACTCCATCAATTATATTTGATCATAATAAAACATGTAATTATGGTTTTAAATTTAATAATAGAGATATAAAAATTATTCAAATTGAAAGGTGTAGTGAAAAACGTAAAATTAAAGAGGCTATGATGATATCTAGGAATAGAGGTGGTTTGATGAATAAACAATCGGCTAATATAAAGACAACAGAATTGTGGGAAATTTGAATAGATTGAATGATGGGTAATGCAAGTTTTTATTTTTTGTACGTTTGTATTAACAGTTGATAAAGATTGTCAGTGAAACAATTGAAAGTACTTCTGGTAAAGAATAGATTATTTAATTTTGAATACTGTGTTAAATATATTTGTTTGAATTATTATTATATAATTTAAAAATACAGACATTTAATGGTTGTAGTTATATATATATATATATATATATATATATATATATATATATATATATATATGTGCTATATATATATATATATATATATATATATATTGTACCAGTCCATACTCCCTGCGGAATTCTTTTCCTAATCTTGCACTGAGCATGAAGTGACCAAGATTCAACAGGTAAAGAAATGGATATCAATCTAGCCGATTGTCTGTACTCATGTATATTGGTACTTCCAGCTAAATTGATAGAAAGAGTGGATTGACAGGACTCTTCCAGTTAAAAAACACCCTTTAGTTGATATCTTATTTGAATGCCCGAATATTTAGAACAATGGCAAGTACACACCTTTGAAAAATCTATTTACAAAATAGACCTTTGCGCACCACTTCTAGAAAAGAATCAAAAAAATGAATTTTTCACCCTCCTAGAAGGATGTGCAATATCATATGTTCAGCGGAGCATAAGAATAAGATTTAACACCCTGGTAGAGTGATATCCTTTTGTGGCTAGCTCAGTCACTCTACAATCTAGGGTCTTCAAATGGGTAAGTTAAATGATTATTACCGGTACGTGGTTGATAAGGAAAGAATACATTTTGATCAATATAAATAATAATAAGAAAATGCAACAAGTTTAATATTATGATTAAATATTTATTTAATCCCAAATACCCACCACCGTTTCATACTAATGATGATATAATAACAAAATATACTAAATAATTAATTATCACAAACCCATATATATATGCGGTGTTGAAATAGATAAATACAATTTTAAATAAGAAAATAATAAATCCCTAAAGCTATTTACAATGTTTATAAGTAATGGAAGTGGTCTGAGCTCCTTTTACCTAATAGAAATAAATTTTACTGTGTGTGATTTGATATACAGATATGAGATTTTCGGTCATACAGGTGTACACTTTTACTGTTAACTTTAAAATCTTTTTATTGATAGCAAATAAAAAAAAAAGACAACTATGCATACGTATATTTGCAATATGAGATATTTCACTAATTTCATACTTTTCAACAAGTCAACAAGGTTGCATTGGCTCAGATACTATATCATACTCACCATAAGGTACTGTATCTATTTCCCTCTTGCTATAGATAAATTTCTGTACATGTATATACGCGCATCACTATTATACACTTACTATTACTTTAAATATAGTTATTAGAGTACTTGCTTACAGGGAATCTATAATAGATCAATCCCTTCTTGCACTCATCATAAGGTGCAGCAGTAACAAAAAAAATAACTTAAAAAGGATATACGGTTAAATACATTTTTAGATATTCAGCATGAGATATCATATTTACCGAATATTATAAGCATATGTACACATATATACATGTATATTTATATATGATGAATTTCAGGAGTAACAACAAGAGCAAAACGAATAGCAACAACAAAAACAAAAGAATCTCATTGCAATCTTTGTTGAAAATACTAGAATTTAAAGTAGAAAAATTGACTCAAAAGATTTAAGTAAAAGCTTTATCATTTATGCCCATAATAACTGTAAATTCAATATACGTATGTGAGAGACTCTCTCTCTTTTTTTAAATGATTAATAATAATAACAAAAAAATAATAATAATACATTTAATTGGAAATATCAAAGTTAATTATTTCAATATTAATAAAATATCTTAAAATAAACTTATGTCTGCATCTTCATTCTTCTCCTCTGGGCTCTGAGTGGGCTTCAAGTCGACTGGCTGTGTAGTGAGGATTTCATCTATTTAGCAAGGCAGCGTTTGTTATCCTCGTGGGTGGCTGGAATGGGCATGGTCACATCTTGGCGGCTTGGGACAGAGAAAGGGTGGTGCACTGGCTGGTTGTCTACCCCATGGTCATTTTACTGGACTCACTGGTAGATTGCTTCATATTTTCCTCTGTTTGTATATGATAATAAATTTTATCAAATGTTCATTTTCTATCTTGACTAGTTTATTAAATTCTTAAGAAATCAAGAGTTCTTAAAAGAACTATATAATGGATTTCTTAGAAAATGTCAGCAGCGGTCTAGTCCATAAATTTATCTCTAAGTTGCTAGATGATTGAAAATCTCTGGAGCCAAAGTAGTGAACGACTTGAATGCCAAAGAAAGAATGAATCTCCCAGCACTGACTAACATATCAAAATCACCCATAAGAACCAATACAGATAGCCCTCTGAGAAGTATGAATCAGCCAATCCTTTTAATTTAGCTTATCACTTAGATTATAACATTGCTTACAATTTTTCCGATTAAATTTTACATTTTAGGGTTTGATACAATGATTGGTTTCCATCTTGAAAAACCCAGACCACTTGCTTACAAAATCAATTCAAAAGAATTTTTAAAAAGATAACAGTTTAATTATAGCCTTATCAAACATTTTGCTTTTGATCAGATTTTTGCAAAAGCAATTAACATTCTTAGTTTACAGAATAAAATTAGTTTTTAGAAAAGTAATTAAAAAAAATATATATATATATATACAAGTATGTTGGAACAATTGCTTTAATTATTTATTTTACTAATATGTTCCAACATTTGATCTATTTGTTTAATAAATTTGCTTTTTTCTATTTGAATTTTTCAGAAAAAAGCAAAATACATAAAATAACATATCATAAAATATACAAAAATGAAAAATAAAAAAAATACATGAGTTTATTATACGTGTACAATATTTGTGTGACCATTAAATGTTTGCTTTAGATTGGTGTGTGTGGATATTCTAATTGCTCAGATCCAACTTCCATTATTAATATAGCGCATTTATATATTTGTTGTGCCTAATATGTACAAATCTATATATGTATCTGCTGTAATATTTTTTACAGCAGATTTTGTGCAAGGCCATTTGATAATGCCTGGCACAATATATATATATATATGTGTGTGTGTAAAATGATAATTTGAAAAAAAATGTAATTAAAAAATGCCTAGATATAACTTTTTTTTTCTTTCTTTTAAATATTACTATCACTATTTATTATATTCATTATTTCAAAGAATGAACAATATATGGTATAGCTAAGAAAATCAAATTTCAGGACAGTATACTACATAGACAATATCAGAAAAGAAATAACTTTGTTTAATAAAAAACAATTTGTCTAAATAAATAAAAAACTAAGCCTGAAATTATTTTAAATAAAAAATAAAACATTTATTTAACAATGGATTTTACAACTATAATTAGTAAAATTGTTTATTGGATATACCTCGTATATTTTTTGACTCTGAAATAATTTATTAGAGATTCCAAAAAAATTCTGATTTGTAAAGATACATTAAATGTTTTGAAGTTATTGCAACTCTCTTCTAAAAACTTGGGATGGTCAACAACATCAAATAATCTGCTCAAAATATATCACATGCAGCTGTGATGATGTCAAGATTTTCTTGTGATTACCACTTTTAATCATCATTTTTGGAAACAGCTTAGATTTAATAAAAATACTACATTTTACCAAGTATTTAATTATTGATTATATTACATCCTTTATGTTTTCTGCATCTAAAAATTTAAAGGCAAAAGGTCAATGGCATCAAAGAAGGCTTAAACAGAATTAGTGAATAAAAATTGCAACAAAAATAAATACATTTTGGAATTTTTTTGATAAATTAAAAAAAAACATAGAAGTCTCATAAACAATTTTATAATCCTATTAAATCCAAAAAAAAAAACATATTTTGAACAAATGAAAATAATGCTTTGATCATTTTTTGAATAAGGATACAAGAATTAGAATGATGATTTTTAATAATATATTCACTTTGTTTATTCATTTAGATTTGGACAATGATATGCAGTTTAGTGAAGAAAAAATGGTTCTTTAAAATCAAAAAATAAACAAGTTTCATATTCTGATAAGATATATAGAGATTTTGTGATAATATGTAAGCTTCAAAAATAGCAAATCTTTAAAGAATTCTGCCTAATCTGAAGGATGCTTCTATTTTTTTTGAAATAAAATAATTAGATTAATTTATAATAATTATTATGAAATGCTATTGTTATCCATTACAGTAAAGATACTGCTAAGAATTTTTTAGAATAGACTGCTTTTGTTATAGATGAATTATAACCAGAATTGAGAATCTCTGTGGACATGAGTTTGTTGACATGAAAATGTAAAAAAAAAAAAATGACAAAAACAAAGTTATAATTTATTTATTGATTTGTTCAAGGCATATGAATTAATTAATTGAAGCTATTGTTTGAAATTAATTGGTTTTTCACTAAAGTTTATTCACGTTATACATTTTTTTTATGTAATGAAAAGAGATGGTTATTTTTAGAGACGAAAAGCCTAAGACTTCTATATATTATTAAATTCTCATTTAATATTTTTTTAAAAATAAATTGATATTTTTAATAAAAAAATTTATAACGTAAATGTTATTTTTTTAAAAAAAAATAACATTAACTAAGTAATCATCACATGCTTGCTCTTAACTGTTATTAAAACAGGCAAAACTCTCTATACATATTGCCACTCAGTGCAAGCCAGAGCAATCAATGGATGCCAGAAGGGTCATGCATAAAATCCCCATCTAGTGCCTACTCATCCTATATCCCCAGACTAGTTTCTGGCTTCTGTCCTTCATCAGTGAGGATCCTTGGATCTGAGAGCACTGCACCTAGATGTTAGGATCTAATGTAACTCTCGAGCAGCCACCTTTTATTTCTACTTTACTACAAAACTATGAAATTAAATTGAAAACACTATAATATTTTCAATCCAAGCTAATCAGCTTATATAGTCTTATAGGTCTGAACTCAGTTCAGTACCTATACATTTTGGTGTCTTTGGTTCATTAATAACCATAGTCACCATTATTCTATTAGGCAGAATTGGTCTTAAGAAATAGTGATCACATGATGTTTATTGGTTTAAAACCAATCCTGCCTAATAGGATAATGGTGGCTATGGTTATTAAAGAACCAAAGACACCAAAATATATAGATACTGAACTGAGTTCAGACTTATATGACTATATAAGCTGATGAGCTTGAATTGAAAATATTATGGTGTTTTCAATTTAAGTCTCATAGTTTTGTAGTTAAGTAAAGATGGCTGCTGGAAGGTTGTATTAGATCCTAAGATCTAGCTGCAGTGCTCTCAGATCCAAGGCTTCTCACTGATGAAGGCCACAAGTCAGAAACTAGTCTGTGGATATTGGATGAGTAGGCACTAGATTGGGATTTTATGCATAAGCCTTCTGGCATCCATTGATTACTCTGGCTTGCACTGAGTGGCAATACGTATGGAGAGTTTTGCCTGTTTTAACTAAGTAATCACTTAAAATTTTTATATTATTTCTGTTCATCTTATTTTTTTAGTATTTATTTAACAAGTGTTATTTAAAAAAAAAAAATGTAATATTTCTTCTTTTACAAAATTTTAATTTTTTAAAAAGAATTTTAGTGTCCAATTCGTGCTGATAATATTAAATGTGTCGAATTGTCAAAAATTAAATGACTTATTATGAGTTCGCAAGAAATTTAACAATTCCAATTCAAACTATTTTTATGAGCTTTTGACTATCGCAATCTTGTTAACTGCTAATAAGTACTAATTGGAAAGAATTATTTACTCATTGAAAGCAGGACATAAAATTCATAATAATTAAAATCTACTTTAAAGTTTTATGACTATTATAATTTTATTACGTTTATTTAGAAAAAAAAAGAAAAGAAAAATAAAAGTCAAATTATTTATAAATAAATATTAATATACATGTATTTATATCAAGTTAAAATAGTAAAAAATTAATAAATTTGGAATTAGAATAAAAATAATGAAACTATACAATAATAATTAAAAAATATGTTTAAACATTCTCTCCTGTTCGTATACGTGTTTTTTACAAATATTATTCAAAATATGTATTTTAAAATGCAAATATAAATGTCAAAATTATAATTTTTTAAATTTAAATAATGCCGTTAATATAATTGCCAAAATTTAAAGCAAGCTCGATGTTCTTTAACAAATAAAATTTAAAATAGTTTTGGGATTAATAGTAAAATAGTGTCATGCCAATCTGGTTTTCAGAGATTCATGGAAGTGCTATGTACCTTCAGGATAGGTATTTTTGTTACTATAAATCGGATCTTGAAATGAAAAGAGAAAATTAGATCAGTAATAGAGTTTGTATTTAGGAATACCATTGTTTTGATTTGTCATTTTATTTCATTCAAAAAATTATCTATTCTGATATGATGCTTTATTACTACAATTAAAAGATTCATAAAATATTTTAAAATAAAACTATAACGTTATTTTAATAATTTTCAGAAATGTTATTAAATTTTAAAAAAATCAATATGGGCAGATAAAATTAGATAATTATGATACACCATGTAAATGTTTTTTTTCAACAATAAAGCTTATTCAAACTCAGACTTTCACACGACCCTCAACTCTCCATGCCATCTCATATTACTTACCCACCTGATCACACATATGTTGAAAAGATAAATAATACAACATATGTGTGATCAGGTGGGTCAGCAATATGAGATGGCATGGAGAGTTGAGGGTCATGTGAAAGTCTGAGCTTGAATCCCACATACATTACATATATATGGAGGTTTAAGCCTGTAGAGGGTATGAATTTAATAAAGCTTATTTTATACCGTAACACATACACAATTTTAAACTTTAGCTGATTTTTTTTTTAAGTTGTTAAAACAAAATATGTTTTTTTTTAAATATTAATTAATATTTACATTTATTTAAGATGATAAAATTGTAATTAAATAATAAAATAAAATAAAATTAAAAGTTGTTTTTAAAAGTAAAATAAAAAATGTTTAAAAACAATAATATATTTTTTTATAATGTAATGTACATATATATAAAGATTAATTAATAAACGTGAATTCCAGTTTTTAAATGAAGTTAAAATAACAGCCAAAGTGTATTAAAGTCCAATAACCAATCAGACTGGTTCTTCAGGCTGAAAGAAAACAAAATTAAACTTCTTCAAATGACTTCTAATTAAAATATGTTTTTAATTGATCAATCACATCTTGACCTTAGATTTAGCCTTCGTGTAAAAAAATGGTGTTTATATTTATTAATTAACTACATGTACTATATATTTATCTGTTAAAAATATTAAATTATATCCTCTTTAAGACTTCAGTCAATTTCCACTTTCTCTGACAACAAATTAAGTCAATCTAGATTCCAGTTATTTAATTTTTTCAATGATGTTAATGATTTCTGTTTTTTTCTCTTATCCATGTATTGCACATTTGATTTTTCATTGTTATTTCTGACATACATGTTTCCACATTCCACAATGTGATCTAAAGTCTGTAAATAGCTTTTCTACTAAGTGTTCAAGTTTCTGACCTATATGCATATACTGGTAAAGCCCCATTTTTTACTTATCAGAAATATTACCAAAATCACACTTTTCTTTATTTTGCTGTAATATCCTATATAAATAAAATTTATCCAAACCGCTTCAAACAACTTTTTAGCAAAACTTTTTATTTGTACATATATACATACACCTACATTTTGACTGTCCTGCAGTCTTCTTCAGAGCTATTAACTGACAATTATATGAATAAAAATTAAGAATTTAATTGAGGTGGAGTTAATAATCATAAAGTTTAAGTTTATAAAAAATAGAAGTAATTAGGAGATTATTAAAAATAATAAAAATGAATAATATGTTTGGATTAATAGTTGTTCTTGAAAATATATGTATATAGTTAGGAATATACACATACAATTTATATTTATTTTATACTTATATTGTATATTTTATTTTATATTAACTGGATTGATTATTTATTTTAGTTTTATTAGGTTCTTTTATATATTTTATGTTGTCTTTAGTTTTTTATTGTTTACATTTTATTGTATTATTTATATAGTTATGTATTTTATTTTGTTCATTATATCATAGCTCTGAAGAAGACTGTAGGACAGTCAAAACATAGATGTATGTATATATATATAAATAAAGGGTTTTGCTAAAAAGTATTCAAAGTGCTTTGGATAAATTGTTTTTATTTATATTAACAATATGTAATAACTGAAACATACAGGCTATTATATACCTGTGTCTATATATGTAATATATAGGGTATATGAGCACAGACTTCCACATGACCCACCACTCTCCACACTATCTTACACTGATACACTTAAACACATAAATGTTGAAAAGATAAATAATCACCAATATACGTATTTCATGCTAAACCAGCAATCATCAGTTCGTCCAGATTACCATCTCTACACATATATGCTATAAGTGCTCAGATATATATTAAGATAGCCAATCCTCATGTTTTAATGGACAGGCTTCAATCTACTCCACACTCCAACTCTTCAACCATCTATCCATTTGAAAATCTGATAATGGAATGCTCAAAGGCCACCCTGAGGCTGAGATTCATGTCACACCCATGTTGACCTAAGGTTAATCTGACCCCTCATGTACAGGACATAATCCATTTAATACATATACAAGGGATGGGCAGACATCTCTACTAGGTAATAACTGAAACACACAGGCAACTATACCTGTGTCTATATATGTAATATATAGGATATGTGAGCACAGACTTCCACATGACCCACCACTCTTCACACTATCTCATAACACTGATACACTTGAACACACATATGTTGAAATATATATCTGAGCACTTATAGCATATATGTGTAGAGATGGTAATCTGGACCAACTGATGATTGCTGGTTTAGCATGAAATACATATATTGGTGATTATTTATCTTTTCAACATATGTGTGTTCAAGTGTATCAGTGTTATGAGATAGTGTGGAGAGTGGTGGGTCATGTGGAAGTCTGTGCTCATATACCCTATATATTAACAATATGATTAAATATGTCTAGTTGTTAAATTTTTTTATTTCTTTTTTTTTTGAAATGTTATTTAACATTATTCTAGATTTTAGTGCTAATTTTAGTCCTTTTTATTTTTGTCTGATAGCTTTTGTTACATTTCCTAAAACTTTGAAGTATTACTTGCAAAATAATATCATATTCAAACTCTTGTTGTTAAATAAGTTTATTTTTTAATATTTCAATTTACGAAATATTTCATATAAAATTACTGTAAAAAGTTTTGAAAAAATAGAACTCCCTAACTTATCCTTTAGAAATGCTAATAATCTTTTTGGCTCTTCTTAATAACATAATGTAATCCAATCCTCTTCAGAATTTATTTTACTATTCCAAAATTGTAGGCACCTTGGAAAAATCAAATGCTTTTAATAATGAACAAATTCAAACTCTCCATACAATAATACCACAAATTCCTTTTATATACTTCCTATTAATATTGGATATTAGAACAGACAAAACTCTCCATACAATAGTACCACTCAATGCAATCCAGAGTAATCAATGGATGCCAGAAGGCTTGTGCATAAAATCCCTATCTAATGCTACTCATCTAATATTCCCAGACTAGTTTCTGACTTATGGCCTTCATCAGTGAGGAGCCTTGGATCTGAGAGCACTGCACCTAGATCTTAGGAACTAATAAAACTCTCCAGCAGCCACCTTTTATCTCTACTTGATTATGTGATGTTTAGTGCTTTAATATTGGATATGTTTATAGTACTATAATTACTTTTAAAATTAATTTTTTAAATCATTTTTTGAGGGCAAATTTTTATGGAAATGAATTTTAAAAACACTAAATAGAATTAATAGAGTAAAAATATGTCTTTAATTTCTATCATGGTACTTTTTACATTTTATAAATATCATTACTGCATTGCTTCAAACTATGATATATCTTTATTATTTAGACATTGGTTGTATAACTTTGCCAACAATTTTTTTTTCATTTGCTTCTTTTAAAATATTGATAATAATTTCATCAGTGGATGTTATTTTTTTATTTGATTTTTATATAGTTATTTGTAAAAATCTTCATGATATTGTCTCTTATTTAGCACCATTATTTTACTGCTACAACAATATTTCTTTTATACCCAAATATTGTTTTATATTTTTGAGATTTTTATTTTCTTCTGTGACTTTTCTTTCCAATTCATAGTTGTATTCTCTTATATCACCATTGACATTTTAAGTACCACAATACAAAATTCCAGTTAATTAGTTTTTTCAAATGGATCATTAAAAATAATTTTATATTGTTTTTTTTTCCTACATTGTCTTCTTAATTGAAAATTTAATGCTGCTTTTTTGTATTGGCAAAACTACATAGAAATCATTAATAAAATATTAGTTGTGTTTTTTATTGCATTCAGTTATGTCTAAGTCATTGTCATCAAATCTGTTAATATTTTAAATAATTTTTAATTTTATAATAAATTCATTGGAGTATTGTTGAAAATTAAATATATCAATCATTAAACAAATTTTCTTAATAACTTTGATCTTTCTAGCTTAGCATTAACACATATCTTTCATCTCACTAATCAATAATCATTTCTTGGGTTAAGTTCATTAAGTATATTATTTACGAATATTATTACCTTTTTTTTATTAATATATTAACATATTAACCTTTCTGATGATGCTTATGAGACCTTTTGTCGACGATTGACGTCACTCTAATTCTGTTATTTTTAATGCTAGGATAGCCGTTTTACAGTCATTCGTTAGGTTTTTAAAAGTTCTGTAAGATGCTGCCATCTTCTGAATTATTTTACAAGTAAAAAATCAATAAAACTGTCGGTAAACCTAAACAAAGAAGGAAGCTTGTCAGTGATTGGCTCTCAGCCATGAAAGACATTCTGATTGGCTGGCAAGGACAAAGAAACCGCCTAATCAAAGAAGAATGCTAAGATTTTCAATTCAAAAATGATAAATCAGTGTTTTAGACCATTATAAAGTATTTTTTGAGAAATTATGAATTATTTAAGTAAAATAATGCTAAAAACTAAATTATTAAAAAAAATATTTAAGATTTTAGTAAAAATATTTAGTTTTTAGCAAAAAAAATATTTACTTTTTTGTAACATAAAACTGAAGAAAAAAACATTTACGTCAGCAAACTCTTTTTATTCATTACTAAGTTTAGCTTTTAATTTTGCCATTATGAAATATTTCTACAATAAACAAATAGAAATTTATTTTTGAAAGAACTTTCATTCACTTTCATAACCTGACAAATTATTAATATACTTTTTACAAACGAATCTAAAGTGAATATGATATTAAAAGGTTGAATATATTTTGACAATTGACTTTGTCTTGGCCAATTAAAAGTCTTGATTTTTAACTCACTCAGGCCAATAATATAATTAGCGGTTAAAAGGTTAAGGGATTACTTAAAAAGAAATTTTTTGATTTGAAGAATTTATGATAATGATTATTCAAATGTAAACAAAGGGAGCAAATTACTCTCCCACAGGCTATGACTTAAAAGCACTCTAAATGTTAAACAAAGTATCATGAATAGAATGAATCCACCTATTCTTGGTACCTCTGATGTTTATAAGCATATCTTTGTCAATATTATTGGTAATTCAAAGTAAAATTAATTTATCAACCAGATAGGATATGACACTTAAGAGTTATTAAACTCATAATTAATTATATTCTTGATACTTTGTTCAATATTTAAAGTACTTTTAAGTCATAGCCTCAGGAGAGTGATTTATTCTTTTTGATGTTTAATTTAAAGTTTGTATATTAAATCTTGTTTAATTATTATAATCAAAATGTTAAAAGTGAGATTCTGTTTCCAGCCTTGTATAATTAATTATGAGTTTAATAACTCTTATGTCTTATATTCCATCTGGTTGATAAATTAATTTCACTCTAAATTACTAACAATGTTGACAAAGTATGATTATAAACATCAGTTACCAAGAATAGGTGGATTCATTCTATCCTTGATCCTTTGTTCAACATTTAGAGTCCTTTTAAGATATAGCCTGACAGAGAGTGATTTATTCTCTTTGTTTACATATATATATATATATATCGATTTATGTTTAATTTAAAGTTTAATTTAGAGATAATGATTATTATAAATATGCAATAAGAAAGGTTTACAAATCAAAAATAATATAATTATCAAAATATTTGTAAATTCAAAAGTTTCAGACATAAATAGCTATTCTAAAAAATATCAGTAGATAAATACAATCCAAGTAATAAACAATGAGGAAGGAAGCTTATGAAACAACTTTATTATCCCAAGGTCCATCAAGAAACCTTTACTATGCCTACATTAAAAACTTTCATTAGTAAAGAATGATAGTAGATTAACTTTGAGACCATTGCTAAAAATATAATGCCATTAGAATTTATAGTTTTCATACAAAATTTGGGGGCAGGGGTATAAATATAAATAAAAAGTTAATAAAGAGTACAGACCAATTTACATGAAATAATTTTGAAAATCACTTAAGGATATATAAATTAAGGAATCAGTTTTTATTTTACAAGCAAAAAATTGAACTTTGTTAAAAGACACAACTATTATTCTTAAAAAAATGACAACTTTATATTTCTCAGAAATGTTATCGCTGAGATATATTAGATAATAGCAAAGATAATGAAATACAAAAAAAATATTTTCATGGACTATTAATTGCAATAACCTTTTTTTATTGAAACTAAATTATGCATTATTCTTATGAAATAAGTTTAGCACAATATTTAATTATTCTCAAGATAAATTCCCATATGGAACTAAAATTTATAGATAAAATGGGTTATGATAAAACGGTACTTTGGTATTAGAGCTAGAACATGGTGCATGTATTATACCTACTGTACCTGTTCAGATTCATATCAATTCAGTGATAACTTTGTAATCTTGGGATCTGACCAAAATAATGTGTACACGGATCTTGTACATGACTTTTTTTTTGAAAAACAAAAACGTGTACATGGATCTCGTACATGGTATTTTGGCAAGAGTACAAAGTTATCAGGAGGTTGATATTAATGTGTCCAGGTGCAGTAGGTATAATACATGCTGTGTGTTGCAGGACTAAAAATAAATAAAAGTAAAAACATAATAAACACATTCATCATTTTCAATAAGAAATATACATTAAACAAACAGTAAATGATTTGTTTTTTAATAATATTTATAAAAAGACATTAACTATATATAACTTTCACACTAACAACTTTTAAGAATGACATTCCCAATCAAAAAAAAAGTGATTTGTGATCTTAATGAAATGACGCCATTACACAAACAAATTGTTACTAAACAAACAGTAAATGATTTTGTTTTTTAAATAATATTTATAAAAACACATTAAATATACTCATATGATATTTATTATGTACTATATAACAGAAATTATTGCCTTGAAACAAAACACTTAATATTACCACAGAAAGTGGAGATCTCTACTAAAAATTTTTTCTCCAAAAATGTAGCACTTGATTGCAGAGTATGCTGGGATTTTCAACAGAAATGCTAATAAACGTATTTTTTTTTATAAACAACTTAAACCAAAAAAAAAAAGAACAGAATAAAAAACATTTAAAAATTACATATTAGTTCTGATACTTTTATTACATTTTTATCCTGGTGGAACCATTCTTTTTATAATGTTAAGTATGGCAGAAAAGAAATCTGAAATAACTAAAAATGTCGAACTATTACAAAAAAAAAAATAAATTGCATTGATAAAGATAAAAACACATTTCCACACATATACTTATTGGGTTACTTCCTTTCAATTTGATGTTATAAAGGCATTACACATTTATTGTGGGTGTGAAAAGACCTATTTCCTCTGTGTTGCAGTTCTAATACCAAAGTACCAATAAAACAGATTATTTTCACAATGACAAAGGATTTAAATAGGTTGCAAATGATATCCTATCTATTAATTTATTTCTATTAAATATGCATTACAGGTGGCTAGCTATACTGAATAATGGTGAATATGAATTCTTGATTCATAAAAGAAATATCAACAATTTCAAATACACTGATGATACCACAATGATAGCTAAAAGTAGAAAAGACGTCAAGACTAATTAGGAAATTTAAAAAATTAAATATAAAATTATGTCTAATATATAAAAAAGAAAAATTAAAATGACAGGGCTATCAGTTAGCTTCAAATTAAACAATTCAAATCAAAACAACACTCTCCATATAGTATGAGATAGTGATCATGTGATGTTTAGTAGTTTAGCTTCAAATTATTGGTGAAGACATAAAAGTGATTGATAGCATTTGTCTATTTGGATTATATATTATCAATAATGAGTCAGCAGCTCAAAATATTTGTTGTAGAATAAGGTTTAAAGAGTGGAAGAAAAAAACATGATCTTTTTCAGTCATGGAATATATGGGGTGGGGTGACTTTGCATGAAATAAAAGTTGTCATTGAAAAAAAATAAAAAGAAAAGTAATCATACGTTTAAATTATGGATGGTAAAAATAGTGGAACAAGTTAATATTTAAACAGATTTGTTTTACTAGAAGCAAAGTGGGCAAGAATTAAATTCCACTATTATAATGATAACATCAGATAATTTGGGAATTGGTAGTTAAAAAAAAGAGAATAGTCAAGCGTTGTTAGCCGAGAGGTCATTGCAACTGCTTTGCAAGCAAGTAGTTGGTTGCAGATGGTTGTGGGTTCGTGTCCCGGCCGATGCTATGACATATGAAAAAAAAAGAGAATAGCTAATAATAAGATACATAGAATTCATAACAAATGTTCCTTTAAGCTTCTTAAAAAATCAAACATATAATTGATAACTCTGGAGAAAGATTATTTATATGAATATCAATCCCTTAGCTAATTATGACAATCCTGCATTTATCTATTCTACTTGTCCATTATGCTATTGAAGATGCAGTTCAATTTATTAGTTTACAAGACCTCACTAAACCAAAAAAACCATTAACTTATATTGTAGTTTAAAATGAAAGATCAAGAATGCTTTGAACTTATTAAAATTGAAAAGTCATACAATATTATGTTATTAATTAACGGTCGACATCTTAAGCTTTCTTTAATTTGTTTCTAAACTTAAACATTTAATATATATTGTACCGGTAAAAATCACCATGCTTCATCACACACAGTAATCCGAATTCAAACCCAGTCCACGTCTAGGAATAAATTCCAAAATGCAAACTAAATTCAAACCCAAAACCCTGGCATGACCTACCGATGACAACATTACAACGGTACGGGGTTTTCCCTTTACTAGCTCATCGAAAAACACAGACTAAATTACCTACAATCAGCTATTTCATAGATATCTTATAGTCGGGATATTGGTACGGCTAATAATTTAATGTATATATTTAAGTTGTCGATACAGACAGCAGGTGATTGACTAGATTTCGAGAGTAATAATGCAAGAGAGACAAAATTAGGTTAGATAATTTTTTAATAAATTATTGAAAGCATTGAATAATATTATTTACAGGTACGGTAAAACTCTCATATGTATTTTATAATAAATTGCTGCTAGTCATTAATAATCGGTTTAGACTGCTTAACAAACTCATGCCAATATTTATATGTTTAAATGGTTGTCCAGGTTGATATGAGAATCAGAGTAATTGGAGCACCTAAAATATTTAACTACTAGTTTATATTAAGTTGTTTTATTTTAATAGATTCAAACCATTGCGTATACGGATAAATGGGAGGCGGTTTTATATAAAAATATAATATATAATACTGATGTACTGATGGTTGCAGGGATTAAGGTATACTACAAATAATAACTTGCGGTGCATTGACGGAATACCGGGCGGCTTGTACTTTGACAAGTCTTAATGCCCCCAAGTAGATCCGGGACACTACAACCAGCCGGGCTCATTTTCGAACCCCGGTGATCCAAGAGATTACCTGGAGAAGAATTTCTTTCTCTCCATGTGGTAGTAAAACGAGACGCCAACTTAGGCGAAGGTAAAGGCATTGCCACAGTAACATCGAGGAAGAGTGATCGGAAGTGGATTTTAAAACGAAATTATATAAAACCTTTTCTCTCCGTAACATTTTCTACGCAACAGTCCGATATAACTATTCAATAAAAACATGGCGAAATCAAACGATCGCAAAAGTAACAATTAATTAATTTCACTCTGAAACCCATAACTCCCCCCAGGTTGTTCGGACGGTAGTAATAGCAACAAAATTATTCACTTTATATTATTACTCCGTTCATATATAAAAATAATATAATAAAATTTTAGACTATTTTAAATATTTGAGATTTGAAGTATAGATTACAGTATCATGACAAATAAAAAGGAACAATAAAAGTACTGGAATATTTCTCAACTCAACATAAACGGGACAATTTTTAGTTCAATAAAAGGACATTACTTTTAAAATCAATATAATAAATATTATAAAATAACTTTACTGACTTTAACTAGAGTTGAAAAATATTATTATTGGCATCGTTTGTTTGTAAAAATAAGTAATAGTAAAATATAAATGTATTCACTAATGAATTATTATTATTAGGCACAAATATTTATAAATTATCATCTAAAGACTAGAGCACAGAAATATTAGAGAAGAAATTTACTGACAGGTTTTAGTGTAACATTTTCAAATGGAAAACAAGAAATTTACATGCAACTACTTAGATTAACAGATTAAATATACAATTATTAAGCTCAGAGGAAAGTTAAAAAGTTCATGTAACAAAAGTTACCATTCTTTCTTCGTCCGGCTTTTCTTCTTGTGGTGATATGTATGAAGAACGTAGGCGCGCATTTTGAATTTCTTAGAACGGCATGGTTAATTTAAATGTTGGAATTTGGAAGACTGGAAGCACGGAAAACATTACAGATCAGCGGTATGAAAGATTTAAATTGGCAGAACAGGAATCAGCTTCTTGGACTTAGCCCATCATGATTGCAGTTTACCGGGCAACTTCTTAATAATGGTTGAAGTGATTTCTCTGGAACAACTACTTTGCTGTAGCTTGAGACGATCTAAGCACAGCCAAGTCAAAAGTTAGAGTGTCTATATTATATTTAAGATGGCTACGGTTGACCTTTCTGCCTAGTTTTTGTTCATAACTCCGCCTCCTTTGATTTTCTGGCCTCCAGCAATATCTAATTTTTGACTATACAATAGCCTTTGCCTTTCTTGATAAGAGTTCTACGTTCGGTTTTCATTTATTTTTAAATTTAATACATGATTCTAAATTGACAAAACAATTACATCGGAATTCGTGAATACAAAAATATAAATTCATTATCTTAATTTATCGAAGTACAAACTAATTATTCTATACATTTGTACAAGTAAGATTTTGATTAAAAATACTGATCAAAGGAATGTGACTTTTGATCAGCATTTTTAAATGACTTTGTATAATTTGCAAAATTAAAATTTAAAGAAAATATACACGCAATTGAAACTTTTAAATTGAGCTAATATAAATCCACAAACCACACACACACGAATATTATTTATCATGATTTGTGACATTTATACTCATACTCTTTACATTAAATTCTTTTTAAACAAACACAAAATAAATAACTTAAAATTTATGTGGCTGGGAATAGAAAAAGTCTCATTGCGGGTAAATAGTGGTTTAGAATTACCGTTCTTAAATGACAACCATGAAACTAAGATCGATTCTTCGATCTGTCTGTTTCAATATATATGTATATTAAGTAATTATTTATAATTTTTTTTGTATTTTAAGCTACTGTGAAATTTATAAAATCTTACTTTTGGAATCATTTTCGTAAATTTAGTTTATATAAAGGATTCGAACTCAGAATTTCACACTCTCAACTCTCCACGCCATCTCATATTGTTGACCCATCTGATAACACACATGTTGAAAAGATAAATAATTACCAGTACGCGTATTTCATGCTAAACCAGCAATCATCAGTAAATTTAGTTTTCTTTTTTTTCTTTTTTTGCTTTTTATACTAAAAACTCTTATTAAAGAGTGAAATATTAAACAAAAAAGTATTAATACTTGCACACATCTTTATCTATACAAAGAGACAAAAACGAAGGGGGAAAAAACTATTACTATTTCTGGAAATTAAAATGTCTTGCGGAAAGAAGTTATCAAATAATCAAAATGCTAATATTTTTTTTATTTTAATTATGAATATTGATAAAGTCCTAGCTTACCTTTTTTTGAAATTTTCTATTGTGTCAGAACAAATCTGTTGTTCTGTGAATATTATCACCAGTAGATTTAAAAATATTGTTGCCTTCTATTAACTATTACTTTCCTCCAGGGATTTAAATAAAAGAAGAATCTGATTACAGTTTATCACAACCTTTGTAGCATAAAGAACATCTGTTCTTTTCCTTGTGGTAAGATGAAAAACTACTCCAAACTTCTACGTGAATCCCAGGTAAAGAAAACAATTTAAAAATAATTAAAAAAGGTATTTTCAAAGAAAATAAATTTATTTAAATATAATCTTAATAGACTTATGTAAACGAATATATATGTGACCCCCCTATCTAATTCCTATCTTTATAATTTATCTTTATCTACTACTCCAGGCTATTATATATATACATTATACAAATCTTATACTACCATTAGATATTATATACATAAATGCAAGCGGCTTCTACTTTTCTTTTCAGTCCCTTACAGTTAATTTTATCATTTAATTTTTTTCTCTATATATCATGTATTCCCAATTATTTTCAAGTATTGATGTATAATACCTTCATCTTTAAGCAGTAAACTACAGTATTTATTTTCTAAATATTGAAAAATTTATTTTAAGGCTCTCGCTTTACATATGCCACTAGTATGAGAAAAATATGGGAAAACAATAGCTTGGAAATTTGATAAGAATACATAATTTGGATATAAATATGAAATAATCAGTTTAATCAGATGTTTGAATTTAGTAGACAGACATTGAATAAAATAGTTAATTTTGTTATACTTATTATGAATTTTAATTGGATTATATTATTGATTGTATGCGCATGTATGAAATTTAGCATTTGATGTAAAGGCATTTAATAAAAGAAATGGAATTTAGTATATGATTAATCTTTATTGAATTATATAATTAAGAGAACAGAGATATCAAAGTAGAGAACTATGCTGCCGGAGATATATATTATGAATTTAAAAAGTAGAATAAGCAAGGTTGTATGAGACAATTTAAGTAAATAATTTAATCAAGAGAATCTCAGTCATTATAAATATCTAAATACAATTAAAACAGGCAACTCTCCATACAGTAGTGCCACTCAGTGCAAGCCAGAGTAATCAATGGATGCCAGAAGGCTTTTGCATAAAATCCCTATCTAAGGTGGCTGCTGGATGGTTGCATTATCCTAAGATTTGGGTGCAGTGCTCTCAGATCCAAGGCTCCTCACCGATGAAGGCCACAAGCCAGAAACTAGTCTGGGGAGATTGAATGAGTAGGCACTAAATAGTGATTTTATGCACATACCTTCTGGCATCCATTGATTACTCTGGATTGCACTGAGTGGCCCTACTGTATGGAGAGTTTTGCCTGTTTTAATAACAGTTATGGCATAAGAAACAGTGATCATGTGATGTTTAGTGGTTTTATCTAAGTACAAGTGAATACACATACTAAGAAGAGTAATGTTGGCATCATGTCTTATTGCTTTATTTTATGAGATCAATAAATATATTTTAAAAGAAAGGGAACAGTTTTGAACATGTTGACTACTTAAGAGAATGCTAAACATAATAATAAAAAAGATCATTGAAATGATTATAGATTATTATAATATAACATAAGCTTGGTAAGCAATCCACAATAATTTCAATTTCTTCTATGTTTATAGTAGCTTAATAAAGTCAGCCTACAGAATACTAATTTTGTATTTATGTCTAAGTGTATTTTTATAACTAAAAAAATATTAACTATAATAATAATTGCATAGTATGCATGTTTAAAAGAGATAATGAGATTAGCTGAACCAAGAACTATTAATTTGAGTATGTTATCAATCAACGTACTGTGAGAATAGTATAAAGATCAAGTGAAAACATGAAAATATGTTTGGTGAAACATAATGTTGGTAAGAAAAACATTTATGTACATAATTTATTATGACAATACTGATTATCTATTTGAATAGTTTTAGATACAATGACTGATGGGGGTCAAATCCCCCACCCCATCAAGAGATCTAGATTTTTCTGTAATATGATGACATCTAGCCAAATTATAGGGAAAATTATCATTATATCTCAAAGAAAATAACAATATTAAAACTCCAATTCTAAGTTATAAACTGAGTGATTTATAACCCTCACTTAAAAAAATCAGTAAATATTATTTACCACAATGTTTACCAATGGTGACTATTGACCAGTCAAAAAGTATTAGATTTAAATGTATTTTTTAAAAACATCTGCATTTATGTTTTTTTTTTTTTAGCTGTTGTTATCTTTTTTCATTTTGTCTATTTTTATGATAATGGCATTCTTTAAAAGAGTGTTATTCTTGCTTGTTCTTTTTGGGGTATATTCTTTTATTGTAGTCTGTTTAATCATTTGAATTGCATTTTATTATCATATTTTCTTTTTCTGAACAAAAAAAAGTATAGCTTTACATTTATGTGAAAATATTTCCAGTGCATATCTTATAGTTTATTCTAATTAATAAAGCAAGTCATATATAACATGGCATTACTTTTATAAGCTTGTAGTTACAAAAATGCAATATAGAGAGTGTACCAATAGCTCAAACAAGCTCTTAATTAATTAATTAAGAGCTTGTTTGAGCTTATAGTTTATTGAAAAATTCAAGTTATTTCATTGTAAAAATTAGAATATTTATTATTTTATTAAGTTTCATTTTGCAGGTATATTACTAAAAAAAATGATTTCAAAAATAGCTAAAAGTAAAAGTTTTTTTTTTTTTTTTTTTAAAAAAATCTTCTGTTCTAAACCTAAACTTATATAAGTAAAACACAAGACAAAACAGACTTTAAATATCCCACAACTGAGAAAAAATTTATTCAACAGCTTCCATAAAACAGCAAGAAAGGCAATAACATTATTCATAAGTCTTGACATGTGTTAAGCACTGATGATTAAAGCATTAATCATCATTATATTATCCTCTAAATAAGTATCTAGATACCTTTTATGCTGTGTTGATTATCTACAATAAAAATCCTAAGCTTGATAGAAATCTAAAGCAAAATTTACATATTATCCAATATGGTACTAGATATATGGGATTATTCTCCACAATAAAATAGTTTTATAATATATCCCATGTATGGTATTTGAACACTCTCATATGCTATTTATTCAAGAAATAATATTTCGTTAAAACATTGATTATATATTTTTTTCAAATGATATGTCAGTTTAGAATTTAACAATTATAATTTTTTTTATAGTACATCCATATAAAGTGGTTATTTTTTCATCTATTAGACTATTTATAATAACAAATACATACAAAAAAGAAACATTTTTTAAAGAACATTAACTCCATCCAATTTAGCTTATTACATAAAAGCCAGACTAAACTTTAATATAAAATAGACATTTCCCTGAACAGTTTAATTAACTTGTAGAGTGGTAAAATTAAAAGTTTCTAGATCATGCTTACAGCATCCCTTTTAATTCTTACATGTAATGTGACCTGCTCATCAGCATTCTTTTATTACTATTATTATTTATAGACTTTTTTTTCCTCATGTGTCATAGCATCGGCCGGGAAGTGTACCCGCTAACCCAGAACAACTGCTTGTAAAGCAACTGTCACTGACCTCTCAACAACCAATGCTTGACTGTTGTTTATAGACTTTATTTACAATTAATGCATTATATACATGCAATAAATGCTCTTAATACAATAATTCTAAATCATTATAATGATCCATTCTTAATCCACTACTTACCTCTGTTTGTTTTAATTATATTTACTTTTGGTGATTAAACCTTCTTGGTTTTGTAATAATTATTTTATTGCATTCATAATTTTAATCAAATTTGTCAAGTGTATGTTTTTTAGAATTTTTAATTCTATGCTCATTTGCTGCAGCTTTGAGAGTATTACATTAATCTCCAATTTATTCATAAGTTTGAAGAGGGCGATGTATTTAATTCTACTTTTTCAATAACAAATCACTTTTAACTGTTTCTCATTCTTGGATTGAACCTTCTATTAAGCCATAAATAACCATTTGTTTTTTTAAATGTCTAGTACTATTTCTGTATGGAGAGTTTTGCCTCTGTTCTAACAGATTATGTAAGCATAGAAAATGGTGATCATGTAATGTTTAATGATTTAATACTAATATTGCCCAATAGGATGAAGGTGGCTATGGTTATTAAAGAACCAGACACACCAAAATGTATAGATAATGAAACAAGCAAAACTCTTCATACAGTGGTGCCACTCAGTGCCAACCAGAGTAATCAATGGATGCCAAAAGGCTTGTGCTAGCATAATGAATAGTGATCATGTGATGTTTAGTAGTTTATAGATAATGAATTGAGTTTAAATTTATATGATGATACAAGCAAATGAGCTTGGATTGAAAACATTATTGTGTTTTCATTTGGGACTTGTAGCTTTATAGTTAATTAAAAATGTAAAAAATATTAAAAAAGAAATGCATTAGAGACTAAGATCTAGATGCAGTGCTCTTAGATCTAAGACTCCTTACTGATGAAAGCCACAAGCTAAAAACTAGGTTGGAGATATTGTGCACTAGGTAGGGATTTTATGCATAATTCTTCTTGCATCCATTGATTACTTTGGCTTGCAATGGGTAGCACTACACTATAAAGAGTTTTGCCCCTATTTTATTTCTTTTTTTCTGCTGATTATTATAAAGTTTTTTCAATAAAATAATATTAGAGATTCAAAGTTTAAACCTCTAATTTTTACAGTAACATTTTATGATTTTACTTATGAATCCTATCTAAAAACAATTCCATTCCTCATAGGCACAGGCAAAATTTATACTATAATTCAGTGTTGATAGGGCTAAAGATAAATGTTAAAAAGACTAAAGTAATGTTTAATCGATTTGCTCAAAATGTAAAAATAAAGATTGATTATGATGAATTAGAAGAAGTTAACAGTTATTAATACAGATGGAAACATAATGGAAGAAATTAATCATAGAATTAAACTTGGTTGGAGTGCTTTTGGTAGAAATAACTTGATACTAAAAGGAAATATGCCTATCTGTTTGAAAAGGAAGGTTTTTAACAAATGTGCTTTACCAGTTTTTACTTATGGATCTGAGACTTGGACACTTAATAAAAGAGCAATACAGAGGCTTCATACCATTCAAAGAAGTATGGAGAGAAGCATGTTGGGAGTAAAAAGAAGAGATCGAAAATGCAATGTATGGGTAAGAGAACAAACAGTTGTTACTGACCTCATTGAAAAAATTAAAAGATTGAAGTGGAGTTGGGATGGACATATTACTAAAAGAGATGATAGTAGATGGATAATTGAAATCTTAAACTGGATTTCAAGAGATTGTAAAAGACCCAGAAAGAGACCACATGTGAGATGGAGGGATGAAATAAGAAAGTGTGCAGGCATGATGTGAAGAAGAGAAGCTAAAGATCTGAGAAGATGGATTGAACTTTGAGAGACCTTCCTCCTGCAGTGGATTGATAATGGTTGATGATGATATCTATTAATATATATAATCATGCTATCATTATCCAATTTAATATATATAATCATGCTATCATTATCCAATTTATTAACAAATGATAACTGATACTAACATTTTTAGATTATTGTTTTTTTTTCCATTGGATTTAAATGAGAAACAATCATCCACATGAAATGACCTACCCAATTTATAATCAAATATCACTTATTTGTCCATGGTCCTAGCCAGTAGTTTTATCTGGTGTAATTACAGTTGTTGAAATAAAAATTTCATTTAGAATTATGTTACGAATACGAGTAATTCTCTCAGATTTAAATCTTTTGTATCATTTCTTTATTATTGTTAACCTAATTTTTTTTACATTTTAAATTTATTAAAATAAAGATTTCACTGTTTTGTTTTATTAATTATTTGTCAATTCTATTTTTAATCATCTTTTTTTTAATCTGATTTTTTTTCTCATGTGTCATAGCATCAGCCGGGAAGCGAACCCGCTAACCCGGGACAACTGCTTGTAAAGCAGCCATCGCTGACCTCTCGACCACCAATGCTTGACTTTTTTCCTCTGATTGTACATTTGTTATCCATGTTGATTTATTCTATTAAAAATTAAATTAAACTTACCCTTTTTAAAAAAAAAATATTTTCATTTTTCAATTCACTTTTAACTAGCTTTAACTGATTTATATATCATTTCACTTTTACATGTTTTATAGACACTTTATTTTGTTTTATCTTTTCTTTTCCCTTTCAGTTATTACTAACAGAAAAGCTATTTTGCTCAATTTTTGTCTATTACATACTTTTAACTGCAACCTTTTAAAAAGTTTTCCTTAAATAATTATATCTTTTATATAAATTTATTTCGGAATTAGCAAAGTATTAGAGATAAACATTTTTTAAATCAAAACTTTTAAAATATTTCTTTAATATACTTCTTTAATTTATTAATTGTCCATTTTCATTTTTCTAATTTTTACATAAATGACCTCAATTCTATCGCTAATAAATTAGAACCAGAATCTCAGCTTCAGAATGCACTTTTAATACAGTTTCTAAATCTATTTTGAATGAAAACATAATCTAATTAAAATCTACTCTTATCACCTGAAGCTTTGTGTCTAAATCCTCTCACGTGACTTTAAAACCATATGCTCATTATTACCAAACTATTTTTTCTTACAAAAGTTTTATTAATCTTTTATGTATTTTATTTTTTTTACTCACACTGGTAATATACAAAATTTTTACATATTTTCTGACTTGCATGATTTTAATTTTTCATTATCATTATATATGTACATCCATTTTATATCATTTCATACTTTATTAGCATTATAACAATGACTAGTTGACATGCATTATGGATTACAAGAAATCCATATATATTGTAATGGTATAAAAAGATAGAGATTATTATGTGATGTATATGGGGGATGGCAAACAGCATTATCCCCATTCAATACATCAAATTAAATATAAAAGAAATGCAGTGAATAAGAGCGGAGAACCAGCATGAACAAAACATCTCCAGAATTACAGAACAATAATTAAATCAAAACTAAGTAATCAATAATAATCATAAAATCTACAGTCCACCTTGTGACTTGATTTAAAGGAGGTTCACTATAAACAGGCTACTTATCTAGCTGCTGCCAAGTTTAGAGAAGAATATAACATAAATATTTGAATGCCCATATCCATGTGTTAATTCATGAAAATATAATAATAATAATAAAAATATTATGCTGGAATACAGAAACATGCTGATTATCATCAATACTCTGGTCACATAGTACTATTAATGTACTTGCCAGCTATAAACTTAATTTCTAATGAAAACAAAAATGCAATAAATTGACTTTAAAGATAATACCTTTGCACCCTTCAGAGTTATTATCTGGATGTCAAAACACCAGAATAAAACCCTACATCCTTATAACTAATCATTATGCTCTAATTTGGCTAAGTAAGCAAGAATCCTATGCTGCTACTGTGAATGAGCGATAAATAAATATAACAGCTTATTCCTAATTTATTTTAAAATAACTTTATTGGTATAATTTGAAAACAATCCTTCAAACTCTAAAGTGTATTGAAGTCAAATCACTGCCAGTTTATGGAGCATGTAGATGGAGAAATAAAGACATTAACTCTAGAGCATATTTTAAACAATTATTTAATACACTAACTAATTAACAATAAACAAAAATGTAAAAAAATGACATGATAATATGAATATTTCCTTACATTCTTATTAAATTTAGTTTCATATTAAAAACAAAAGTAACTATTTGATTTTCATTCATTAATTGAATTAATGACCTTTTCTATTATTGAGTTATTTTCTTTTCAATAAATAAAGTTGAAAAAAAAAGACTTTTTAACCAGACATAATCTATTAAATTAATTTAATTCTTTGTATAATTTTGGAGGGAAATAAATGAATAAACTAAAAAAAAAACATGTCAAATTTAATAAAAATTAAGTTACTAAAAGATAAACCTATAATTTTGAAAGAAAAAATGACATGACTAAAAAAATGTTTCAATTGAAAAAAAGATACTAATAAAGCTATTAATTTCAAAATGAGATATAGGGAAAAGTTAGTGAAATTACAAAACAAATAAAAAAAGACTGATTGAATGCATAATAATATAAAACAATTTGGACTGAAAGGTGACAGAAATGAGCTTATAATGGTAATTGAAATGTAAATCAATTTGATAAATGAACTGAAAGTGATAAAAGAGATTATGAAATAATGAATGCAGAAATAATAAAAAAATTAAATGAAGTGAAAAATAGCATATCATAAAGAATTGATGAGATTATAGGATATTATTTAAATGTATAAAATAAAATGACTTTACTAATATCAATTTATTGATGATTACAATCTTTTTTTTTTAAGAGTTATGATGCCAATAAAGAAAAGACTTAATGAAATGTGACATTTAAACTTTTAATAAATTAATCATGATTCTAGTGAAAGATCAGTTTGGATTTAGAAAAAATAGGATAACAGATGCAGTTGCAATGTTGTGAATTATTGTGAAAGACATATATACCATATGTAAGGAAGTTAATTTGTTTAATGATTTTTGAAAAAAAAAAAGGTCCACCTGGCCCATATCAGGCAAAATTAATGATATAACATAAGACTGTCATGATATAAACTGATCATGGCCAGGGTACATCGCAAAGACCCATCACAACATTATATGAATGAATATTAAATTACCCCAAAATAAATTATGTGACTATTCATTTAATAACTATTCTCACTAATAATGAATGTATCATAAAACTACATTTCAAAACCTTAAACTGTGATTTTATTTACATGAGAGTTTATGGCTGACCATGAACGAGATGATATGATCTATAAAACTACTAAATATTACTTTTCCAGAATTAAATATATGATCCATTACATTGATGTTAACTATTATATGGTGAATACAGGCCATTTAACAAGACAGGAATAATTATAATCAGCATCATAACATGATTGGTCACAGCTCAGATATATTCAGGATTTTAATACAGCAATGTTATATGTAGGATATTTGCTTTGCAATAAAAAGTAAGCAACATGAACTTTAGGTTCTTCATCATTAATTTAAATGTCAACTTGAATTAATAGCAATGAGACTCTTACTGTAATAGGTAAAACATCAGTTATAATATTAGAAAGTAGGTTCAGTCATAATGTTGACTAGGAAATTAATTTATTAATTTAGGTCCTAATATCACAAACACCAATAGAAGTAACAAATTCTAGGTTATATTCTAAAATTAACAAAGCAAAGCTGAAATGATGAAAGAGGTAAATGGTATTTTGTTATACCTTGGACATCACTAATTACCCTAAGAACAAAAGCATTAGGATGTTCTAGAATTTCAGTAAACCTTGTGTGCATTATCAGTGACAATATGTGCTTTAATATCTGACTTATTTAATATGATGGATTTTCTGGTTTTATGTATGACAAATAGCAATGGTATAGTTAGATTAAATTATAAAATTAATATTTATTTACAATTCAATCAATACCAATAAATAATTGATTAATACAATGATCAAAAATAAGTAAATAAATAAACAAAATAAAATACCACCACATGTACTTGTTTTTATACATGGATAATGTACATAAATTCAAAACAAACACAATATAAGGTTTTATCACAAATGGATTTGATTTCAGCTTTTATAGGGAAGAGGATGACTTCGATCATCTAGTCAATAACATCTCCAATACGTCAATACCAGAACCCATATACATATACCCCAGATTTATATTAATAATAGTAATAACTGGTATTGGTAAACATGCAAATGCTGGCCACTGGGAGATAATTTATCAAAGAGAAAGTTTGAATCTCAACTCAGCTTGAAATATTATACAAATTGATATATAATAAATTATAGAAATAATTTATCAAATGCAGCCTTTATAGCCAATAACTGAACACATGGGATTAATCTAAAGTGAGTGAAACAACATTGACATCATAATGTATGGAGACTCTGCCCAAGCACGTTTACACAACAAATAGCAATGGTATTGCTGTGGATACATTCATCCACATGAAGGAATAACAAAGCATTAAATGCCCTTTGGGTTTTCTAACCATCATCAGAACAGCAAGCACAACTAGAGAATATTCTGCAGGTTAACTACCGGTGTGAAATGAATACAAAAAATATCATAAAATGGCAAGAGATCATTCTGCGGATTTAACCACCAGGACAGAATAGTGCCATGTAACATTATAAAATAGTACAGACCTTCACTTCCCAGAAAAGAGACATAAAATGACCCTCATCTACAAAATTGCTAAATTAGGAGACTTGTCTAGTCTTACAAGCATGAATTAAGACAAAAAGAAATAAGTACTTTAGTGTGGGAAATAACAGATAATGGTCGACTCTGTCTAGAACATGAGTAGAATAATGATACATAGTAAATATTATCTGAGCAGAGATACAAAACCCTGGAAAACATACAGGACTAAGTCATAGATTCACTAATAATCATTAAACCTCTGCACAAGCATTGTTCCTTAATAATTGATTCTCTTCAATCCCTATATCATATGTTCAATCCAATTAATTTACATTGACAAATAATTATTTTAAAAATATAATGTATACCAAAAGACTTCATACTCATATAAGATAATATAACAATAGAAACCAAAATAAAATACATACTCATTTATATAACTACACTAAATTAAAATACATAATATTTTAAACATATTGAAATATTCACTAATGAAATCAATAACACATTTTCATGAAACTTAATGTACAACATATAAATGAAATATTTTTCCAATTACAACATATAGAATATTATGAGCTTGATTGTATCCCTTTTCATTTTCACCCATCACGAATATTTATAAATTAATTGTTTCACACATAAGCTCTTTGAATACATGGGATATTTATAAAAAAAAATAGGACATGTACAATGCTGTAACATGTCAAAATATATCAACTCTGTCTAAATAATTACTTTATGAATGTTTGAAGCTGATCCTTTTTTTAAATACAGTCACACAAAGATAGAGCATCCCTCTATGCCAGAGGTGGGAAAATAGCAGCTCAAAGCCACATGCGGCCTGCTAATATGCGGCCCACCAAAACAATCAGAAAAATCTGCCTTGAATTGAGATTTCCTTCCCATGCATGACCGAAAATTCATCTCATACTTTCCACCACAATGGCCACATCAATACACATGCACAGTGTAGATACAATAAGCAGTGCTTTTCCAGTTGATTTGGTTAATTTCAATTTTGTCTTTGCATTAGCATATACATTTCCAACTTTAGAGAAACCATGAACCCTGCGAAAAAATGTAAAATTTGTGATGAATGTTATGTGTTTAATGAAGAATGGACATTTCTTTGGTAATACAAGAAATAAAGCAGTGTGTTTATTGTGTCATGAAAAAAGGTGCGGCCCTCCACTAACCTTCGCTTCCACAATGTAGCCCCAATGCGGCCCTCCACCACTCTATGTGGCCCCCAAGCCAAAACAATTGCCCACCCCTGCTCTACGCTAATCAATTTTATTATTCATAATCAGAGTATCCCTCAAAAGTTAATAAACCTTTGTACATCTATTTAGGTGCTATTCCAAAGTTAAAATATTTTATTACTTTCAATTTATTTAGTCAGTATCGAAGACTAGGAATGATTGTCCAAGCAGATAATTATCCCATGAATGCTATGGTAGTGATAAAATAACTGTCTGGTTAGTTGTTATTTTTTTAACAACTATATTATTTTTAACAATAAGATGGTAACTCATATAGCAAGAATATTATCTCTAACATAAGTCCAAAGTGGGATATAATTAAATTCTTACTGTTCAGTCACTGGTATGCAAAACAGAAAATGTTATTATAGCATTCTGTTCCACACATATATCATAGAACTATATAATTTAAAATTATAAAATAGAACATTATATCCAAGGTTAATATAGTCTGTAAACAATAAAAAATATTTCCAGGTTGACTGACCTTTAAAGACTGTTGATCCCATCATCGCGGTTGATAATACCAGGACATTTCAATCATAGACATTTTGGAAGATAATCAGCAGTTAGATTCTCGGTTGGCAGGTTTGAACAGACTTGTTTAAATTTAGCTACTCATATTATTATTCACCCATAGTAACATTCCAAATTTGAATTATATAAAAAAATTTAATTTAATTTCTTTCTTTGTCCTTAATTTTAAAGAATAGTTTTTATATTTGTTACATGTTTAGCAGCGGCAATTCCTTTTTTTTTTTTTTTTACATTCTTATCACCTCCATCCCAGTTAACAATAAAAAAATTATCTGAACATTCTCTTTCCCTTCTATCCCATTACATTTCTCCTCATTTACATATTTCTGTTAAAAATGAAAGAAAAAATGTGTTTATTGTATTTTATTGACTAATTCAAAATAATTAAATAAATCATCTTAATTAAACTAAAGTTAATCTTTAGGATTAGTTAAAGGAAAATAAATAATGATTATTATTATTATTTATATCTTACTAAATTTGATATAGTATGCTATTGGTTTTTCAGGTTAAACATGGCTTGCCCAACTCAGTGATTGGAAAAGAGCAAAACCAATACAGGGAAAAAAATAGTAAGCAAAAAAAAATGAAATTACATAATCTCATCATTGAGTCAACTTAACTTAAATACAAATATCAAGTATACACAAAGTATTAAGTCACCTAGAAGAAGATAGAAAAATTTTAAATCAGTTCTACCAAGCTATATATTTTGTACCCAAAATATAAGCTTACATTATATAATATAAATAAAATGTGTGTTAACTAAAAAAAAATTACTGTAATAATAATAAAAATAATAACTATAACTGTAATTAATCTGTAGAAGTACTTGTGGTTAATTCCTTAACCTGCATCAACTGTTGAAAGTATTTCAGCAGATTGATAAACTGTATATAACAGTTAATTACAGTTATATTTATTATTTTTATTGTTTTATATATATATGTAAATTTTTATGCACAATGATGAAACATACTACAAATACTTTAAATAAGATAAATGAATTATAGCCTAAGAATGCCTAAGAATAATTCATTTTGTGGCAACATCTTTATATATATATATATATATATATATATATATATATAGATACAAATATATATATATATATATATATATATATATATCATTTGTAACATCATACCTCAAAATAAAAAAAAGGTGTCCTGTTTTTAATGTAAAGGAACTTATTTTATACTATGATGTTGCATTTAATCATCTCTATAAGTAAATTAATTGTATTTTTTGTGTCCATTCACAAATAACATATTTACCCTTTAATTTTTATCCATTAATTTAAAATTACTTTAGTTTTACTTTTTTCTTTTTTTTCATTGTTGCTAATAATCGGTTTACTTATATTTCATCTTGTACTATGTTTTGTAAGACTATCTATCAATAAATATAAATAAATGAATACTGCTTTTCTAATATTAATTTAGCTATTTAAATACCATTCATTTAACATCTCTTCTATGCAAATATTAGGCAGGAATGTAAACAATAATAAGGGATTATAACTATACTTATATCGATTTAAATAAATATTTCTTGCAATTTATAATCTAGATCTTCTTTTTACAATTTTTAATCTGACAAGTATCTTATATTTTAAGAAGTTAATTTTTACAAAGTTTTTTACTTGATCTATATTTTCTTTTTAAATATTTAATAAATGAGAAAATTTATTTTATCAAATGATTTTTCTCAACAATAATCTTTTTGTTGTGGTTGTTTAAACATGCTTTAAATTTTTATAATTCTAATTGCGTTTGTTATTTTTCCGTTTCATGTAAATTGCCAATATAGTCCACTAAAAATATTTCTGCTTAAAATTTTAGCACTACAAGAAATAAAACTGATATCGTGCTTTATTATGTTAAATCCTTTCTGTTATTGACTTAAAAAAAAAAAAAAACACTTTTTTTTTCTTAGTCTTTGACTGAAATTTTAATATTTTACAATTTTTTAAGTAATATATTTGTTTATAAATAAATAAAATTTTTACTGCGTTTATATTAGGAAGCGCTCGGCAAAAGTATCACCATCTTAAATTAATTGTAAAAGATTTCAAACTCTTATATAATTCTAGGTGAATATAATATTCTATACACAATCCTACCCTGCAATGTAAGCAATTAATTAATTGAGCTTTATTAGAAAGTCTTAGAAATAATCTGTGTGATATGTCTGCTTTTACTGTGAAAAGAATGCTTAAATTCAGCATAAAATTGTTTTATATTTTTACTTTGCATTTTTTTTGCAAGCTCATGCAAGTAATGATATGTCTTGTATTATATATTTATTATAATGAAATTCAGAAAAATGAAAAACATTCCTTTTGATCTTATAATCCGGTTGCTGCATTTCCAAAATACTGCAAATGATTTTGTAAATAAAATCCAGTGCATCACAAATTAATAATGAATCCACATTTCACTTTCATACAATAAATTTGGCAGAATAAAAAATATGAATGTTAGTTGAAATTAGTTATATTATTATAAAATATTTTAAAACTTTCTAGACAGCGTTGAAACACATTGGAGTATACATCATATATTAACACACCAATTTTTTTTCATAAATCAATCTTCCAAATGGAAATAATGCCAAAATCAACAGTGAAATGTAAAGCCATAAAGGACTAATTTTTTTGTTTAAATTAGTTGAAATTAAAAAATACACCATCAACTTTATAAAGCACTTGATACCTATTTTTTATGATGCTGGCTACAAACTGTATATATGACATAAAAAATTAACATCAAGTTTTATTTAAAATGTCTCAGATTTTCAACCATCAATAATATTTCTCTGCATAGGACACTTAATAGAAGAGCAATACAGAGACTCCAGACCACTCAAAGGAGTATGGAGAGATGCATGTTGGGAGTAACAAGAAGAAATCGAAAATGCAATGTATGGGTAAGAGAACAAATAGGTATGATTGACCTCATTGAAAAAATTAAAAGACTGAAGTGGAGTTGGGCTGGACATATTGCTAGAAGAGATGATAATTGAAATCACAACTGGATTTCAAAAGATTGTAAAAGACCCAGAAAGAGACTACATGTGAGATGGATGGATGAAATAAGAAAGTGTGCCGGGGTATGTGGAGAAGAGAAGCTAAAGATCAGAGAAGATGGATTAAACTTGGAGAGACCTTCATCCTGCAGTGGATTGATAATGGTTGATGATGATACCAACTAACTATATACTATTAACAAAATTTTACAACCTATTTTCAAATATTGCAATAAAACTCAATTAATTAATTTAAATACCTTCATTAAAATAATGAAAGTACTATATTATTTGTTATAAACACATTTTTTAAAATACTTTTATTTATCTCAAGATTTCTGTTTATTTAAATCAAATCTTGTAATCTATTTTTCATCTATTTCTACAAAATGGATTTTCTTCAAATTTTGCATATATGATCAGTTTCAATGATTGTGCAATACTTCAGCATATAAGTAAATTCAAGGCAACTTTCTTTTAACAATAAGTGTAATAATGTTCAAAGCTAGATAAGTTTATAAGTAAATTCATATAAATTAATCAGCATTTAGACAATCCCAATATCAATAACAATCAACGTTCTCAATATGTTGCCTGGGCAATCTTTTAACAATAATTGTAAGAATACTCATGGTTTCATAGATTTGTAAGTAAATTCCACCTTTATTGTTAAAAGGAGGTTGCCTTAACAACAGATTGAGATTGTTAATTGTTATTGATGTTGGGATTGTCTAAGTGTTGCCTTGACAACAGATTGAGATTGTTAATTGTTATTGATATTGGGATTGTCTAAGTGTTGCCTTGACAACAGATTGAGATTGTCAATTGTTATTGATATAGGGATTGTCTAAGTGTTACTTTGACAACAGATTGAGATTGTTAATTGTTATTGATATTGGGATTGGCTAAGTGTTGATTGGTTTCTACAAATGTGTGTATATATATATATATGTATATTGGTTTCTACAAATGTGTGTATATATATTTATATATATATATATATATATATATATATATATATATAAAGTTTTACTACCTCAAACTTTGACTACTTTCACTCTAAGTATTAACTATGATCAGATCTCAAAAAATATCAAAAATACAATCACAAATTACTTATACCTTCATTTAGTCAAAACATAAAATAGATTTATTATTATTCTTCTGCCTCAATTGTCACCAAGTGATTATACAACTATTTCTAGACTTAAATGATAAATCCATCAATCACAATTATCTAAAAGAATTTTGGGAAGCAGATAATTGTTAATGGAGGTAATTTCTGAGTAGACATAACTAATCATACAATAAATTGTAGAGTAAATCTTTTGTTTAATTATATGTCCAAAGTAACTTATGAATTCTATTACTTTGTCTAATATCATATTGAGTATTCTCATTTTACCAAACCTGTTCACATCTCTGCTACACAGGATAAATGTTGGAATATTTTGCATACTCATACACAAAAAAGTAGATTGGACCAAAAATGAAAAATGTAGTTGCAAAAACACACAATCCAACTTTATGATAGTCAATGTTGCAAGTTGCAAAAAATGAAAGAGAAAATGGAAATTGATAGAACTCAGAAAATAGTAAACGGAGCTTGCATTGGCAATATTACTTAGCCAATAAACATCACATGACTGCCTCCTCTTATGCTTGTGTATAACTGTTGTTAAAACAGGCAAAACTTACTACATATATTGTCCCACACAGCAAGCTAGAAACTAGTCTGAGGATATTGGATGAGTAGGCACTAGATGGGGATTTTATGCACAAGCCTTCTGGCATCCATTGATTACTCTAGCTTGCAGTGTATGGCAATATATATATATAGTGAGTTTTGCCTGTTTTAACAATATTACTTAGCCTTTGAGTGTTCCTTATGATACTACAAAAGGCAGGAGAACATATTATTGGTCAGGGAAATGATTTCTAATTATATGCTGATAATTCTTATATACTAAATAAGTAAAATAAGTTGTATTAAGGTGGCAATTAATGACAAATATTACTGATGAAATTGTATATTATTACACTATATTATTTATTGTTTAATCATTAAACCTACCTTCAGAAAGAAAACATTTTTTAGCATTTTATTATTATTATTATGATGTAATTTATTGCGGAATCCTCTCTTTTCCATTTAAACTGACGCAATTTTTTTTATATTACTCATGATTCGATCTTACATCATCTGATTTTTATTTTATTCCAAAACTCATTGATTTATATTAACGTTTTCATTATTAACTTATTTTATTTTTTCTATGCAAATTTTCACTCTATTTAAATTCACTATTTAATTTTTTGTACTTTATTTATTTGTGTATAATTATGCATTTCTATTTGTTTTAATGTCTAGCAGTTACAATTTAGCCCATGAGGCAGAACAAAACATAACATATATCATGAAATTTACTTTTTTATATTATAAGACCTTATACAAAATTAATTTAGTACATTCAATATTTTATATCTAAATAAAAGTATATTATTTATACTTTTAATCTAGATGTAATTAGAGAGGATTTTAACTCAGACTTTTAAACTCTATTTAGTCATCCACTCCATCTTATACAACTGGCACACATGAACACTTACATGTGAAAAATATAAATGATCTACAATATATGCATTTCATACTCAAGTAGCACTCATAAGCTGTTCCAGATTTTCAATGATATGGATGACCAAAGAGTTGGAGACTGGAGAAGATTAAAGCCTGCCCATTAAAGTTAGAAGATTTGATATCTTAATATAAATTGGGCACTGATTATATATATGTGTGTGGGGGGAGATGATGATCTGGATCAACTGATGAGTATTGAGTCAGCATGATATATATTGGAGGTTATTTATCTTTTTTGCATGTATGTGATTGTGTGTATTGGTTGTATAAGATATAATGGTTGACTAAAGAGTGAATGTCTGGGTTTAACATGCTTGTAATTATATTCAATATTATAAAAAAATATAACAAACAAAAGTCACTTCACCCAAATCCATATCATACCTTTTTCAGATCATAAGGCATTACACCTTTCCTCTGACATTAACTCTGGCCCCCCCAGTAAACTTGGCCTCAGAATAACAACACAATTCCTCAACAAACAAAATAGACCAATAGCATTGCTTTCAGAAATTTATATATACTTTCATAAAATCAATATCCTTCAAATGGAGCCCATCTCTGCATGGTTGGCATTTGTGGAAATCCTGAAAGATGCCATCTACAAATACACCTGGAATTTCCAAAGGCCACTCAAGTTTGTGGCTTTCATGGACAAAATTTCAGAGCAACTGAAGTATCAGGAGAGTGGGCTGTTAGACCTTAACACCATCATCCAGATGAAACTTCAATACCATGATGCTCAAAAGGCCTTGGCTGGGTACATCTCGGTCAAATGCACCCAGAGATATGTGTGGAATCAGCATTATTGGACCATAAGTTACCTGGACAGAACTCTTGGTTTCCACAGGAAGCAAACCACCCCTCTTTCTATCATGGTTGACAAAAAATCCTACATAGGTGAGGAATTGCTCCTTCATTTGAGAAACCATTACAAGCACATGATTCTCAATGCTGACATACCTCCTTTCACTATGCCATCAACTTTGAATATCAACTCTGATCCTAGCATCAACCAGGCCATGCTACTTAACAAACTGAAAAGCTTCTCTGACCATGTCCAGCCTAGTCCTCATGCCATACCCAAGTTACTGCTTCTCCACGTAAATCAGTTCACCATCCCCATTACTCTTAACATGATCAACAAGCTGGCCTCAGGTGCTTGCATCATTGAGGGCCTCTAGCTGGTAACATTAGTCCCTTCCCTTAAGAAAGATCAGCCACCTACTGAGCTCAAGAGTTTTAGGCCCATTTCAATGACCTCTCTGCTCATAAAGCTTATTGAGTCTACCATCAAAGAATCACTAGAACAATTCATACTTCCTGCCCTTTCTGCCTCACAGTCTGTTTGTAAGGAGCACTTCATTCTTGGGATGCCACACTCTTTAAGATGACCATTGAGCATGCTAGGAAATCTCAAAATGTCAGGCCTATCACTGTCCAACTAGACATCAGGGCAGCCTTTGACTCTGTTAGGGTCAACCTGCTTCTCAGTTCCCTCAGGGACCTGAACCTACCAGAGGCCCTCCTGTCCATCCTCCACAATCTCCTGTCCAACAGAAAAATCCTAGTTACCTTGGATTGGAAAGTTCCACCTGGCTTCACACCTAACATATCCATCCCTCAGGCCTCTCCGCTGAGTACATTGTTGTTCACCACCTTTCTGAACCCCCTTTTGCTCAGGCTGTAATATGACCTCCCTGATATCCTCATTCCTGCACTGAGAAAAAGCATCAAATGCCTTGCTTATGTAGATGATGTGGTTGTCTTTCTTTCCTCAGTCAGTCTCATCTCCAGGCTTCAACAGATCCTCACCTGGTACACTGAAACATACAGGCTGGAATTTAAAAGCAATAAATCATCAGCCTGGCAACCATCTTCCAGTAAACAAATTCATTCCACCTTTAATGCCAAGCCACACAAGGATTCCTCCTCATGGTGTCAGCTAAGGACATGAGGGTATGGGTCCAAACTGCACTGTATCAAAGCATATCCACCCTAAGTGGTATCAAAGGCACCTACTTCTCCCTTTATGAGAAAAGTCACCCTCCTCAATCTTCTAGTGTTTCCTAAAATAGCATATTACCTCCACATTGTTCTACCTACCTTTATATCCAAAATCCAATTCCCTTTGCACCCATTTTCTCTGGGGCAGAAAGGTGGTGGCCATCAGCCTAAAAAAACTTGTTTTTCTAAAAATCACAATGAGTTGGGACTGCATTCTATCGACACTTATGATTCAGAGATCTCACAACATTAAACCCACACTCCTAAGTCAATTTCCTGCCAACCTAGTGCATATCATTATCACACCCACTGATACTCCTCCTCCCAGTAGCAGGCCCAGGTCATGGACCTCACTCATTGCCAACATCCTACAAAGGCTGGCTTTGTTATACCATCCATCAGTGGCAAACTAAAATACTGGGAAGTTTTTAATCAAACCACATACTTCTCCATTGTCTCCCCTACAGTCCTCAAACTTACCAATGCTCAATTAATTCACAAATTCAAAGGGTGGTCCCTTGAGACAAATTACTCAATTTCCTCCTCAAAATCAACCTTCACTACCTTCCCACAAATCAATTTTAGTCAACAGTAGGGGTTTCACCAAGATCTCTTCCTTATGCCAGCTCTGTAAAACTGACAATGAAACTCTCCAGCACTTCCTACTTAAATGTCCCTTTCTGCTTGGAGTGAGACATGTCATCAACTCCTGCCTTTCCTTGCACAGGAACACCATCTTCAACCTCCAAGAATCCATAGAAACAGGAGTCTTTGTAACTATTAGACTGTTTTCCTCATCTATGCACTCTGGTTGCTCCGATGTGACATTATTTTTGACCAGAGAGTACACTCAGTGAATCAAAAGCTATTGGACCTAATTCACTCTCTCAAAACCAGAGATACCAAACTTGCCCCCACCTCCACTCCTCACAGATACTTGGGAAATCCTCCAACTCACATCCTCTCAGCCTCGGTCATAGAACTCAATAATTTAAATGTTTGTGACCAATGCAGTGCTTGCTCAATGAAGACATGCATATCAGACTGGCCTGGACTACACACCCTTTCCTATTTCCACTTCCCATTCCCTTTTCACATGTATCTTCCCCTCATCATGTTGCTCCTGAAATTTCAATTTACAATATAATCACTCCCTTGTAAACCTTTTTCTAACTGTATTTGTATCTGTTTTCTTATGAATAAAGTTTCATCACTGAAAAAAAAAAAAGAACAAAAGTCATTTTAATTATAAATTTGTATGTATTATTATATTTATTATTGTTGTTTATTTTATGGTGAACTTTATATGTATATTGCATTGATGGTTTCTTAATGAATGTTTGCTTACCTTATTAACTAAATGATATTATTGAAAACTCGATTACTTGATAAACATCAAAGATATTCCAGATTAATTACAATTTTATTTTTTATAAATTTTTGATATTTTAAACATAAAATATTAATTATTTTTATTTGTTTATATTTTATAAGAGTTTACATACTTTATGTAATGTATTTATTTTCTTACTGTAATTGTTTGAAAATGTAATATTTATTTGCTCTTTTAACAAAATGACATTATTAAGAATTCAATTACTAGCTGCACATAGTAAATATTCTTGGTTAATTACCTTTTTGTTTTTTTCTTCTTCTCTAAATTGTTATTTTAAAATTATACACATATTAATCAGATAAAAAGTATGCACAAATTTAATCTTAAATATTTATAGTGTAACATGAAAAAATACTTTCGTATTTTATAACAGTTTTATGT
This sequence comes from Epiperipatus broadwayi, assembly GCA_028023455.1. Classification (NCBI taxonomy): domain Eukaryota; kingdom Metazoa; phylum Onychophora; class Udeonychophora; order Euonychophora; family Peripatidae; genus Epiperipatus; species Epiperipatus broadwayi. The sequence goes on along the minus strand of JAQFVV010006452.1, from coordinate 595,500 downwards.
ATTGTATATAATAAAGCTTATTATTTTTATTTTATTTGAAAATCTAGTAATTGTTATTTTCTACTAATTAAGTGGCATTAATGAGAGTTTCATTACTAACTACTTATTGAAAATAACAATATTTAATATTTGTAAGTATATATTTACAATCATCTGTACAGATGGAAACATAATGGATGAAATTAATCATAGAATTAAACTTGGTTGTAGTGCTTTTGGTAGAAATAACTTGATATTAAAAGGAAATATGTCTATGTGTTTGAAAAGCAAAGTTTTTAATAAATGTGTTTCATCAGTTCTTACTTATGGATCTGAGACTTGGACACTTAATATAAGAGCAATATAGAGACTTCAGACTACTCAAAGAAGTAGGGAGAGATGCAGGTTCTAACAAGAAGAGATCAAAAATGCAATATATGGATAAGAGAACAAACAGGTGTTACTAATCTCATTGAAAAAATTAAAAGACTGAAGTGGAGTTGGGCTAGAAATATTCCTAGAAGAGATGATAATAAATGGACAATGAAAATCTTAAACTGTATTTCAAGAGATTGTAAAAGACCCAGAAAGAGACCACATGTGAGATGGATAGATGAAGTAAGAAAGTGTGCAAGGGTGATGTAGGGAAGAGAAGCTAAAGATCAGAAAAGATAGATTGAACTTGGAGAGACCTTCATCCTGCAGTGTATTAATAATGGTTGATAATGATAATGATGATGATGATATTTACAATCAAACATATAGTTTGTTAAAAAAAACTTGATTTTTTTTAGATTATAATGATGGCTATTCAGAATCAAAGATTTAAATTATATTTACTTTATAGCATTACATTATTTTCCAGGGCCTAATGATTGTCAGATCTCATAATTAGATTGTCATCTTAAAGAAATAGTAATTTGTTGTTCATGACATATCGAAATATAAATAGTTTGAAAGTATGCCTTTTTTGATTTGATAATGAAAGTATGAAAGACTTATACTTTTCAATATATCACTGACTGGTGACCTGAAAGAAAGTCATAACTATATATATATACATACGTCCATATGCTGTATATTTCCCAGAAATTTAGGTTAGGAAATCACGACACTGTGAATCAAGCTAGTATACAAATAAGTAGCAAATCAACCAACATTAAACTTTTTTTTTATAAAGATTAATAATTAATAATATTGACCTTTAATTTTAAATAATATATATATACAGAAATATAATTATTCAATCTCTTTATATTAAATATAAATAATAGCTAAGAAGTCCATATTCTTATCATAGTCAAAAGCCATGTAAGAGAAAAACGCAATACATTCATAAAAATTAAAACATCTTAATATTAAAATACATAAAACTTAATTTAGAAAGCAACTAATCTTAGACAAGTTTAAAAATAATTTTTAACTCATTCTTACTGATTTTAAATAATTATAATCACAATAGAAATCAATGAATTAAATATATTCTATTTTGAATATATAATAATCATTTCCTTAAAATACAAAGTAAATTATTCAAAAAGGAATTCTAATACTATTTTAAACTTCAAAATTAGTAAAAATATTTATCAATGTATCATTAAACTAATATTTGAATTTGTAATTATAATTAACTAAAAGATAATTACCAATACAGTTTAAAGTATTTTTTTACATTCACCGAACGTTATAAAAACTAATAAATAAAGTAAAAAAGGAATTCATAAATAAACTAAAAAAGAGTACTGACATACATTTACATAAATAATATTAATTATTGATATTAAATACCTTAGTTTAATTAGTATAGAAATATTGTTATTTAATAGAATTAGTAAATATCAATAATGGTTTCACTCATATATACTGATTCTTTTATTATCCAAGTAATGCCGACATCGTTCTATTCACGTGACTAAGGTTATAAGTAAAAAAAAAAAAACAACACTCTACTTTTTTATATAGAATAGTTTACAAATACAAAGAAAAGTAACCACAGATTTGGCATTATCGGCTAAAGGCAAAGAAGTTTATTCAGACAACATTTTGTAGAAATAGGTTCAGTTTGCTGTTGTTTTTCGCCAATCATTTTTTCCACTTTACTAATTGACTACTCTGAATTTCTCCCAATTTAAACCAAAATCTTTAATGCTGATTCAGTTATATTCCTCTATGAATAAAAGACACACTGGTATCATTTTTAAATAATATATTCTCTTATTAAAGATTATCTTATTCAATTCTGTTTTTAACAAACAATTTAGACATTTTACTATTTCTCAAAGTAATGTTTTTTTTTTCTAACTATACTAATTTTTTTAAAACCTTACTTATTATTTCCAATCCATATATATATATATATATATATATATATATATGAACAAACTCAAGGAAATATAAAAATACTAATAAAAAAACACACAATTACTTCTCTATAAAGCTGCTTTAATACTTCAACCAGCAGACTGGTTTTCATCAGAAAGCAGAGCAAAATGGCTATTTCTAGAATTTAAACACTAAAAAATTACATTTACATATTAGATAACAAAACTAATTCCTATAGGCTAAAATTTTTTAAAATTCTGGGCTTTCTGATGAAAACCAGTCTGCTGGTTGAAATATTAAAGCAGCTTTATAGAGAAGTAATTGTGTATTTATATATATATATATATATATATATATATAAATTATATATATATATATATATATATATATATATATATATATATAATCCCTATTTTGTCTGCTGTCTGAGTCAGTGTTTGTCCACAATGCTGTTTAACTGATTGATTTAAAAAAAAACTATACATAACTAAACTGTAATTTATATTACAAGCATTTTATGCAAATGAAATCATTCCACCCTTTATATTTGATACTCTGTAACTTTTAATACAAAGCATATTTTATAAGAAGAAAGTAATTGCATCATTATTAGAAAATATTCGGATAAAAAAATCAGTACATGTGCTTTTAACTACAGTACAGAACTGAATAGGTATAGTATTTAAATCATGAAGAAAATGTAATTACATTATATAAATTTATATTTGAAATGTGATAATTAGTGAGGGGGGGAAATAGATGCTGTAGTATTGTACTTACATTTAATTTTGATTAGCATGTAATTGAAATCATGTAGTTTGATATCATGCAGTTCACACTAACTCTGCCATTAATAATTGTCTGTAATGCTGCCAAATTCACATATCAATTCTAACAGATAAAATAATGCTTAAAGCTGGGATAAATATGTAACCATTAGAAACCAACCAGTAACCACCTAAACATTCACAATATAAATAGTAATCAATGTTTTTCATTGTTGTCAGGTTGCCTTGACAACAATGAAAAACATTGATTACTATTTATATTGTGAATGTTTAGGTGGTTACTGGTTGGTTTCTAATGGTTACAATTCTAACAGATATGTTTAAAAGTTTTTAATTTTAATTTAGAGGGTTAATTTGATTATGAGAATTTTATTCAAAGCAATTAATTCTGAAAAAAAAAATATTAAAGCAACCAATTAAAAATAACTGTTACAAAAACAACAGCCTTTCAGGCTGGCTACAATTCTCACATTTATTTCTATAAAAATAAAATCTTGTTTTTAATTTATATTAAATCTTTAAAAAAAATTGTTAAAGCAACCAAATCAAACAAAATACCTTTACTCTCACATATATTTTTATAATATTAAAACCTTTTGTTTAATTTACATTAAATCTTTAAAAAAAAGTTAAACAACCAATTAAAAAGAAGACTCCTTTTACATAGACTGAGCACATCTTATATATATATATATATAACTTTTAGCTAAGTGCTTAGCTTTGGATTGGTATTTTTAGATTTAGTGACTGAACCTACCCTGACACCTCTCTGAGGAGTGCCAAAGCATGAAACCATGGTCAGGGGTTTGGGGAGGGGTTCCTGACAGAGATATTTTAAGTGCTGGCTCTGACTAAGCATTTATCATAAAGCTTGTAGAGGAATTGGCAATCCTCACTGTTTATAACTTACAAGCTTAAGAGATAGGGTCATGTGATCTATGAATTGATCTATGACTTTTATTTTGACTATTTATAGTCTCTGCCAAAAGTCTTATGCAATTTTATATTGCTATGACTACTAATATATGGTATGGCTGAAGATCTATCAGCCCCATATAGCTATTTGAGTTGGATAGCTGGGTTTGAAGACATGTAGATGTCTGAAAATTTCAGATTTTCCACTCAATAGATAACTTTTAGCTAAGTGCTTAGCTTTGGGTTGGTATTTTTAGATCTAGTGTCTGTACCCTGACACCTCTCTGAAAAGTGCCAAAGCATGAAACCATGGTCAGGGTTTTGGGGAGGGGTTCCTGACAGAGATATTTTAAGTGCTGGCTCTGGCTAAGCATTTATCATAAAGCTTATAGAGGAATTGGCAATCCTCACTGTTTATATATATATATATATATATATATATATATATATAACATGAATATAATTATTTTAAATCTTTAACACTGAGTTGAAAGTTTTAATATTTTAACATATAACCTACAAAATACAAAAATCATTTATACTTGCATATATATTTTTATATAAATAGTTTTTCATTGATTTATTTATTCTAAACTGATAAATAGGTGCTCAACAATATTTATACTAAAGCACAAAACATCACATGATTACCATATCTTATGCTTGCTCATAACTGTTATTAAAACAGGCAAAACTATCTATACATTAGTACCACTCAGTACAAGCCAGAATAATCAATGAATGCCAGAAGGCTTGTGCATAAAATCCCTAGCTAGTGCCCACTCATTTAATATTACCAGGCTAGGTTCTAGCTTGTGGTTTTCATCAGTGAGGAGCCTTGAATCTGAGAGCACTGCACCTAGCCCTTAGGATCTAATGCAACTTTCCAGAAGCCACCTTTTATCTCGACTTAACTACAAAACTATGAGAATAAAACACAATAATATTTTCAATCCAAGCTCATTAGCTTATATAGTCATATAGGTCTGAATTCAGTTCAGTACCTATACATTAATACCAATTCTGCCTAATAAGATAGTGGTGGCTATAGTTATTAAAGAGCCAAAGACCCCAAAATGTATGGGTACTGCCCAAAATATATGGCTACTGAACTGAGTTCAGACCTATATGTCTATATAAGCTAATGAGTTTGGATTGAAAATATTATTGTTTTCAATTTTGTTCTCATAGTTTTGTCATTAAGTAGAGATAAAATGTGGCTGCAGGAGGATTGCATTGGTTCATAAGATCTAGGTGCAGTGCTCTCAGAGCCAAGGTTTCTCACTGATGAAAGCCACAAGATAGAAATGAGTCTGGAGACATTGGATGAGTAGGCACTAGATAGGGATTTTATGCACAAGCTTTTTGGCATCCATTGATTACTCTGACTTGCTCTGAGTGGAACTACTGTATGTAGAGTTTTGCCTGTTTTAATATTTATACTATAACAATTTACACTATTTACTTATTAGTTTATAATTATTTCAAGCTAGTATAATTTATTGTCTCATTTAAAATATAAAAAAAATCATTAATTAAATAATATATGTATTTTATATTGTTACAAAGTAGTGTTTGAATGTAAGGGGCTATTTACCTAGTAATATTTAAATATTTGAAAACTGAGCACTGATTATATATATGTGTGTGTGGGAGATGATAATCTGGACCAACTGATGAGTGTGGGTTTAGCAACGAAATACGTATATTGGTGATTATTTATCTTTTCAACATGTGTGTGGTCATGTGTATCAGTTGTATGAGATAGTGTGGATAGTTGAAGGGCGCTTAAAAATCTGAGGTCAAATCCCCTATATTACTAATATTTAGTAAATTAATTGTGTTATATATGTTTATTCTGTTACAAATCTGGCTTGTCTTGCCCAGATCATGTGTCTTGATGATAATTAAAATTACATCATTATACCATCATAGATATTTGGTGTCCAAAGCTATGAGCTATTTGATCAATTATTTATTTTAATAGTTTTGTACTGTTACAATATATACACACACACACACATATATATATATATATATATATATTAGTAAAATATTATGATTTTTTTTTTTTAAGACTGAGCTATAATTCAAGATTTTAACCATTGCACATAGCTATGTTTTTTCTATCTTTTTATTAATTCACATCTATTAAGTACATATAATTTTCTGTTTTATTTATATTTAAAGAGCTTCAGGACAACTTACACTTTGTAAATTTTATATAATATTGTAAAAACATTCCATTTAATCATATTATAAATATTTGAAAACCAGGCACTCTTCACAAACCTGGGGCTTTAATTGTAAATATAGGGAATTTGAACTCAGACTTTCAAGCACCCATCAACTATCCACACTAACTCATACAACTGATACACATGACTACACACATTTAGAAAAGATAAATAATCATATATATGTGTGAGAGATAATAATCTGGATCAACTGATGAATGCTGGTTTAGCATGAATCATGTATATTGGTGATTATTTATCTTTTCTACATGTGTGTGGTCATGTGTATCAGTTGTATGAGTTAGTGTGGATAGTTGATGGATGCTTGAAAGTTTGAGTTCAAATCACCTATATTTTTAATCATATTATACACATAAAAGTAAAAACTTTATTGTTAAATGATATAAACATATATTTTTGATTTTTCATATATACATTTTAATGTTATTAATATTAGCATAAATTTTACCTGCCATTTTCTAATTAATACAGGTATTTAAAGATTATGTTTATTTTAAATAAGATGTCTTAAAGATTTAATTTTGAATTTGTCAAACATGTGATTAAAATATGTGTCCAATGAAATATAGAAACAAAGTGTGACATATGACAAAAACAAATAAACAGCTCTATTTGAATATTTTGTTTGAATTAGTTACATAAGATATATTGAAATAATTGGAACACAGGTTTATTATATACCTGTGTCTATATATGTAATATATAGGATATATGAGCACAGACTTTCACATGACCCATCACTCTCCACTCTATCTCATAACACTGATACACTTGAACACATATATGTTGAAAAGATAAATAATCACCAATGCACGCAGAGAGCATACCAATATTTCATGCTAAACCAGAAATCATCAGTTGGTCCAGATTATCATCTCTACACATATATGTGTTCAAGTGTATCAGTGTTATGAGACAGAGTGGAGAGTGGTGAGTCATGTGAAAGTCTGTGCTTATATACCCTATATATAAGATATATTGATTAAAAAAATCCTTTAAGACAAATACAGATTTTTATTTATCATTTAATTCTGTATCTTAATCATATGCCTACCAACATTGAAATCAGATATTTAAAACAACTTTCATTTTCTGATGCAATATGCCTGTTAAAAGAATCGAGTCCTGTATACAATAACATTATTAGGTAACCACCAATTAATGATAGCCCAAACCTGACCCATTTACTTTAGAAGCTAACAATAGCTTTTTGTCTGTGTTTAATTAGAGACAAAAGTAAGAATCATGAAATTTTTTCTTTCATCTTCATGTACAATATCTTATCTAAACTCGAATTTAGATAGATATTTTTTATAAGTATAAAGACTTTAAAAAATCATATATCATTCCAAATATATCAAATCATCTACCCCTGAAAACTAAGTATGTGTTAAATGTTTTTATGGGTTAATTAAAAAATAAATAAAGAAATAAGTAGAGAATTTTATTTAATAATTAGAAAAATAAATGCAGCAATAATATTTCTTGAAAACCAATAAAAATTGATGGCCAAAGTTAAACAATTTACTTAGCAGCAAATGATAGCTTTTTATCTGAGTTTATATAGATCTTTCATCTCTAAGTAAACTCAAACTAAAAACTAATATTGGCTACTAGAAGAAGTGGTTCAAATTTAGGCTATAAATTTTAATTTATGGTTGTCTAGCAACATCAATGTTTACATCTTAATCGCACACACATATAATATAAGATATCCATATATATTAAATTTTTTTTTATCATCTTCTCTTATACACTTTAATGCATATGAATATATGAAGAGAAATGAAAAAAGTAAAGGAGAAGATATAAGAATAATATAAAATGTATTTTGTGGGTTCATCTGTGTAAGATTTTAATTAGATATTCCAACATTTCAACTTATGTGATACTTTGGAATATCAAATTAAAATCTTACACAGAAGAAACTCACAAAATATATCTTTTATATCTGTAACCCATAAAAATATTCACACACATATATATATATATTGTAACCTTTAGCTTTGTCAGTAAAGCTATATATATATATATATATATTGTAACCTTTAGCTTTGTCAGTAAAGCCAAAATTTCAGCCATCTAATTGGTTAAGTATATAAAAATTCAATAAGTTAATTTCTACTGCAGACCAACTTATCAGGGCTTGATAGTTAAATGTTAGATTATCCTTTAAAAGCATCTGTGGTTATATATGGCTTCTAATATGTTTACACATCTTACTTATTTTTAAAATCATTTTACCATAGTAATTTAAAAGCATCTGTGGTTATAAAATGACTTCTAATATGTTTAAATATGATATATTTTACCCTGCATAATAATAAGTTAATGTTAAACTTATTAAAAGTCAAAATTATTTAAATATATAACTTATAATATATTAAAATTCAATGCCCAGATTAAACTTTAAGAATAACTGAATTGAAATCTTTAGTGCTAAGTATTAGTATTTAATTTACTTGCATATAAAATGCATTTTTATTTAAGCCATTTGTTAATAAAAGTATATTTTAATTGTAATAAGATTAAGTCAGTGAAAATAAAGTTAAGCTATGTTAATTAAAAGAAGATAAAGTGTTAATTTATTGTTATTAAAGGTTATTAGTTTTCAAATAAAAATAAATAATAGAAAATGTATATGAATATCTATGAGTGTGCTTGCATTTTAAATTTTAGCTTTCACTTCTTTGTTGTAATATTTAATTGTTCTTAAGGTTCTTTAATTAAAAACAATGAAAAGTATTCTGGAGAACTTCATATGTGTAAAATATGTATTACATTGTTAAAAAAAGAGTAATGTAAATTAATATTCTATTCAAAACAATATATTTTATTATGTAATAATTTATTTTATTGTAATAATTTTTAGTTTCATAGATAATTGTCTTACAATTTAATATTTTTAATTAACAGTCTAGACAGTTATGTAAAAAAGCTTATTTTTGGCCTTGTTTCACAAGATACAAAATCAATCTTTAAATTCTAATAAAGTAGGTTAAGTAGGAGGTGATCTAAAATGTCAGTTTTAATGATCAGGAGTATAAAAGTGGAAGACCTTGAATACATTTGCATATTATTACTATTATGATTTTTGTTCATTTATTTAATCAACTATCTAGTTGCAGAATTAATTGCTTTTTAAAATTCTCAGTTTCATTACTTTTAATCAATTTTATTTTGTTAAAATAATATGTATCTTTAAATAAGTTTTAATACAGATACTTGAGTTTAAACTTAAGTTTACAAGGAAGCATGAAATCTACATTGTTATTAAACATGATAAAAAGTTTGAATAATTATTTGTCCACAGTTATTAAATTGTTTTTTAACAGAATTAGTGTTACAAGGGAATTTTCTATGGTTCTCTTTACTTATGTAAGAACTTTTATTGATTACAATTTTTTTATTTACTATAAGAATTATTATTAGTTCAATATTCTTTGTTCCATATTTAATAATATTAAAGACTTTATGCATATGCAGTATTTTATAGCAGTTCTTAGTATTTTAAAATGCTTTTTATTAATTTTATTGGAAGATGCTGAAAAGAGTAAGAAATTTATTGAAAGACCTTATAATGTTTATTATTGAGCAATGTATATTTATTTTAATACTGTCTTACTTTAAACAATGTTTTTCTTTGGAATAATTCATTATTTTTAGTAATAATAAAAAGTCAGATGTGACATGACTTATATATAGCTTGCATTTACCAATATGTAAAATTAAGAGCATGCTAATGAGTTCTAAACAAGCTTTTTTATGATAAATGCTACTACAAGAGAAGGCATTCAAATCCTCTTTATCTTAGATTGTCCCCATCCCCAGACTGGTTTCGACCTATGGGTCTCTTCAGTGAGGATTTGAGACACTAGATTCAAAAAACCAACTCAAGCTAAGCATTTATCTAAAAGGTAATTGTCAAGAAGAGGATCTGAAACCTTTAGACATCTGCATGTCTTTAAAGTCAGCTCTCCAACTGAAAAAAAAATATGGGCCTGAACTTAATTTAGATACTCCATATATTAATAGGCTTAGCCATTTAATTTAGCCAAAGCCCCAACAGCAAAATAATAATAGCAATAATAAAAAGTCAGATGTCACATGACTTATATATAGCTTGCATTTACCAATATGTAAAATTAAGAGCATGCTAATGAGCTAATGGATTATTAAAATTCTGAATGGCAGAACCCATTTATTAGTTTTGAGATGAAATTTTAATTACTTATTTGTAATTTTAGCAGCTGGACAAAAGCAGTCTCTCATATAACTTTTAACTTATATTTAATCCAGGCTAGAAGTAGGAAAAAATATCTCTCATGTCTGTGAAATGAAAATTATTTAACTTACTCTTTTGTTTTAAAAATTATTACCGAACTATTTATATTTAAAAATTAATATTCTACTACTGTAATAAAACATGTTCTTAAAAGTTAATATTGTTGACATTTAACTGTGAACTATACTGAATAACTGGAACAGTTATATATGTTATAAAAGAAATATAGACTTCTTTTAATAAATTCTTTTTCAAGCTTATTATGTAATTATCTTTTTATTACAAACCTGCCTGCTCTGTTATATGCCTTACTATTATCTTCATTATGATTATATCTTTAAAAATATCTGCTCTATCATGAAACTTGTGTTATCTAAAGAATATATGCTTCCGTATTTCATTATTAAGTTATATATTTACCACAAATTAATAAAAAGGTAATATATTATAGTAAAGATTGCTGGCATCATATTTAAATATTCTTTCATGAAAAATTGAATGACCATTGATATATTTGTGTACTCATGCTTAGAATGAAATCTGTTGCTTATATAAAACATTTTGAATACTGTATATATATAATTTTAAATTTGCTGTGTTTTCAACATTATAAAAAAATTTCTATATTTGCAGAATGTTAATTGCAGAACTGTATCCTGTTGAATAGTAGAACCTCTGGGATGAAGAATTTTTAATTATTTACTTTTAAGTAATAACCTGTATATTTATACTTTACGTTTGTCCAATATAATAATAAATCGTGCTTTCACACTTCCAAGTAAAGCTATAACAACAAATTGAAAACTAAATGAAATGGCTAAGCGCTTTCAAGAAGATGTACTTCTCATAAAACACGATTTATTACTATTTACTTTTAGTAAATTGGGTACAATTTAAAATTATAATTGTATGATATTGTAATTTTTACATGTATTTTATTTATTTATGTTATGCATTTTTGTCTGATATATATTTTATGCATTATTTGTAAACTGTAATATCCAGAAATTCACAGAATATTTGCTATTTTTGATACTATATAATTTTAAAGTGCTATTTATCTCATGTCATGAGTAATTTATTTAAATTCATATATTTATGCAGAACTAGTGAAGATGTTGTATATTCTTATTGCTTATTTTAAGCCATATTTTTATTAGGATAGATTTGGCAAATAATTTTATTGTTAGATTTACATATCAGTTAATTATTATATTTGTTTAGAAGATCCTATATTAGTCTCTCTCTTGTTTTATTGTTATTGCTTATTTTGCCATTACATTTATTTCATACAAAAGGTCATAGCTTTGCCTCTCATTTGTGGATATTTATTTCATTATTATATTTTATCTAAGAGATCAGATCATAGTTGTGTCTTTCTCTTATGGATGTTTATTTTGCTAGCACATATATTTTATAAAGAGATTATTGTTATGACTCTCTCTTATTATAGTACATTCCATGAGTTATATCTTAACGTTCTATATTTAATATAAATGCTTTATTTAAAGCAGTTGTTATTGTTCCTAAAAATTTTTGTGGCTCATTCACATTTTTTCTATATTCAAAAACAAAATTCTAGCATATTATTTGCTCTCAAAATGTAGGTGATCCTGTTGAATTCATGCCATCATTGAGGTTTATTGTCTTATTCACCTTTTCCTCTCAGATGTATTATATTATGTATATTTTGTATGGATCCATATGTGGTGTACCACCATGCCTTTATTATTTTTGACAATTAATATTATTTGTTCTGAGGAAATATCAATTGTATTCTTGAATATTCTGAGTGTACAGTAGAGATCGTTTTGATGTGTACATCTGTTTTTGCTGTACTTTGCCAGTATTGCAGAGCATAAAATTGATAAATATTTATCTAAAAATTAAAATTGTATTTATAAGTCTCGATAAGTAATATATTTCACTTTTAGCATTGATTTCATCACTGGATTGGTAAGACATGCTTATTATTTAAATGTACTCATTCTTTGGACAATATTATAATATAACTTTGCAAAAATTTAGAACTTCTTGTGAAAATGCTCATGTCAAAAAAAAAGCTTTTATTAGTCATATAAAGTAAACAATAGTCAATTATCTTTTAATTTGTAAAATTATTTATTATTTTAAAGTGTAAACTTTAACAAAAGTATTTTTCCTCCACAGTGATTTGTGTATATATATATATATATATATATATATAATCAATAGATGGTGTTTTACCAAAAACACCAACCAAGCGTACATTTGTTTACATAAATGATCAAAGAGTCAGAATTAACTATCTCTTTCATTTTAGCCCACCCTCAGATCAGCTGATTTCAAACTGATTTGCTATCATCAGTGAAGGACAGAGCCAAGAAACTAGATCTAAACATTGACTCCAAGTGTCTATGCACAAAGTTTCTATCAACTGCATAGACACTTGGTGTCAATGTTTAGATCTAGTTTCTTGGCTCTGTCCTTCACTGATGATAGCAAATCAGCTTGAAATCAGATGATCTGAGGGTGGGCTAAAATGAAAGAGATAGTTAATTCTGACTCTTTGATCGTTTATGTAAACAAACATACGCTTGGTCGGTGTTTTTGGTAAAATGCCATCTATTGATCATATATACAAGTGACAGCAGGTTTTAACATGATTAAAACTTGTTTTTGTTTTTCATATATATATATAGGATATATGAGCACAGACTTTCACACTACCCACCACTCTCCACTCTATCTCATAACACTGATACACTTGAACCCATATATGTTGTAAAGATAAATAATCACTAATATACGTATTTCATGCTAAACCAGCATAGTATAGCATAGCGGTCGAACAGTTTGCTTGAAATGTTGTAGATTTTTAAAATTGTTATTTAATTAATTGTCCTTACTGATAAAGTAAATTTTTTTTATTGTTAAATATGTCATTTAGTTTCAATATCATCACTATTACATATTATCTTTCCAGAAATCTTAACATTATAAAATATTACACAATTATATTTTATGTTGGTCATTAATAGTACATGCACATAAAAATTGACTGTAATAATCACTTTGTTGAAATGGTCTGCAGGTGTTAGAAAAGCATCTAAGAGTTAGATTATTCATTCATTTTTTTAATTTTAAATGTTCACATTATTCCAATTGCTCTTATTAGAAGAAGACTGCTTTTGTGACAAAATTATTATTTGCATTATTCACAAAATTACCGTTGATCAACTGTCATAAATTTTAACACTGACATTATTTATCTTCAATTTATAATAAAGATTTTAGTATGAGTTATTAGTAGGATATCCTGAGTGGCCCCAAAATCCCTTCTCCATTCATGGTATTCAAATTCTATCCTAGTAGATTATTACTTATTCTAAATTAAGAATTTTTATGTCTTTACTAGTGTAAATATTATTTATTTAAAAAATTATTATTATTATTATTTTAATAGTGATATTAGCGATTAAGCCAATGCACATGTGCTTTAAAGATAAATTATAAATGAATACTCTCACTTTTTCCAGACACGAGATATAGTATTTTAGAAAGAATGGAATGAATCACCCATCCTTTTGACCCAAACATTTATGTATGAGCAAATCTTAAGCATATGGAAATGAGAGCATGAAGTTGTTGTAATGGTCAGATTCGTATGATTCATTAACATAGTGCAGAATTCGACCACCACACAGAACTGCAGCACCATCTAGGTAGCGAAGCCACCCATAGTACTGAGTTCAAACATAGTTTATCAGTTCCACAATACAATCTATAAAACAATGCATCTGATACTACATTAGTAAATATTTCTCTAGGCATGGTGGTCATGGAGATGCAAGAGATTCAAGACTTTATTTCCAGTTAGCCAATAATAACATTTATATTTTACAGAATCGAGAAAATATTATATTGAATGGGTATTGAATAAATAAAGATGTGGTGGCAGACATATAGTTTGAAATTATTTATTTATAATATTTTTTACTAAATCATCTGATTAATAATATTTTATTATATTTAAAATCTCAGTAGCAGTATTTCTGATACTGTTATACTTTTCAAAGATATACATTTATTTATTTAAAATATTTTAGACAAAATCATTTAACCAATAATATTTTGTGGTATTCAAAATCAGTAGCGGTATTTCCAATACTGTTATTTTTTACAACTTGATACATTATTTATTTAAACTATTTTAACCAATAACATTTTGTTATATTTAAAATCTTAGAAGCGGTATTTCCGATACTGTTATATTTTACAAAGAGATACATTTATTTGGCTGACATAATCTAGTTACCTAAATTCTCAAGCAAGTATTTCAAGAGCATGCCTTTGGGACTTATATCTTTGCATTGCAAGAGTCTAAAGTAGGATTAATAATCGTAATGGCAGAATATATTTATTTAATTAAGAAGATATTTATTAATTAATATGGGCAGACATTTATTTGAGAGTGAGTTATGTCACTAATGCAGAGACGAAGTTATATATATGGAGTAATAAAGTTAATCATCAAAGACACGTGGTATGTCTAGAAAGGTGATATGAGGGTCGCAGTATATTGAGACTGCAAAGCCATGGATGATTTTAGAACAACAGGCTGGCATTTGCCATAGAGCCAGAGAGATAAGGTGTCACATAAGCATATTCAGGGGGAAGTGGTTTGTGCCATGATTACTGCCTGACTGTGTGACGGTGTCAAGCCCTATGGGAACATTTATCTGTCTGCTACGACTGGGATTAATTTTAATCCTAGAGAATCCGGAGTATCCAAGGCTTATAATAGGTTATCGTGTCTCCAAAACATAACACATGTATAATTTAATGACTATTCTGTTAAGATTTAATATATTTCATAACTCAGCCCTACATTATCAACATTTAATAAAGAACATTTTGACTCTCAAAGAAATGTGATTTACGAAATTATTACTTAAAACTTAATAAAATATAAAAACAAATAGGTAAGCTGGGTGAGTATTAATAACTAATATGTCAGCCATTTGCTAAGTAGTAGACCCCTGCATTACATTAAATGAAGCATTGAATGTGTGTCGATTTATATGAAAATATTAAGTAATTTATAAAAATAAATATTAATGAGGATTTTCAGGACACACATCCACTGTTTCAAGCAATCATAGATTTGTATTTAGAAAGTTAGGGAGATTTCTGAGCTGACCAGCCAACAGAAATATATAATGAAATATATAGGTTGCTAGACAAGATGGCAATCATCTTGATTAAAATCTATATTTAAATTTGGTGAGGTCCGATCAGAAATCTTATGAGCATGCTATAATTAGATAATAAAAATGTAAAATTTAGAAATACATACCCAAGAAAAGATAGAATTAGGCAACCTAGATTATTAAAGAAATTTACATAAGGAATTAATCATTAAATTCAGAGTTTTACAATTTAGAGTTTACAAGTTATAGAGAGTGAGCTATAATGTGATTATTAATTAGAGTAATCTAGGCCTTGGAATGCAGGTACCTATTTATACGAAGTTTTCAGATTCAGTAGTCAGTAGCAAATTGTTCATGATTTCAGAGGTAGCAGTTCTTTCCAGCATTTAGGTTATTCATTTATTTTAACAGCAGCAGCAGCTTTCTAATTGTTTGGGCAGCATATCTTCTTTGGTTGATTTTATGGAGGGCACGTGGAGGTTCATGTCATATGATCGACCATCTCCAGGGGGAGAATAGTCCAGGCACTTTCTACTTGAACATACTGTGGCAGGTAAATTAGTTTAAGATTTTGGAGACTCTCAACTGATCGAGAACATGGCTAAAGTCTTACTAAAAGTTCCTAGAATGTTCAAAATGTCCTCCTTTCTTTGATCTTTTTACTTTTGTTATATTTTATGTTTGGATACACTCATTTGCCCCGAGGAGAATCAATACATTCTTATAAGTTTAATTTATATAGAAAGCTGCATTTCTATTGTTCAAGTTTAGTTTTACCTTTACATTTTGTAGTTAAAGATTTTAGGGAATTTTTAATTAATCTATTATCTCTCACCGACTGTTACTTTTAAAATTTCAAATACAAAAGGAATATACAATGATTTTTACTTTACTTAAATTACAATCAATTTCCAAAAATTATTATTAAATATGAAATTCAAACACAGCAATAAATAACGAACTTTATAATTTAAAATAAATTGTTAAAATTAAATATTTTTATATAACTAAAAAAGAAATAAAAAACTATATCATTTATTTTTATTTATTGCTTTAAATTTTGTTATCGAAACGTGTGTGCGTTTACGGTGAATTTTACATATATTTGTACATTTTTAATATTGATATACACACAATTCGATACCAAAAAAGTTTAAATTTGGGTAGGATAGAGTGGTGGGTGAGAGACTATAGAAAAGGTGAAACTTAAGATTCGAATGCGAATCTTATTGTTTCAGTGTTAAGCAATCACTTTAAATTACATTTGTTATGTTTGAACAAATGATGCCTGCGAAATCTTTACAATTTACAACGCGTCATTCTTTAGTTGAAATTAAACATATATAATGAGATATTATTTTATATAGCGCTATGTGCATTGGCTTAATCGCTAATATCACCTATTACAGTATTAAAAAACATAGTATTATATAAAATAATATCTCATTATATTATTATTATTATTGTAAATTAGATAGACAATATCTTATGGGATAAGAGTATGTCTTCTCATATTTTTACTAGTATTACATTCATCACCTAATAATTTTTAAATAAAAGAAAAGAGTGAAATTTTAATATTATAAATATTTAATTAAAGAACCCTGAGATTTTAATGATCAATGATAAAAAGAAATTATTTTACAAAAAGAAATTCTTTTAAAAAACAAGGTGTCCAACATTTAAGAAACATATAATTCTTTATCAGAAGATTATGAAATATCGATCTAATCATTGTAATGAAATCTTGAGAATAGTGTTTGTTAGATATGTCATTATTGGAGGGATTATCATTATAAATGTTATAAGAAAGAATCTAGTACAACCTAATTATTCTATGGTATATTCATTCAAATATTAAGAGCATCTCTGTAATTCGTAACAGTGAGTTGAGAGTTCTCCTCTGAAATTTTTATTAAATGTTCATTAGTATATTTACAATGCTTATTTATTGTTATTCTTACCTATATGGCTCTTTTAATTATAGTATATATTATTTTAAAAATCACAAATGTATGTGGCTTGTTTGGCTTTTGGTCAATTTGGTGTCTTACATTTATTGCATTGGTCATAATGTATATATAATCATTAGAAACCGGTCAACACTTAGATAATCCCAATATAGATAAAAATCAACAATTTCAAACTGTTGTCAAGGCAACCTCCTTACCTCCTTTTAACAATATATATATATATATATATATATAATGCTATTAATATATATTAATTGAAGTTATAAGCTTCCAAGTGCTAGCTATATTAATGCAATTTTTACTAGTATCAAGCAATCCACAATATGGAATAATTATTTTTCATCTGCTGTGCACAATCTTATTTGGATAGTCGATTAGACAATTCCAGTTCAATTTATGTGTATGTTTATACACATATACATGAAAACAAATTATGTCAATGGGATTTACAAATTATTAAAAAACATTTTTCATATTTTAATTCTTATTCCATCAATTATTTTTTGCATATATTTTAAATTTATGCTATAGTAAACAAATCATATACAGGAGATCTTTATCATATTTTTATAAAACACAATTTAACACAATCATAACTGAGATATTGTAGAACATCAAATAATTCTCATTAAACCATAAAATGGAAGAATTATAAATTGATAAATCACAAATAAATTCTTTTACAATATATAAGATCCAAAAAAATACACAAGTAATTTAAAAGTAGTTAAACATTTTTAATATTATCTTTATAACAATTATCTTAGTGTATTTTGTATAGTTAGAAAATGGCACCAACACCTTCTAAACTTAAAAGAAATTGCTGATAATACAGCTTCAATATAAAATTGGAAGTTATTGAAAGTAAAATAAAGATTATAAATAAATATGTTCATTGTGTGTAAACCATCAAACATCACATGATCACCATCTCTATTAGCATATAATTTGTTGTAAATGAAGGCAAAACTCCCCATACAGTAGTGCCACCTTGTGCCAAACAGAGTAATCAGTGGATGCCAGAAGGCACTAGATAGGGATTTTATGCACAAGCCTTCTGGCATCCATTGATTACTCTGTTTGGCACAAGGTGACACTACTGTATGGGGAGTTTTGCTTTCATTGTGTGTACTAAAAAGGCTTATTTATTCTTTTAACATAGTATGCTTAGCATGCCTTCAGCAAGCTTGTAGTCATAATCATATCAAAAACACTTAAAGCAAATTTGGTAATTTATCAAAATAAAGGTTTTCAATACTTGAATTAGAAAATGTAAATGAGTCAATTTACATACTCCACTTTTATGAAAGGGGGATGCAGGACTTATTCTTATTAAACTCTCCATACAGTAGTACCACTCAGTGCAAGCAAGAGTAATCAATGGATGCCAGAAGGCTTGTGTATAAAATCCCTATCTAGTGCCTACTCATCCAATATCCCCAGAGTAGTTTCTAGTTTGTGGCTTTTGTCAGTGAGGAGCTTTGAATCTGAGAGCACTGCACCTAGATCTTAGGATCTAATGCAACCCTCCTGCAACCATCTTTTATCTCTACTTAACTACAAAACTCTGAGTCTAAAATTGAAAATATAATATTTTCAATTAAAGTTCAATATTCTATATAGTCATATAGGTCTGAACCCAGTTCAGAACTTATACATTTTGGTGTCTTTGGTTTTTTAATAACCCATAGCCATCACTATCCTATTAGGCAGGATTGGTATTAAACCACTAAACATCACATGACCACCACCTCTTATGCTTATGTATGACTGTTATTAAAACAGGCAAAACTCTTCATTCAATAGTGCCACTCAGGGCAAGCCAGACTAATCAATGGATGACAGAAGGCTTCTGCATAAAATCCCTATCTAGTGCATACTCATCCAATATTTCCAGACTAGTTTCTTGCTTGTGGTTTTCATCGGTGTGGAGCTTTGGATCTGAGAGCCCTGCAGATAGATCATGTGATATTAGTGATGTGCCAAATCTCTTTGACATTCTGTTTTACAACATTTCTCTCAGAACAGATGACACTGGGTACTATAAGTTTAAGGGTGTGGCCTTATTTAGTTTTGGGTTTAGAAATATAATTTTTTTTCTATTAAAAACTGCAATATCTGAGGCAATCATTAGAATCTATGGTAGGAAATAGCCAGTAATTACATAAGTGATTCACTTAAGTTTTTTAAACTCTTACTGGTGGGAAAGTGCATGGAGATTTATAATATTTAAGAAATAGCATATTATCGGAGGTTGACTTCCACTTTATAATTATTCATAATTAAAAATAATATATTTTCTGTTTTAAATTGCTAATAAATAAGAGATTGCATAATACACTTACATTGGAAAATATAGTTATTTTTAATTTAGAAATATAAAAATTTTGGAAAAATATTTAAATATTTATTATCAGTTATTTGGAAATTAATGAAAGAAAAAGTTATTTTTCTTTTTTTTTTTTTTATAAAAATTTTAAAAAGATCTTAAATTTGTGATAAACTTCTGATAGTATTAAAAATGAAAATTTTCATTATATGTTTCTTTTTAAAGTTTGTGTGAACTCAGAAAGTAAATGTTACTTTGTATTCTTAATTTATAATTTGTTTGTTTATTTTTTTTTAATATATAAAACTTGAAGGTTTGCCTTTATTTGAATTTTTGCTTTTATTTATGTATTTCATATTAATATATAAAAGTACTTACTGCAGTTTTGTTGTGATTTTGTACTAATTAAATGTTATAAAGATTATTTCTGTGGAAATATGACTATTGCCATTTATAAATTTGCTTTTCAAGTTTTTTTTGGAGCCATTTAAATATGAAAAGGACCTCTTTATAATATAAATTATAGTATTTTACTTTAGAATATTAAAATAGTATCTGAGTAATATTTTTTGTATATAAATAATATAATAACCATGTGCAGTTTATCAAAGTTGATGAGTAGTGGAGTTGAGTATTAAAAGTATATAGATTTAGTATTAGTTGAGAACAAAAAAATTCAATTTCAATAAATAAATAGAACTTTTATGCTCAACATGATATATTTTTGATAGTCATGTGATCTTATAAGCAACTAGCCATGTGATTTTTTTAAATAGTATCACATAATTTATATACATTTTTAAAATTTTTATTTAAAAATAGCACTACCTAAGAAAATTGCTGTTTTTGTCAGAAGTAAATTTGATATGAATTATTAGAACTTATTACTACTTAGAGCTACATAAAAAAATTAATGAATTCTTTTACATCATTAATATATATATATATATATATATATATATTATTTTATCAATGTTATTTTATATATATATATATATATATATATATAAAATAACATTGATAAAATAATTAAATGTTTTATAAGTTATCAGAAACTACTTGTTGTTAGCACAATTATCTGCAATTGATTAATAAAAAAACAACAAAGTAATATGGTTTGTTTTTAATACAATGCTGATTATATTTTTATATATATATAAATAAAAAAATTAACATTTTTATGAATACAAATAAATACAAAAAATAATAAAAAACAATAAAAACATGGAATAAACTAATAATCATCTTTTTAAGCTAATGCCCATGCGCTTTGTGGATCTTAAAAATAAATGAATACTCTCATTTTCCAATACAAGATAAAGTCTTTGTGAAAGAATAAAATGAATCCACCTATTCTTTCAACCCAAATTTTTAAGTATGGGCAAATCTTAAGTACTGGAAATGAGAGCATGAAGATATTAAACATCACTTTAAAAACATGGAATGAAATTTTTTGTATATGATTATAAAGTCTTTAGAAAAAGAATGTTGATTCTCCATAAAAAAAGTAAATAAGGGAATATTTAATAATTCTGTATAATAATTTTCTTAATGGATTTACATGTCTTAGATATTTTAAAAGAAATACTTCAATTTATATCGGGTAAAGTACTTAGATTTTATTTTAAATATGACCAAATTATGAATTTTAAGTATGTACTTTTAATTATGAAAGTCTAAAAAAGTCTGGCAAATAAAGAAAAAAAACATTTCTATTATTTAATAACTTTGATGTTTACATAGACTATGCTGAATCAATGTTTAATCAAAACTTTATAAGAAATTGACTTTTAAAGTAAAATTAAAATTTATTATTGATCCTTTTTTTAACCAGTTCTAGATCTGCTGATTAAATTTATTGATATTTTTAAAGATCAATTAGAATCAGACATCAGGTTAAAGTTTTATGTTGTAATTAAAAGTTAAAGATTTGTTTTCTGTATTAGATATTTAGGCTTTGGATAAATATATTATCATCTATAGTAAACGAGAATGTGTTTTACAAGATTGATCACATGATTATGAATAATAAGAATCTGTAGATTATATCAGCTTTAGTAATCAGGGATGAAGTTTCATTTTAGAATCAAAATACTCTAAATATAAACAGTGAGGATTGCCAATTCCTCTACAAGCTTTATGATAAATGCTTAGCCAGAGCCAGCACTTAAAATATCTCTGTCAGGAACCTTTCCCCAAACCCCTGATCATGGTTTCGTGCTTTGGCAATCCTCAGAGAGGTGTCAGGGTCGGTTCAGACACTAGATCTAAAAATATCAACCCAAAGCTAAGCTTAAGAGATAGGGTCATGTGAATTATGAATTGATCTATGACCCTTATTTTGACTATTTATAGTCTCTGCCAAAAGTCTTATGCAATTTCATATTGCTATGACCACTAATATATGGTATGGCTGAAGATCTATCAGCCCCAAGACATGTAGATGTCTGAAAATTTCAGATTTTCCACTCGATAACTTTTAGCTAAGTGCTTAGCATTGAGTTGGTATTTTTAGATCTAGTGTCTGAACCGACCCTGACACCTCTCTGAGGAGTGCCAAAGCACGAAACCATGGTCAGGGGTTTGGGGAGGGGTTCTTGACAGAGATATTTTAAGTGCTGGCTCTGGCTAAGCATTTATCATAAAGCTTGTAGAGGAATTGGCAATCTTCACTGTTTATAACTTACAAGCTTAAGAGATAGGGTCTTGTGATCTATGAATTGATCTATAACTCTTATTTTGACTATTTATAGTCTCTGCCAAAAGTCTTATGCAATTTCATATTGCTATGACTACTAATATATGGTATTGCTGAAGATCTATCAGCCCCATATAGCTATTTGAGTTGAATAGCTGGGTTTGAAGACATGTAGATGTCTGAAAATTTCAGATTTTCCACTCAGTAGATAACTTTTAGCTAAGTGCTTAGCTTTGGGTTGGTATTTTTAGATCTAGTGTCTGAACCGACCCTGACATCTCTCTGAAAAGTGCCCAAGCATGAAACCATGGTCAGGGATTTGGGGAGGGGTTCCTGACAGAGATATTTTAAGTGCTGGCTCTGGCTAAGCATTTATCATAAAGCTTGTAGAAGAATTGGCAATTCTCACTGTTTATAACTTATAAGCTTAAGAGATAGGGTCATGTGATCTATGAATTGATCTAGAACTTTTATTTTGACTACTCTAAAAATATATTTTTTAAAAATAAATTTAAATAATTTTAAAATGCTATTTTTTATTTTAAACATTTTAATAATTATATAGTATCATTCATTAATGCATTTTATTCAATTGGAAATTAAATCTAATACATAATTAATTTTCTGAATATGGCAGAATTCAGTACAAATTTTTAAAATGACTTCAAACACTTTTTTGTAAGATTTTGAATTCCAAATAAATGTTTACTACAGAAAGATTATTTATTGTTTCAAATTTGCAATTTGCTACAGAATTGTTAAATATTAAGAATTTAATAAGTCAATCAAACTTAGAATCGTATGACGTTTTATTTACTGATTAATTTTTTTAATGTTAAATTGCAATAAACTTAAAACATCAAAAATTAATCAAATTTAGGTAACAATTTTCAATTAATCAAAGCAAAATTAAAAGAATAAAAGCAATTTATTTTTGAATAAATTATCCCTATCATTACTTGTTATAAAAAATGAATATCTTTGTATCTCCTTTTAAAGATAAATATTTGGTATATACCAGTCTCCTAAAATGGTATTAATGGATTGGATGTTGTTGTTTTTTCTCTCTTTGTAAATTTTTGTTTTAAAAATTTTGCAAGATTGGCATTTCAAATAGTTTTTTGTGATGACATAGGACATTTTTATTATTTTTCTATTTTTTTTTTATATATATCTGGTTAATGTTAATTGTGGATAAGTTTTATACACATGCTGAATTATGTCTTTATTCTCTTCTGAAAAAGTCTTTTTTTTTTCTTAAAACATTATTCTATTAGAGAGAGGCTAATCCACATGTAGATACACTGTAATGTATTTTAGATTAAAAAATATTGAATATGGAGGCATGCTATTTATAAACATTTGTATGTGCAAAAGTTGCAGTCATATCATTAGATATGTCTAATTTCTCCTTGAATATGTGTTACTTTCAATTTCTGCAGCATATTTTTAACAATGGACTACAATGGATAAAAGTCATAACTTTGCTTTGTATAATTTAATACAATGTTAGTAGGACAAGCTCTGGAGTTCAAAGTTCATTAATCATGGCTCAACAACATTACTTTTGGCTCTCAAACTTTGTATAATTTTCTGAAAAATAAACAACAAACTTTTTATAATATTTAAAGCAAATGATATTCACAATAATTTGTGTGAAATGAAATTTAAAGTAAAATGAAATCTGGCTTAATTTTTATTATCCTATGGTACTTATTATATTAATTGTTATTCAAAATTAGCATAATAACAGTATAATATGATTAGAAAGTTTCTATATTGGACCTAGTAATATAAGATATGGGTGATTGGTTTATAATAAAATTGTTGATTAATAAGTATGCAATAAGAGACTCATGAATAATATGGAATCTAGTACATTATTAAGCCTTTATCAACAATATGCAAATTTGCTTAGATAATGTAAATATTATTTTAAATAAAATATTTGAAAAATGAATAGATTTTCTTTAAATACTGTTTAATTGTAAAAAATGTAGAATTACTAAACCAAAAAAGTCTTAGCAATAATTTATTATCAGAATTGATTTTTTCAGAACAAAAATTTTATAGCATCCTGGTCAATGCTTTGACATATAGAGAGAAAAAAAATTATAGTAATATTTAGAATTCTTGAAAATCTAATACTTGTTTATTGCTTGATATTTAAGTAGATTAATTGTTATGTATGATAAAACAAAGTTTACAGATATTATGTACCCTAACTATAGCTATAAAATTAAAGAATTAAAATTGAAAGATTGCCAGTTGAAAAAATCAGAAGAAAGTTACGATTTTTTTGGTTTGATTGTTGGTTAGTTCACAGAAATAAATTTATAGTTGCATTTTAAAAGTAGATTTCATAATATTATTATTCATATCTATTGTTATGTTTGAAGGCTTCTTTTATTTCAAGTACCAATACTTGAATTGCTTATTTTCCTACTGTTTGGTATTACTTACCAAATACTGTTTGCCAACATATTGCTAAGATATTTTCTAATAATGGGGATAATTTTCTGATTTAATAGTAACAAGTAGATTTGACAAAGTAGAGTTAGTATTAAACTAATAATAATAAAAGTATAAAGTTTTCTGAGACTCTTCAAGTTAAAAATTCAGAAGTATTTTATTAGATCGTAAAATATACATGTTTTAGGAGTTTTTTTCTATGACAATTATACTAAAGATTACATTTTGCAGATGAACAATTTGATGTTTTATTCTCATGCACTGTTAAAATTTAAATGAGACTTTTATTATAAATTCTTTTACCTGTAATATTTGAATTATGTTTATACACATTGAACATTTAAAAAATCAGATGTACAACAGTTGCAAGTTGGGAATAATGTAGGGTAAGCAAAGATTGGCCTATATACAGATAAGCTTGAAGAACAAAGGATTCACTTGTTCATCAAAATCCTTGCTTATGGGTGAGCACATACCAATTTATATTAAAACAGCATATGTGTGAAGATTGATTTACTTGTAAACATATTACAATAAATACTATACTGCATAAAAAAACAGATATTTATCTCTACTGATTGTATATGTGTGTGGGAGATGATAATCTGGACCAACTGATGAGTGCTGGTTCAGCATGAAATACATATATTGGTGATTATTTACCTTTTCTACATGTGTGTTGTCATGTGTATCAGTAGTATGAGATAGGGTGGATAGTTGACGGTTGCTTGAAAGTCTGAATTCAAATCCTTTATATTTATCTCTATGATTTATAAAATTTAACATTTTTTCTAATGTGGCTAAAAGTTATGATCTATTAAATTTGTGCATTGCTATTCATAATTTATCTTTCTTTATATCATGCATTTAATATATTTTATGCATTTACATGCATATTTTCATTAATTTATTTTAATTTTTCTTAAAAAATAATATCATATTTTCTATAATTAAATTGTATTTTACTACATAATTTTACAAAAGCACTCAAAGGTGAAGGTTCTTTATAATTCTCTACATTCCCACTTTTAATAATTGAATTTTTTTTATATAATTGTAGTAGTCTTTTTTATAAATTAAATATTTTTTTTATTTATTCAAAGGTATTCTATTGCCCTGCATTTGACCAAAGATTTTTATGGGTAAAAGATATAAATCTATATTTAAGATTAGTCCTCTGAATACATTTTCTTGCTAACATTATCATTAAACTGACATCACAATTAGATAGCACAGCATCATCAGGATACCTTAAAACTAAAATCATCTTCATTCAGAGTTTACACCTCTTGGAATGTGTTCCACTTATGTTGAATGCTTTAAAATTTGTTATACATTGGTTTAGCTTATCGGTTAGGCTTATTTAATACTTTTCAATAAAGTTCCAATATTTCTTGTGATCATTCAGATTACTGCTTGAGTAAATTTTGTGCAATGCCATTTGTGAACAATATTGGAATTTTAAAGTGGTGTTAATTTCAAACAATTTGGGAATTTTGTTGCTATTTTTCAATTCTGATATTCCTTTAATATAAATTTTCATTGTGAAACTGTAATTCTGTTATTACTTTTTAATATGCCACAATTTGCACCACAACACATTAAAAATAGATATTATTAAAACCTAAAGTATAAATATATATATATATATATTTGTATATATATATATATATATATATACAAATATATATATATATATATTGATTTGTAATATATATATATATATATATATAATATTACAAATCAATGCCTGCATTTCTTCAAAACAGCATATGCAAATTCACAAACAAATATCTTCAAAAGTCTTCAAAAATACATCTCTAACTGTCACCCAGAAGCGCCCTCAACTATCCCTGCAGTTTTTGTTAAGTAAAAAACTGCAGAGATAGTTGAGGGCATTTCTGAGTCATGGTTTTAGATGTATTTTTGTAGACTTTTGAATACTGTATTTTCTGATATTTATTTGTGAATTTGCATATATATATTGTAACAGTAAGAATTGTCACTCCATGCAACAAAATCTTGAACATAGGCAAAATACCCTAAAGCTGATCGAGCACGGATACTGGGATACAGAATCTGACCAACATTCAATCCTTTCATCTCTGCTCAACGATGTAATACCTTATGGATGACACTTCTCAACTTACACAGACATCCAATTTAACCTCGGTCCAACAGTCACTCAGTGTAAAACAAAAGACTCGTAATTTAATTTAATACTGATTTGGTCAGATATACACACATATGACTAAGTGATAAATTAATATATCAATGATTGACTTACCTATAGATAAAATGATATATGTGCAATTAAATCTAGGGCTGGATAAAATGAACTCACAGACAATAAAAATATGAAAACGAGTTATATTTTAAATATTACGTTAATAAAACAATAATTAATAGTGAAATTAAAATATACAAAATTATGTGATGAGAAGGTGAGATATTACGCTCACAGGCATTATATAATTAATGAGATTAATGTTACATATCTCATTATAAGTGTTTAATAAAATATAGTGCGGTATTGGAGTTTATGCCTATATTAATATGCCAAATTTCTAGCTCTTATGTAGACTGCTAGATCATATGAAACTTTATAGCCAAAGTTATATAACTAACTTAATAGCACTCCTGTGATGTCTATCTATACAAAGTTAAATCGAGCACATAATAAGGCTCAGAGGTATGCAGGTTAGCATGTTAACCTAGATTAGGGTATACACTGATGCTAGATAAGCATTTAATATAAAAAGAGAGAAAACTGGTTTATAATAGGTTTACCTATATACTCTATGGCACATATGAAAATATTAATAAAGCTCAAAGGTGCGAATGGGTCATTATTCATGGGCTTCAGCATCGAATGCTTGGTTTGCCCTAAAACCGCTCAACTTGCTACGAATAGGAACATTAGTAGTTCAGGTAGTCAGATAAGCATTATGAATAATCTAGGTCCTTGTGCTCTAGTTCTAAAAGTGTGCTTTAACCCATACTAAGTGGATAAGAGTGTCCGCCAACAACTCATCAATAATCATGCAGCAAGCAGATAATTATACATTGCGTACTTTGTAAGGACACATCCGCAACTTATACATATATATAACACAAATACATAAATTTATATTAGCGTGCCTTAAAATTAGATAGTGTCTATTTGCATATCTATACAATCCAGTTCTCAAATTTAGTATCTCAAATATACTAGTTAGGGATTAAATTAATTAGTAACCCATTTTAATATTATCACCTGCATCTCAACGTATATAAATCTAAGGAGGGCAAAGCATATTTGAGGGATAATTATGAATAAAACATTAAAATATGCTTGGAGAATATCTCTGTGGCTAGTTTCTATGATGTACAAGTTACATATATAAATAGTTGTAATTCATAACTAGAATTAAGCAAACTACAATTTTAACTAGTGAATGACTGATTATTAAAATATTGATATCCAAAAATTAATCAGTAAAATAATAACATGATCTTGAAACAGCGAGTAATAAAAAAATAATAATACAATTATTTAATATTTATTATAGTGAAGATTTGAAATAATCTTCGCAGATTGATAAGCTAAAATTATATTTATAAATACTTGCAGTTTCGAGTCATTTGGCATATTAAATACATATAATATAAAAATGATAAAATCATAGAATAAATTGAATAGATTTAGAAATAGGCATAAAGAGACTGCAGAAAATTATACATTTAGTTTAAAATAGATTAGAGTTTTACATTTTAACAGAGAATTCAATATTATAAGTTTTACATTCAGACAAGATTTAAACATTAACATTTTATAGCTTTCTTTGTAGACTTTTAGAAAAGGTGTTTGGAAAGGCAGATTTAATAAATAGCTAGCTTTTAAAAGATAGAATCAAAAGTCACAGTTTATAAACAGAGCTCTGAGAGAAAATTTACCATTCAGTTGTTTTCATTGCAGTTCTCTGGATTACAGTTCTGGGCACTTAGGAGGATAATAAGTTGATAATTTTGGTGATGATTTAAAGTTAATGGAGGCTTTTCCATGGGCTGCTTCTGCTTTTCTGGTGTATGGCATTATATTTTACCAGACCAAAGTTCTTCTCCATCCCTGGTCAAGGAGAGGGGTGAGTTATAGCCATTCTACTCGACCATTTTGAAGATAAAACAGTCATAGGTTTTTCTTACAACTCACTTATTAAATATATGATCACCTCTTGGCAACAAAACTTTAAGTATTTATACTTTTCAAACTCTGGCCACCTGTTAATTTTTATGAGCTTGTCTGTAGCTGGAAAGTCCATTTATTTATTTTAGCAAAACATATTTAATAGTTATTACTAGTAGAAAAACCCATTTATTTATTTTAGAAAAACATTTTAAATTATGACAACTAACTGAGATTTTGTTTTCCTGCGTTATTTTGTTATTAACATTTTATATTTACCAAATCAAGTCCACACTATTTTAGGACCAATACATGACCTACATTGAAAATTGTTTACAAAAATCAAATGTTATTTTGACAAAGTTACTTTCATAATTATAGAAAACTAATTTTTATAACCATACATACAGAATAACAGGAAATATATGTATGCGATTTCAATAATACAACAATAAAATTGGCTAAATAATTTAAGCTAAAATATTTCTTAAACTAGAAATATTTATAAAATGAATTTCTTAAATTAGAAATATTTATAAAATGAATTTCCCAAACTAGAAATATTTATAAATTGAATACATACCTGTAATATATACCAATAACATAACAATAATTTAAACTAAAATATTTCTTAAATCAGAAATATTTATAAAATGGATACATATCTGTAATATATATGTATGCTATTAAATTACAGACTTATCATTCACATATATATACATGATTCTGCACACATAGTAATTTGAGGTTCTTTAAATGGGTACTCTGGGAGGGTTTAAACCTGGCATATAGATAGATGTGTGGCTAAAATATGTGAAACAGGTGAGTGCATAAATCTGACTGTTTCATTATATATATTGTAAATGAAAGGTCCATCCGGACTGTAACAGGCAAAATTAATGATATAACCCAATACTGTTATGATATAATCTGGTTGCAACCAGAGTACACTGCGAAGATGTCTCACAGCATTACCTGAAAGTATATTAATGTGATTATTCATTTAATAACTATTTTCACTAATAAATGTATCCTAAAACTACTTTTCAAAACCTTAACCGAGATTTTATTTACATGAGACTTTATGGCCGACCATGAACAAGATGGTATGATCTATAAAACTACTAAAGATTACTTTTTCTGAATTAAATATATGATCCACTACATCAATATTAACTATCACATAGTGAATGCAGGCTATTTAACAAGGCAATAATAATTATGATCAGCATCATAACATGATATACTCAGGATTTTAATACAGCAATGCTATGTAGGGAATTTGCTATGCAATAAAAGGTAAGCAACATGAACTTTAGGTTCTTTCATCATTAATTTAAATGCCAATTTGAATCTATAGCAATGAGACTTTTATTGTAAAAGGTAAAGCATCAGTTATAATATTAGAAAATAGGTTTAATCATAATGTTGACTAGGAAATTTATTTATTAATTTAGGTCTTAATATCACAAACACCAATAGAAGTAACAAATTCTAGGTTATATTCTAAAATTAACAAAGCAAAGCTGAAGTGATGAAAGAAGTAAATGTGATTTTATTATACCTTGGACATCACTAATTACCCAAGAACAAAAGCATTAGGATATTCTCCTAGAATTTCAGTAAACCTTGTGTGCGTTATCAGTGACAATATGTGCTCTAATATCTGACTTATTTAATATGATGGATTTTCTGGTCTTATGTATGATAAATAGCAACAGTATAGTTAGATTAAATTATAAAATTAATATTTATTTACCACTCAATCAATACCAATAAATAATCGATTAATATAATGATCAAAAATATATAAATAAATAAATAAAATACCATCACATGTACTTGTTTTTATACATGGATAATGTACATAAATTCCAAAACAAACACAAAAAGATTTTCTCACAAATGGATTTGATTTCAGCCTTTATAGAGGGGATGGGTTCGAACGCATAGTCAATAACATCTCCAATATGTCAACACCAGAATCAATGCACCTATACCCTAGATTTATATTAATAATAGTAATAACTGGTATTGGTAAACATGCAAAAGCTAGTCATGGGGAGATAACTTATCATGGAGAAAATTTGAATCTCAACTCAGCTTAAAAAAAATTATAAAAATAATTTATCAAATGCTCTTTTAATAGCTGATAACTGAACACATGGGATCAATATGAAAATGGGGTAAACAACATTGACATCATAATGTATGGAGACTCTGTCCAAACACATTTATACAACAAATAGTAATGGTACTCCTGTAGATGTATTCATCCACACAAATAAATAATAAATCATTAAATTCCCTGTGGGTTTTCTAACCCTCATCAGCAACAAGCACCATTACAGAATGTTCCACAGATTAAACACTAATGCAGAAACAAATATAAAGGATATAATAAAATGGTAGTGCAGACATTCACTTCCCAAGTAAGAGAGACATAAAACTACCCTCATCTATAAAACTGCTAAATTAGGAGACTCATCTAGTCTTATGAGCATGAATTAAGGCATAAAATGAAATAAGTACTTTAATGTGAGAAATAACTGAGATAATGGCTGATTCTGCCTAGAACATGGTCAAAATAATGATACATAATAAATATAATATGATCATAAATATTAATACCCTGGAAAGACATGGACTAAGCCATATGGTGTTAATGTACATTATAGATTCATTAAATCTTTATACAAGTGCTGAAATCTAATAATTGATTCTTCTCAATCCCTATATCATATGTTCAAACCAATAATTTAAGCTAGTAAATAATTATCTTAGGCCCCATGGAATAAACACCACAAACTTCATACACATATAAGATAATATGAAAACAGTCAAAATAAAATTACATATTTGTTTAAATAACTACACTAAGTTAAAATTCATAATATTTCAAATATACCAAATATTCACCAACAGAGTCAATAACACAATTTCTTAATACTTAATGTACAACATATAGATTAAATGTTATTTTTCTGAAGGTTTGTGTTGATGGTGTTCTAATTGTATTTTTATATTGGACTATTTCCATCATTTAATATGTGTATAGAGAAGAAAAGGTACAAAGAAAAAAATTTAAAGAAGCTGTTCACATGACAATGGCAAAAAATCCCATAAACCAATCTAATGTGACTACATATATTATATGCAAACCACTAATCAACTTTACTCTTAAGGAAAAAATGAAAAAATCAGGAGGAACCTCATAGATAAGTATATGAAATTACTACAGACTGTTGCCTTCGGTAGGATGGCTCAGTTGGTTAATGCATTATCTTAAAATTCAACACTCAAGAATCTAAGGATCCAGGTTTACATCCCATGCTAGTAATGTCACTGGTCAGGTCAGCAACACCTGAAGAAGAGGGGAGAAAAATATCTCTCAAAACATTCATATACTAATCTGTTGATGCACTATTATTAACAGTTGAATGTATTTGGAATATTTAAATAAAGTTAAATTTTTCTAAAGACAGTCAATACACATATTATATGATGGAAATAGTCCAATATAAAAATATAAATTAAATAGTTTTTCAATTATAACATAGAATTTTATATGTTTTTATTATATTCCTTTTCATTTCCACCCACAATGAACACTCCATAATTAATTAATTCGCAAGTAGGCTCTTTGAATTTTTGAAATACATGTATAATGCTCTCACATGTGAAAATATATAAACTCCATCTAAATAATCTCCTAATGGATGTTTGTTGCTAATCCTTTCCTTTTTTAAAAAATTCACTGTCACACAAATATAGAGCATCCCTCCATGATAACCAATTTCATTATTTAAAATTAGAGTAGCATTCAAAAGTTAATAAAATTGGTTACTTCTATGTAGGCATTACTCCAAAGTTAAAATATTTTATTACCTTTAATTTAGTGAATGAGTGTCAAAGATTAGTAAGAATTGTGCAAGCAAAAGTTATCCCATAATTGTCATGACAGTTATAAAATTTTTTGGTTCAACAGCTATATATTTTAACAATAAGTTGATAACTCACAGAGCAGGAATGTTATCTCCAATATAAGTTCAAAGTGGGATATAGCTAAATCGTTATTGTTCAGACATTTTAAAATTATTATAGCATTTCGTTCTACACATATATGGTGTAATTATATAATTTAAAATCATAAAAGAAAATATATCCAAGATTAATATAGACTGTAAGCAATAAAACAATATTTCCAGGTAGACTGACCTTTGATGACTTATTTCTGTTGTTTTGATTGATAATATCAGTACATTTCAATTATAGACATTTTGAAAGATAATCAGCAGTTGGATTGTCAATTAGCAGGCTCAACAGACTTGTTTAAGTTTAGCTACTCATAATGCTATTAACACACAATGACATTGCAAATTGAAATGTATAAGACAAATCTTAATTTAATTTCTTACATTACCATTAATTTTAAGAATAGCTTTTATATTTGTTACATTTTTTAACAGTAGAATTTTTTTTTTTACATATTTATTGTCTCTATTCCAGTTAATAATAATAATAATAATAATAATAATAATAATAATAATAATAATAATAATAATAATAATAATAATAATAATAATAATAATAATAAAATCTCTGAACATTCTCTTTCCCTTTTATACAATTACCTTTCTCCTTACTTACATATTTCTGTTAAAATGGAAGAAAAAAATGTGTTTATTGTATTCTATCCACTAATTCAAGATAAATTAAATAAATCATTTTAATTAATTAAAGTTAATCATTCGGATTAGTTAAAGAGAAACAAATAATGATTATTATTATTATATATATCTTACTAAAGTTGATATAATATGCTGTTGATTTTGCAGGTTAAACACACTGTGTCCAACTCAGTGATTGGAAAAGGGCAAAACCAATTTAGAAAAAAAAAATAGTAACCAAAAAAAAAATTACATAATATCATTATTGAGTCAACTTGAATATAAGAATCAAGCATACACAAAGTGCTAACTATGGTAATTAAGTCACTTAGAAGAAGATAGAGAAAATCAGTTCTACCAAGCTATATATTTTATACCAAAATATATGGTTACTATATATATATATATATGTGTGTTAGTTTATAGTTAAGAAATGTAGATTTGGCTACACATTGGTCAACCAGTGTGTACTAGATGTGCATGTGTTTTGAGCTGACTATTGCAATAGTTTCTCATTTTAGGTAATAAAACTATTTATTATTAAAATACAATGCATATTGACCTCAGTAAAGATTACATTGAGCTGTCAAAAATAGAATGGAATATTTAAAAAACTTATCTACTGGTAATAAGTATGCACACACATTTGCGTACAATAAAACACTCAAAATATTTCATTTATGTGCACATAAAGAAAGAAAAGATTTATAATTTCAGGCATTTAGTACTTACACACGGCAATATAAATATAACATGCACTTACTTTTAAATTCCCCATCCCAGACTCCAAAACTTGATGGAAACATTTGACTCTTTACAGGTTATATAAATGTAGGTTCAAAATGTTAAAAATCAAAGCAAAAATATATAGAAGAAATTTTACATCAAAATAAATAATTAAAGCTGTATTTGAAATATCAAAAATATTTAATTAATAAAAGAATTTAATTAATAGATAGGTTTGAAACGTATTACGCACACATATATATTACTGAATTTAAAGTTTTTATTACATGACAAAATTATTTAAAATTTTATTAAGTATTTCAACATCAGCTTTTGACTTGATTATATATACCCATGTTGGAATAGCAAATCAGTCATCATTACAATATAAATATAAGCAATGCAACTGATATATTTGTGTGAATTTTTGGAAGTGCTCTAGAGAAGTTCAATTGACAAAGGAAGTTATTCCTAAAAGGCATGCATCCTCCCAAAAATTTTTTTTTGTAGTATAACAGTCATAGTAAAAATGTATTTATGCGTAATGATTAAAACAGATATTTCTGCAAATATGCTTACATTTGATTTAAGGTACATTAAAGCATAAATATCTGAGTTTGCCTTAATTATCATATAGAGTCATGTTGAACTAGGTTAATTTATATTAAGTGTTTGTAGTATTTGATATTCATACTTTGACAGCAAATCAGTTTCTACTACATTATTAATAGAAGTGATATAAGTATATTCACATGGATTTTTGGGTGATTATTCAATGTTTTATGAAGTGTGGCAGCTATATTAGTAAAAACTGTACTATAAACAATAACTGAATATGCCATTTCTTCAAATTTATTTACAACTATTTCAAGATGCATTCATATTTTTATTACATGTTTTGATGCTAGATTTTTTAATTAAGGTTTTTAATAATGTGAATCTGTAATTATGCCATGATATTATCAGATAACTTCAAATTAATAAAGAACTGTAATTTTACAGTCAGTCATCAGGCCAAAAACACCTGAAGAAGATAGGATAATAAGATCACTCAAAATGTGTTAATATAAACTTATATATGATTACTAACAGTTGAATTTATTTTGAAAGTTTAAATAAAGTTTAAAATTTTTCTAAAACATTCAGTTCTCAGTATTAGATGATGTAAATAGTCCAACAAGTAATTAATATTATAATGCCACCATCACAAACTTTCAGAAAAACATATAATTTTTATATTTACATGGATTATTAGCAGTACTCAAAGGGATCAGACAAAATAAATTATTTATGAAATTCAAGTGTACAATAAAATGATTATCATATTTAATGTACTATAACAGCTCTATATAAAAAATATATTGTATATGGGGACCGGAAGTGGCATTTTTTCAAATATATTTATAATTAATTCAAGATGCTTTAATCTATTTATCACTAATGTTTAAGTAATCATTGAATCAGTAAACTTTTTTAGTTCAAATAATATTACTGCAGTGTTATTTTATTATCAGATTTTATTTACAATATAAACTGAATCAATTCATATTGGCTTTTCCTATTTTTATAAAAATAGATACTCTAACAAATGATATGAATCTGAGCAAATGTCCAATCCTACTTAGATGTTGACATAGCCTATTTAATATGGCTAATATTTTAACTTAACAAGAGAGCATTTTTGTTAACATTAATTAATACAATGTTAACAATTATATAATCACTGAATTGATAAACTTATTTAAATGCTAGTTACATCAATACACTGTCTTAATTGTTAGATTTGCTTTGAAAACATAAAATAGAGAAAATTATATTTGGCTTTTCCAGTTCTATAAACAATGCGAATTTTGAAAAGGTCTCGTAAAAACTAATGTGGTATCTTGCATAAAGACTGAAGATTAAATTTTTTAAGTAGCTAAGAATTTTTGTATCAAACACAGAATTTATTTTTAGTTAATAACTTATTGCCAATCTGTGTGCCCTCATCTTCCAAATTATAGTCAGGAAATAAATATCTAATTATTCTTAAGTGTATGGAAAAGTAGATCTCAGAATAACTTGAGTCAATAAGAATCTATATTGATGTATTGTCCATAAAATAATAATAATAATGTAAATATAATGCATTCGTCACAGCTGAATAAGTTTCTCTATTTTCTAAAGTATGAAATTCAGGTGTACTTTTACTCTGAAATATCTCAACTTTATTAATAATAGTTTTTATATCGACGATTTAAATGACTATTCAGTAATTGTAAAAGTATGGTTTTTATTTTAAATTGTACTTTATTAAATATGTATTTAATAATTTTATTTTTCCATTATATTTTTTAATTGATGTTTTATTTTTTAAAAAATAAATTAATTACATGATTTTTTAAAAATTAAATCCTAATGTTGAGAAAGTTGGGTAGTAATTAAATAATTATACGATTTTTTTTGAAAAATATTGAATTTAACAATAACCAACATTTAAAACAGGCAAAACTCTCCATACAGTAGTGTCACTCAGTGCAATCCAGAATAATCAATGGAAGCACTGAGTGGCAAAACTGTATGAAGAGTTTTACCTGTTTTAACAGTTTGAGTAAGCATAAGAAATGGTGATCATGTGATGTTTAGTGGTTTAATACCAATCCTGCCTAATAGGATAGTGTTGGCTATGATTATTAAAGAACCAGACACCAAATTATGAGTTCAGACCTATATCACTATATAAGCTAACGAGCTTGAATTGAAAATGTTATGTTTTCAATTTTAGTCTCATAGTTTTGTAATTAACTAGAGATAAAAGGTGGCTGCTGGAGGGTTGCATTAGATACTAAGATCTAGGTGCAGTGCTCTCAGATCCAAAGCTCCTCACTGACAAAGGCCACAAGCCAGAAACTAGTCTGGGGATATTGGATGAGTAGGCATTAGATAGGGATTTTATGCACAAACCTTCTTGCATCCATTAATTACTCTGACTTCCACTGAGTGGCACTGCTGTATGAAGAGTTTTGCCTATTTTAACAGCATGAGCAAGCATAAGAAATGATCATATGGTGTTTAGTGGTTTAACTAACATTTAAAGTAAAAAAAAATTCTAACAAGAATATATTGGTGTTTTCCTGAAGGTTTGTAAGGATGATATTTAGTTGAATTTATATATTGGAGTATTTTCATCATCTAATATAAGTGTTGAATGTCTTTAAAAAACTTATTTATTTAAATATTTCAAGTACATTTAACTATTAGTAATACACACAGGTTAGTATATACACAATGTTTTTAGAGGTATTATTTTCTCTTCTTCTTCAGATGTTGCTAGACTGACTAATGACAGTACTGAATTTTAGGGTAATGCTGTAACCAATTGAACCATCCTGCCAAAGGCAATAGTCAGTAGAAATTTCATATATTTATCTATGTTTCCCCTGACTTCTCTACTTTTTCCTAAGGGCAAAGTTGATTAGTGGTTTTGATACATTATGTATAATTACATTAGATTGACTCATGTAATTGTTTGCCATTGTCATGTGAGCAGCTTCTTTAAATATTTTTCTTTGTACCTTTTCTTCTCTATCCAATATTTATGTATTTTCCCAATTGAACATATGTTTATTGGCAAATGCATGGCCTGCAGTCTTAGACACATTTGTTTTCTCTATTCTAATCACCAGTTTGTGTTCTTGTATGCATTTTCAATAGATCAACTCATCTCACCAATATAAATTCTTCCACATTCACATGATATTTCATAGATGCAGTTTTTTTCCAGCATTTTAAGTCTAGGCTTAGTCTATGTTAGAATTTCTAATAGTGTGGTATGATTCTGGAAAGCCATTCTGATGTTATACTGATTGCAGATTTTCCTTAGACATTCAATAGATGATAAAAATAGTCTAATATATAAATACAGAATATATTTGTGTTTTAAACTTTGCTATAAATTTCAAAGAGGTTTTATTAAATACTCTACAAAAACTCAAAATTACGTATCATTTAATTTGAATACAAGTATAGTTTATATTCTTAGAGTTTAGATGATACAAACACAGATGTTCATGCCCCCTTCAACTATCCACTATATGTCCTACCACATACATGTGAAAATTATAAATGATCTCCAATATATGTATTTCTTGCATAGGTATATTTAAGGTCATTTATCTTATTCACATGTGTGTGGTCATGTGTATCAGTTGTATGAGATAGCATGTATAGCAGAAGGGAGATTGAAAGTCTGTGTTCAAATCCCCTCTAATTATCATTAAATTATATCTTTATTCGTAATAATAAAAACATTTGGCTCCACCAAACTTATAAATAAAAAATCTTATGTAAGAAATATGATTTACTATAAAATTGAAATGAAAATAACTAATCCCCTCCCCTCATGTGCTATGAATAAACTAATCAACCATCAATAATTAAAGTGAATAGAATTGTTACCAGTTATTTCTTAATCTCTGATGGTATTTAAATATGAATTTATTAATGTACTGTAATGTAGAGCATAATCTCTGTATATTAGACAGATATAAGTATGGCAGAAACTATTCGAAAATCACTAGAATACAAATCAGAGGTTAAACACAGATTTTTAATGGCCTATCAGCTTTAGTAAAGGCCAATATAATTAGTCATAATTTAATGTATAAAAAATTGAAATGGAAGTAACTATAACTCCTGTGATCTATATACAACATAATAATCATCCATAAATAAACAAAAAGGATAGAATGATGCCAGGTATTCTTTTACCCCTGATGGTATTTAAACATACATTTATTAATGCCAAAATGTAAAATGTGTGAACTCTGTACATTAGCTTGATTTAAGTATAATACAAACTATTCAGAAATCACTATTATACTTTGGCAAAAATTTAGATTTGTTATCATGGACTCAAAAGACAGATAAATTCTAAACCTTTTAATCTAAAAAAATATTTAAAATTAAAAATCCATGATTATTAATAAATAAACATTTTATTAAATATATTAATTAAAAGTATAGTTTAAATACAATTCATAAAGCTTTTCCTCAATAATTTTAAACATTTTGTTAAATCATCATCATCATCATCAACCATTATCAATATACTGCAGAATGAAAGTCTCTGCAAGTTCAATCCATCTTTTCCTATCTTTAGCTTCTCTTCTCCACATCACCCCTGCACCCTTTCTTATTTCATCCATCTCACAAGTGGTCTCTTTCTGGGTCTTTTGCAATATCTTGGAATCCAGTTTAAGCTTTCAATTGTCCATCTATTGTCATCTCTTCTAGCAATATGTCCAGCCCACTCCACTTCAGTCTTTTAATTTTTTCATTGAGGTTAGTAACACCTGTTTGTTTTCTTAACCATACATTGCATTTTTGATCTCTTCTTGTTACTCCCAACATGCATCTCTCTATACTTTTTTGAGTGGTCTGAAATCTCTGTATTGCTCTTCTATTAAGTGTCCAAGTCTTAGATCCATAAGTAAAAACTGGCAAAACACATTTATTAAAAACCTTCCTTTTCAAACACATAGGCATATTTCCTTTTAGTATCAAGTTATTTCTACCAAAAGTACTCCAAGCAAGTTTATTTCTATGATTAATCTCATCCATTATGTTTCTATTTGTATTAATAATCTGACCAAGGTATTTGTAACTGTTAACTTCTTCTAACTCATCATAATCAATCTTTATTTTCATATTTTGAGAAAATCTATTAATCATTACTTTAGTCTTTTTAACATTTATCTTTAATCCTACTTTCCTACTTTCATCTGATAACTCCTGCAACATTTTCTGTAGCTCTAAAGCATTATTTGCAAAAACAACATCAACTT
This sequence comes from Epiperipatus broadwayi, assembly GCA_028023455.1. Lineage (NCBI taxonomy): Eukaryota > Metazoa > Onychophora > Udeonychophora > Euonychophora > Peripatidae > Epiperipatus > Epiperipatus broadwayi. The sequence continues at coordinate 554,903 of JAQFVV010006452.1, read as the reverse complement.
TGTTAAATATGTTAAACCATAATTGTACTAATAATGTAAAAATCATTATGCCATTTAAATGTAATTTTCTGAAATTAAAATAAAACCAAGTAATTCAAAAAAGAAATTATGTAAACATAATATACATTTTGCAATTAATTTTTGCATGATCAACTTTTTATATATTTTTTTGCTGAAAAATTGAATTTTTATCAAAAAATTTGGCTTTCCTATTGTTATAACTAACACTTTTAAATGAAATAAGCAAGTAAAAAAACATTTTACTTAATGTATATTTTATAATTTATTTTTAATACACATTACTACGTAATCAGCTTTTTAATTGACTAATAAATAAAACTTTATTTAAACATTAAGATGAAAGACAGGTGCTTTGTGATTTTCTTATTATGAAATTATTAAATAAAAACTAGGTAAGTATAATTGTATTTTAGCTAATGCAGTATATAGATTGTTCAATATATTTCTGATGCATTTTACTACTTTATGTCATTAGTTTTGTTTACTTATCTAATTAATAAAATGTTTACTTTTGGCAGGAATTTTATTCTTTTAACTTATGAATAAATTTTTTAATATGAATTTTGCTCTTTTACCTTATTTGATTCACCACATAAGCATTTTGTTATATAATATTACAAAATGTTCATCATTTTAAACAAATAGAAACATTTTTGAAAAATTATCATTTTTTTTTACACAGAAGCAAAACTCTCCATATAATAGGTCACTCAGTGCAAGGCAGAGTAATAAATGGATGGAAGAAAGTTTTTGCATAAAATCCCCATCTAATTCCTATTCATCTAATATCCTCATACTAGTTTCTAGCTTATAGCTTTCACAGTGAGGAGCCATGAATATGGGAACACTGTACTTAAAGCTTAGGATCTAATGCATCCTTCCAGAAGCCATATTTTATCTTTTTATAATAATAAATCATCCATGCACTTTACTATTGTTATACAATGCTTTATTTCACACCCTTTTTTACAGTTTACAGTTTTGATTGCCCCAGTAATCTTCTTCAGAACTTTTATATCTCCTAACTTTAACTGTTTAATTCAAATTAACTATAAAGCTTTGAGTCCAAAATATGGTCTAGTTGCAGTGTTCTCGGAGCCAAGGCTCATCACAGATGAAAGCCATAAGCTAGAAACTAGTCTGGGGATATTGATTGAATAGGCACTAGATGGGGATTTTTTGCAAAAACCTTATTGCATCCATTAATTATTCTGGCTTGGAATGAGTGGCACTACTGTATGGAGAGTTTTGCCTCTGTGTTAACAGTTTGTGTAAGCATATAGAATGGTGATCATGTGATGCTTAATAAAAAAATTAAGTAGTGGGTTTAATTAATGATGATTGTTATAGAAAAATCTCTCAGAGTCCTTGTATGAGGCAATAACATTTTTTTTCTTTGAAACAATTTAATAAAAATAAAGTTATTGTTGCAATTCTTATTTTTAATATATAGGGTATATGAGCACAGACTTTCGCAGAACCCACCATTCTGCACTCTATCTAATAACACTGATACACTTAAACACATATATGTTGAAAAGATAAATAATCACCAATATATGTGTTTCATGCTAAACCAGCAATCATCAGTAGTCCAGATTATCATCTCTACACATATATACTATAAGTGCTCAGATATATATTAAGATAGACAAACCTCATACTTTAATGGACAGGCTTGAATCTACTCCACAATCCAACTCTTCAACTGTCCATCCAATTGAAAATCTGATGATGGAATGCTCAAAGGCCACCCTGAGGCCGAGATTCTTGTCACACCCATGCTGACCTAAGGTCAATCTGAACCCCAAATGCACAGGACATAATCCATTACATTGTAGAGATGTCTGCTCATACTTGCATATGTATTGAATGGATTATGTCCTGTACATGTGGGGTTCAGATTGACCTTAGGTCAACATGGGTGTGACAAGAATCTCGGCCTCATGGTGACCTTTGAGCACTCCATCATCAGATTTTCAATTGGATGGACGGTTGAAGAGTTGGAGTGTGGAGTTGATTGAAGCCTGTCTATTAAAGTATGAGGTTTGTCTATCTTAATATATATCTGAGCACTTATAGTATATATATATGTGTGTGTGTTAAGAGATGATAATCTGGACCAACTGATGATTGCTGGTTTAGCATGAAATACGTATATTGGTGATTTTTTATCTTTTCAACATATATGTATTTAAGTGTATCAGTGTTATTAGATAGAGTGGAGAGTGGTGGGTCCTGTGAAAGTCTGTGCTCATATACCCTATATATTACATATGTATAGACACAGGTATATAATAAGCCTGTGTTTTAGTAATTCTTTTTTTTATATATAAATGACATGATTTGATTTTCCACTCCAAACTGTTATTCACGTGTGTGTGCGTAGATATATATTCTCTTTCTAATCTTATGCTTTTATTTTTTATATATAGTAATAAATGTATTATATGATAATCATGTTTTATTAATTAGTTTTATTATTCTCTTGCTTAGTCATATTCTTTCAGGTATATCAATACTGTTAGAAATCATGTAAATTCGGAAAGTCCTCTTGCTTTTGATAGGGTACTGGGAGAGAAGAGGAATAAAAACCACATTTCTTTTCTAATTACTTAAAAATAAATGAATATCTAGTTTAACATTTTAAACAAATAATTTTAAAATTATATACGTGCGCATGCAAATTTACTTTTTTTCTAAATGAAAAAAAAATATAAATGCGCACGCGAGCGTGTACTTATTTATGTATTGAAAGATTAATTTGAAATGTTTCGTTTCAAAATATCTAATAATAATAGTAATTAACTATGACAAAAATCATTTCATTTACAAAGTTTCAATAATCTGCTATTTGTACATTTTTGTATTTTTACCTGTCACTCATTAATATTATCTATGACATTGTTTTTTTAGTTTTACTTCCAGGTGGGTTGTTAAAATTTGACCATTTTTGGCATGATGCACACTTCAATCTTCCCTCCCACTTGCCCTCTAGAGCTACGTAATAGAAAAAGCAAGTAAATGGAGACCAGCTGTACTTATCCTTTTTGTCTTTTTCAATCACTAATGTTGCAGGTTTTACGGCTGGAGCCTCTCAAGGGAGCACACTTGAAAAAAAAAAAATGCGATTATTATACCTTTTTTTTTTTTTTTTTTACCGTCTGCAAATACTGATTTACTTTACGATTTAAATTTTGTCAACTAGCTTATTTTATACAAAAATGCATTTTATTTTTAAAGGCGAATATTGCTCTTTTTACCTTATTCTTTTAATTATGAAGCATTTACCTCAGATTTTTTTCTATCTCTTTTCTGTTTTCTCTCTTTTTCTTTCTATAAATATATATGCAGAGTTAAACAAAATAATGGCACATTTGCAAATATCATTGAAGAATATTGATTTCCCACTTATTGTTCAAGAATACCAATAGTATTCAAATGTGAATGAATATTGAAGAGGCTATATGTAAGATGCGCGTAATGTCGCCCTCATACTTTTTGTATTGACTGCATAATCAATATCTGTTGAAGCGTTAATTTCTTGAAAAATAAAAAAATTATCCAAAGTGATATTTGCTCTTTGGAATGAAATAAGTCTCTTAAAATATCCAAATGGTCTAAATCAGTGATGTGTTTATACAGAAAAATCATTGGATCTAGAGAATATAATATAGATTTCCCAATGCTGCCTTTTCACCAATCACTTCAGGTAGAGGAAGGTCTATTTATCTACTCTTTTTATGATCATTGGACATCATAGTGTTCACATGCAACACCAGCGGTTTGAAGTGGTACTTTGAATTCATAAAAATTCTTGTGAAGCTCCTGATGGTTGTTTTGGTAAACCCAAGGGTGTTCAGATATGCACTCATCTTGTAAAAGATAGACATACTGTGTTTTTTTTGATTGCGCGATTATAAATATTGATTAGCCTCAATAAGCATTAGTTTCTGAACAGTTTCTTTCTAGAAGATTTTACTCTCTTGCCAATACTGAATGTAATCATCGCATTTCAGATTGGTAATTTAAAATGTAAACAGTTCACAAGTTTTGATAATAACACTCCTGTTAATCTGTCTCTCATTGAGATCTAACTTTTTTTCATAGTTTAGAAACCAAAATCATTAACCATTCAGTTATTTATCATTTCTTTAGGTTAAGTTCTATCAGAAAAATAAAAATGTCATTTAATAAATATTCCAATTTCTGTATGACAAAGTTAAAAATATTATGTTAATGTAGCAGATGCTTTTTTTTAATTTTTTATCGAACCCCTACATAAGTTATTTATAAATCAGACTATCAATAAAGTCCAAATATTTTGAAAATCGAAATAATTTTCAGATATGGGATTACACTTGAGCAATCTAAACATAGTATTAGCCAAGACTATCTTTTGCTGCTTTAGAAAATAGGATAGTGGAAAAATTAAAGACACTGTGTGCAGCACAAACATTGTTTTCTATTTGATTTTTGTCTCTTTTTTATTTTCTTTAGAACCTGGACATTATGAATGTGTAATGCCTTTCACCATAGTTTAGCTATTGTAAAGCAAAACAAGACACATATACATATAACTAAAAAAAGTATTAAGGTAGACATTATAAACAAAATCATGATTTAACTTGTTTGCTGTGATATTACTAACAGTTGGCGCATATACTAACCTGTTTGCTGTGATATTACTAACATTTGTTTGCTGAGATATTACTAACAATTAGTGCATATACTAACCTGTTTGCTGTGATATTACTAACAGTTGAATGCATTTGGAATATTTAACTAAAATTAAACTTTGCTAAAGACATTCAACACACATATTAGATGATGAAAATAGTCCAATATAAAAATACAGCTAGAACACCATCATCACAAACATTCAGAAAAACACAAAATCATGATTTGTTTCTTAACTATAAGTCATTAAAAAATAAAGTTAAGTCTATGAGAAGAGTAGAGAAGTGATTGTTTTATAATAAATTTTTTAATGAAAATAGAAGTGACATAAAAAAAAAACTTGTAAAAAAATGAAAAAAAAGTTGAATAATTCTACTCACAATAGAGAGATCATTGCAAAACTTAATTATATTAATTAAAGCATAAGTCATTAGAATAAAGTATTTTGGTAGACTTGTTGCAAAGTTTAGAGAAACAATATGCAGCAAAGTTTAAGGAAACAATATACAGTAGTCAAGCGTTGGTAACCAAGAGGTCAGCGTAGCTGCCTTGCAAGCAAGCAGTTGCTTGCAGACAGTTGTTGTGGGTTCACTTCTTGGCCAATGCTTTGACATATGAAAAAACCAAAACAATATACAGTAAAATCTCAATTTATGATTTTTCAGGGAATATTGCACAAAATAACATATATCAGAAAACCATTGTACAAAAGATATTATGGATAAGATCAATTTACTTATTATTAAGCACTGGAATAAATATAAACTACAAGTTAATAGTAATCCTTGGATCATATATATAAAATATTCCATACCTTTTGTTTACAATATTTTTTCATATATATATCAGTGATGAAATGTGACATTTTAAGGAATGGAAGCACACTTCTTTTTTTTTATAATATATATATATATATATATATATATATATATATATATATATATATATATATATATTACACACATTAGAAAAATCTGAAACTCTCTTACCTGTAAATCAGAGAATATATTATCAATATATATTTATCTTCCAAATCAGTTTAACATTCTTAAAAGTTTTAATTGTAAATTAGATCTTAGCAATGTTTGAACTTCTTATAATCAATGAATGCATTAGTCAAATTCATTCTTTGCGTATATAAAAACAATTCAACTGTTGGTAAAAAAGTTGAAAGTGAATTTCTTAAACTGAATTTTAATTAAAGATTTTGAAAGTTTTAGTGAATTTTTCTAAAAAGCATTCATTCCATTCAATACATGGATGCTTTATCCCTGATATATATATATATATATATATTGTAACGGTATATGCCATTACATTAATTTAAAATTAGAATAAAAACGGTTTTAAGTTTGTAAATAATAAAAACTAAAAGCTAAATTTAAAGAATTGTTCAATGTCGTATATATATTCACACAGATGCAAAACTTTAAAAAATATTTTCTTTTTAAAAAAAAAATATTTGAACATACTTTTTTTATAGAAAAGTACAAGATCTAAAGATAAAATATTTTTGTAAATGGAAATGATGTGTTTATTAATTATTAAAAAGCAAGCTAGCCCTTGGGGATCTTATAAAAAAAGTCAGATGACATATAGATAAGAGAACAAAAATAAATTAGATGTCCAATAGAAGCAGCAATGAAGGCTTGGACCATAACGAAAAATTGGAACAGGAAACCATTGTTCAGTGAATCTGGACGATCGGTATAAAAGGAAAAATATTGAAATTAAGAACAGTTCCAGCTTGATTTTGTGAGAAGAGCGATAAGATGCACCTGTCGCTCTCTCTCACTTATTTCAAATGAAATGACTAATAACAGGATTGAACCGGTTTTCAAATAAAGACTTCATGGGAATTGACACCAGGAACCAGGAGCTCTTCTACCGTAAGATATAAATGGAAAAATTTTACTACAAGTAATTAAGAACTTTAAAGATTTGACAAACTAAATATATTGTTTTTTAAAATGAACTTTAATCTGACTTTTCAAATCAATTATTAATGTTTAAGTTTTATACATTTGAGTTTGCTAAAAATCATTTCCATTTTTTTTTATTAATATTTGTTGTATAAATTATTTAAATGCATTAAATTTAAGTTGGGTATAGATGCTTGCATAGATTTGTTAATGTTTAATTATGTTTTTGTTTTCATATTTGATTAGAATATATAGACATTTGGTAAATAATGATACCTTACGGTGAGTATCGAAAATGTATTTATTCAGATGTGTTTTAAGTTATTGGTGTCAATGCGGCATCTTATTATGAATGCCATTGGGTTTCTTGTAAATTTTCCTCTGCAATTCCATCAATGACTTTATATTTTGATTGTTTATGTTTATTTTGAAATGTTTTTGACCGTGTAATCTATGTAGCCGATCTATACTCAACATTATAAAACAAACTTTTATAAAATTCATCTGTGCAAAATTATATAAATGTTAAAATTAAGTCAGGCATGAATGGCTATATAGATTTGTAAAGTTATATTAATTAATTAAGGGAGGGTTAATCTTAGGTTATTTGCTTCGTAGTTGGATTGGGTCAGTGGATTGGATATGTGTAATTAGTAAATGTAGTATGAGGTCTGCCATGTGCAGGTTCTCCATTATATGCCACACACCCCTTTTTGCCTATGGAAGGGGATAGTAAGATGGAAAATGCAGTCCCTTCCTATGGAGTTTTTTTATTGTTCTTCTTGCCAGACAGATGTAGCATTCCTGTCTGGATGAGAGTCAATGTCTTCTCTAACCATGCTGTTCAGATGTACATTCCTGACAGTATAGTATTTGTGCTGTCATATTTCATGCTCTATTGAATATATCGATGTATTAGATGGATTGATGTCAGTTTGACTGCGAACTTTTGGCCTAAGGTTAAATAAGGGATAGAATATTTTCTTTTCAAATGCAATCTACGTAATTTATTCATACTCGACACTCTTAAAAAAATATTATTAAATTCATCTGTGAGGATGGTTTAAAATTTTAAAATAATAATTTAAATTAAAAGTTAATATTAAAATCTAAAATAATAAATGTTATTCCTCAAATTTTAAATATTATATATGTGCATTGATAAATGTTTGTGTATTATTTACTGGCAGTGGCTTTTATTTTTTTATATATATTTAAGATAGAGAGTAAATAAAGATATATATATTATCTCTGCGTCTTCACTGAGCTAGTGACTGGGGCTAACAGTCTAAATATAAAATAAAATTTTTTCTTAACTTATGTATCTGCTTACTCTATAAATTTTCCAGGTTCAAATGCCTGGTGGTGCCCTGTATAGCAGAAATGATAAGACTCCATTGATTACCCACACTGTGATTGTTATAATATATATATGTCCAAATATACATAATTAAGATTTTGTAATCTACATGTTACAGCTGGATAAATTTTTAGTTTAGGTTTTTGTGTAATACATATGTAGAATTAATTATGATATAAATATTTACTAATATTAAATGAAGTTAATTTGCATTATATATTAAAGTTTATCATCTTTTAAGCAGCAATCTTGATGAAAAAATTAACCAATCTGAACTGGATATAACTTATAACTTATTTTACCAGCAGCCTAGAATTAGTTTATACTCCATCAAATATTATAGAAAAATTACACTTAAACTTCAATATCAAATTAAAAACTGTGGTAGTGTATAAATTACTTTGCTATGTCTAATGAGATAATATCTAGTTTTAGATAATATTCAATATGAGAGAATAGATGACTCACAGAGGTTGATTGACTTTTTATCAAAGATTGTTAAATTTTTATAAATGGTACAAGTTAAATTAACATTATTTAATATTATATTTATGGATTAATGATATGTATGTAATGTTAAAACAATTAGGTTAATATTAATTATAGGGATTAGTTCAATGTGAATTGCAAATCTTTTACATGCATGTTTCATAACAATCTTGACTTTTATTTATTTGATATTATAAATTTAAAGTTGTAATTATAAATTTATTTAATACACATTGATTACGTAAGTAATATTTACTAAGGCAATAAACCTTTAAGCATGTGTGCTTGAAAATACGAAGGTAGGGACCTCTATTACAACTTTAAATTATCATAATAGATTTCTAACTATAAGATCTTTCCATTGACTCGTTGTAAATTGAAAGATTTCCCGAGTACTAATGGGTAATAGGAGTTGTGGACTTAATCAGTGAAGTATTGAATAGCTTCACACTCTCAGATGTATCCGCTTCAGCTTCGCCTATTTATATAGAAAGTAGGTTGAAGTAAAGGATACCCCTCTTTTCTTCCAAAGAGTAAGCTTACGGTTAAGACCTATAGAGATCCCTACCTTCATATTTTCAAGCGCACATGCTTAAAGGTTTATTGCCTTAGTAAATATTACAAATTACAAAACATAAGTCAAGCATTGGTGATTGAGAGGTCAGCAGAGCTGCCTTACATGCAGTTGTCCTGAGTTAGTGGGTTCACTTCCCAGCCGATGCTATGACACATGGGAAAATAATTACAAAACATAAGTAAAATATCTATAAAAGTCATAGCTTAAGATTTTATATGCCTTAACAATCATATTATTGGCTGAAAAGAAATCTTTGATCAGTATTTTGCTTTTGGAAGATTTAAACTTGAATCAGCAAATCATCTTTACAGACGTAGAATATTTTTAAGGCCATTATTATTCATGATGCATAAATAAAAAAATATTTCTTTCATCAGCACTTTGTATATCGAAAAAAAGTTTATAGAATTTCAGATTGAATTATCTTCATTCTTTTATTTAAAAAAATAAATGCTCCATCACAACAGGAACAAAATAATAACAGGAATAAAATATAAAAATCAGAATAATAAATGAAAGTATAGAGCTCATGACTATGTCATTTGCAATGAATTACAGCTCAGTAAGTTATTTCACATTAAAAACTATTTCTGTATGCAAAAATTTTGTACGTGAACTATAATTTCTTTTGTTACAATGATATGTAATTTGTTTCAAAAATATATATTTTTGAATTTACTAAACTAAAATCTTGATCGGGCTACTTGCAATGGTTCTGTTATTCAGTTTCAATTTAAAAAAACAACAACTCAAAACTGTTATCTAGACTTGGCTTTAAGGAAAACAAAATGTATGGATTAGGATACAAATGTTAGTGTTCAATAATACGCTGAAACTTTAGTGTTCATGGTAATTATAATTTTTGGATTTTGAAACTGATGATCTAATTCTATTAAACTAGCGTATAATACTGATAATGATGATACTTTGAATAAATACATATTACTTTATTTTTTAAATTATTTAATAGGGATTTATATAACTTTAACTGCTCTCGATCCTAAGGAAATAAATAACAATCAATGGTAATGTTATCCAGAATTTCAAATTGATTTCTGGATATTGATATTTACCACTGAGGAGGATTAGATTACATTAATTCAGCAATAATATTTTATTTTATTGTAATGTCTAAACTAACCTGTTCATATAGCTATATAATCAGAATCTAGGACAGCAAGTTATATATTAAAATGATCTAATTTATACATTAAATGAAGGCATATTGACTTTCTGGAAAAAATGCATGTCAAAATTAAGCATCCTATGATTTTTGCTACCTACATCGTAGACAATAATTGTCTTACATTATTTCACATCATTGCCTTCCAACATCACCTATTGAAGCATAAATAACAAGGTTCTTTATGTTTTTATTATCCAGTAACAGACCTATGTAGCAATTTAGGCAGCTGTCCAGTTTAAAAATATAGAATGGTTAAAAGCCATTTCAGATATTTAATTAATATAATAGAAGGTTGTGAAATTCACAATGATAAAAAATAATAAAAACTAGACTGGAAACCAGGTTAGTAGTTACTATTATTGAAAAACAATTACTCACTCTTACATGAGTAATCATTTTAATGATGGATCCATTCTTCTAACAATTCATTTAGATTTAAATAAAGATATTTAGCTAGATGATATTAAAACAGTTCCTTGAAAACTAAAACCATAAAGCTTTATATTCAGTATTACTGGATACTAAAATATGCTAGTAATATATTAGCTTCAAAAGTGTTGGAAATTTTAAAGAAATATAGGGCAAAGAAACTAGAAGACTTCTCATGTCAACATTTCTATATTTTCTTAATTTAAAAAAAAAAAAGTACATTAATTATTGAGATATTATTTTATATAGCGCTGTTTTTTATGTAATAGTAATATTAGTGATTAAGCCAATGCACATGCAATTTAAAGATAAATTATAAATGAATACTCAATTTTTCCAGACACAAGATATAGTATTTTAGAAAGAATGGAATGAATCCACCCATTCTTTTGATCCCAAATATTTATGTATGGGCAAATCTTAAGTGTGTGGAAATAAGAGCATGAGGTGTTACACGATCACTTTAAATTACATTTGTTATGTTTGAACGAATGACACTTTGCGAAATCTTTACAATTTACAAACTGTCATATTAAATGGGATATTTTTGCACTTTGTAAAGTTAGAAGAATGAAGAGACAATTGATTTAAAATGTGGACATGTACTCTACTACAAAGGTACAAATATTGGAAGTACAAGTGGAGTATAGGGTCCATTATATATAAAAATAGAAGAACAACATTGTGGAGATTGATGGTGCATTGGATATAGTGACAAGATTAGTTATTCAACTTAATAGCAAATGCAGATAATTCAGGTTTATGCCCCAACAAGTTCTCATAGTGATGAAGTAGTAGAAGATTTTTATATGGATATACAAAAAAGCTTTTCATCAGACTAAACATTTTAAAATTGTTATGGGAGATTTTAATTCTAGAACTGATAAACAAATGAAAATTGCTGTAGATAAATTGGGTTATGGTAATAGAAATGAAAGAGGATATGGACTTGTGGAGTTTTCAGAAAAACTTTATATTATGAATTCTTTTTTTGAGAAAAATGTTAAAAGGAAATGGACATGGAAGCATCCAAATGAAGGTACAGTAGAATTGGATTGTATTTTGACTAACAGAAAATGCACATTTTAAGATTGTAATGTCCTTGATAAATTCAAACAGGAAGTTATCATCAATTAGTTAGATGTAACATACATGTTAATGCAAAACTAGAGAAGCAAAAAATTTAAAAAAACAATATTTACAGTTGATATTCCTAAACTTCAGAAATATTTTAATGAATTTAAATTAGAACTTGCAAATTTATTTTCAAGTTTTAGCAGATTTTGAACATGATTAAAATTTGAATGAAATTAATAAAAAAATAACTGATACACGTTTAAAAAGTGCAATAAAGGTACCTTGTAGAAAAAAAGCAGCTATTGACCAATAAATTTTTTTTATTGAGACTAGAGAATTTATGAAGAAAAGAAGAAATATAAAAATATATAAACATGATGGATTAAGAAGGATTGAATATCCCAAATTTTGTAAAATGGCATGAAAAAGAATTGATAATGATATAAGAGAGTACAATAGTGAACTAGCAAGAAAAGCTATAGAAGAGAAAGTCTCAAGAGTGTAAAAAAAATTTAGGTATTGGTCAGAAAAGTTATATATGCAAAAAGAACCTAAGATGGAACTATTACTAAAAAGAGAGAGGACATTATAAAAGGTGTAGAAAAGTTCTAGCAAGAATTATATAGTAATAAAGAACAAGTTCCTTCTATATCTATTATATCTTCTGAATCATCAAAAGATTTTAAATGAAGAAGTGAGGCATACAATTAAACTTATGAAGAAGAGAAAAGCTCTAGGTAATAATGGAATTATAATCAATATATTAAAATAAGCAGGTGAAGTTACATACCAAATATCTTAATGATAAAGGTTTACTAGATGATTGGAACAATGTAGTATTAATATTAATATTTAAAAAAATGATAAAGAAGATATTAGCAATTACAGACCTATCAGTCTTATTACCAGTTTTATACAAAATTTTTACCAAGAAAATTACAAGTCATCTACAGAAAATATTGGATTTCAACCAACCAAAAGAACAAGCTGGATTTAAAAGTGGTTTTAATACAGTATATCATAACGAAGTATTGAGAAAAGTTATAGAAAGGACAAATGAATATGAGTTGTCATTACACTTTGGATTTGTAGATTATGAAAAGGCATTTGATTTTATAAGCATTTCTTCAGTGATTAAAGCATTGGATCATCAAGGTATAGACCTAGGAAATTGTTTAATTCTAAAGAATATTTATAAAAATGCAACAGCAACCATTAGATTACATAATGATATTAGGAAGGTTAACATTGAAAAAGGTGCAAGACAGGGTGACTCCATATCTCTAAAACTTTTACAGCAGTGTTGCAAGAAATATTTTGTAGATTATAATAGGAAGCTAAAGGAGTAAAAATAAATGGAGATTATTCAAGTCATTTACATGTTGCAAATGATGTAATTGTTTTTTGCAAATAATGCTTTAGAGCTTCGGAAAATGTTGCAAGAGTTATCATATGAAAGTAGGAAAGTAGGATTAAAGGTGAATATTAAAAAGATTAATGTAATGTTCAATGGATTTTTTAAAAAAATTAATAAAACAAAGACTGATTATGACGAGTTAGAAGAAGTTAGCAACTACAAATACTTTGATCAAATTATTACTACAGATGTAAATATAATGGCTGAAATTAATCATAGAATTAAACTTGGTTGGAATGCTTTTGGTAGAAATAACTTAATATTGAAAGGAAATGTGCCAATGTATTTAATAAACATGTTTTACCAGTTCTTATTTATGGATCTGACACTTGGACACTTAATAGAAAAGTGATACAGAGATAGAAGATACATGTTAGGAGTAATACATGGGTAAGTGAACAAACAGGTGTTACTGACATTGTTGAAAAAATGAAAGACTGAAGTAGAATTAGGCTGAACATATTGCTAGAAAAGTTGATAATAGATGAACAATTGAAATCTTAAACTGGATTCCAAAGATTGTAAAAAACCTAGAAAATGGCCACATATGAGATAGATGGATAAAATAAGAAGCTGTGTCAGAGTGATGTGAAGAAGAGTGTCTAGAGATCTGAGAAGCCAGATTAAACTTGGAGAGACATTCATCCTGCATTGGATTAATAATGGCTGATGATAATGAATAATTTTTGACGTATTAATCTAGCGTAAAGACAATATTCACTAGTACAAATCAACTTTATATGCTTTGCTTTTATATCTTCCAAAGCCAGCATTTTGGATATGAAAGACTGATTTGTCTATCGCTATTAATTTCTTAAGCAATTTATCTCTCATAAAAAGGTATATATACTTTAACACAACTTGGGAGCAATTCTTTTACAAGCATCTGATAACACATGCACACACATATAAAGGTGATACTATGCAATAAATAAAAAATGAATACAAGTAATGCTCTTTAATTTTAAAATAACTATGTAATGAATTATAAATTATGACAGTAAGCCAAAGTACATGGCAATTACATTCATTAACACTATATTGTGAGTACATCTATAAATACATATTTTATTTTTACTTAGTGTCATTATTTGCACATATCTTTAATTGAGTTTAATGCTTTATCCAGATCATATCTCTCATCTCTTCATATATATATATACACACACACACACGGTTGACATCATTTGTTAATTTTATACACACTCTATGAAATAAGCATTCACATATTTTATAATAAAAAAATCTCTAAATATATGTTATATAAACGAAAAAGTACAAATGTCGTAAAATCTTTAGAAAAAAAAAATTACGAAAAATATAAATTAATATATTACTAATTAAATGCTAGCATTTTGAAATATTTAAATTAACTAGGATACAATGAAAGTTGGTGGCTTTATAGATTTTCAGTGGAACCATTTTGGTTTTATCTCCTACATTTTTTTCTTATTTAACTTTTCTTTATTTTTAACATGCATAATTTAGTTTTAGTAAAACATGTTTTGGATAGTATTCAATATAACTATCTTTTTAGCAGCTTAATCATTCATATTAGAAAATCTCTTCTAAACCTCGGATTTTCCATAACGATCTTTAATACATTGTACAGGCTTAAACCTGCATTTATATATGTAATATATATGGGATTCGAACTCAGACTTTCACATGACCCACCACTCTTAGTGCCACCTCATATTGCTAACCCACCTTAACGATCTTTCAATATTTAATAATTTTTTTTTTTAAATTTTCTTCATGATATTTTATTTTAATCTGTTAGCTGATATTCATTTTCCCACAACTTTTTGGTCATAAACAGGCTATTTATGCAAAAAAAATTTATTTAGAGGATGGCTGTTGGTGAGTTGGAAGACAATTTGATAACTGTACATCTCTTCTATTTTGAAACTATATTTCCTGAAAGTGTACATTGATCTTAATTAAGATTGCCATTAGAAAATCATCTTATTATTTAAACCAATGATGTAAGACTTTGTCATGGCTATACTTGAAAAACACTAATAATAACTTACAGTTCCTCAATGCTGATTTTTCTTATTTTTCATAATAAACTTGAGTTTATTTTTTTCTTTGAACAAGTCTTGCTAGTTTCTGGAAAAGTTTTGTTTCTGATGTCTTCCAATATTTTCATCTTTAGTTACTTCATTTGCAGCTGCAACTGGAAACAAATTAAGGAAAAATCAGCAATTGTATAGTTTGTATTTTTCTTAATATAAAATAGGTCACCTATGTCAAGCATTGGTGGCCGAGAGGTTAGCGCAGCTGCTTTCCAAGCAGTTGTCCCGGGTTCGCGCCTAGCCGACGGCTTGACGTATGAGAAAAAAAAATAAGTCGCCTATTTAGCAAATGCAATGATGTATTTATTTTCTGACCAGTATATAGATTATGACTTATTTAATTAATATATTGATTATAAAAAATAACTTAACTAAAATTATATTCACTTTTTTATCTTTAAAAAATATTCTATAAAACTGAAGTTAAAAACTTAAAATGCAAAATAATCTTTGCATACTAATTAACATAAACAAAAATAAATTCTTAACAAATAAAATTCATTTTTCAATACTTTACAATAAATTTATAGATTAATTTAATTAATAATTATTCTACAACAATGTATGAAATAACTGAAATACAGGCTTATTATATACCTGTATCAATATATGTAATATATAGGGTATATGAGCACAGACTTTCACACTATCCACCACTCTCCACTCTATTTCATAACACTGATACACTTGAACACATATTTATGTTGAAAATATAAATAATCACCAATATTGGTATTTCATGCTAAACCAGCAATCATTAGTTGATCCAGATTATCATCTCTACACATATATGCAATAAGTGCTCAGATATGTATTAAGATAGCCAGCCAATCTTTATACTTTAATGGACAGGCTTCAAACCACTTCACACTCCAACTCTTCAACCATCCATCCAATTGAAAATCTGATGATGGAATGATCGAAGGCCACCCTGAGGTCAATATTCTCGTCACATCCATGTTGACCTAAAGTCAATCTGACCCCTCATACACAGGACATAATCCATTTAATACATATACAAGGGATGGGCAGACATCTCTACTATATAATAACTGAAAGAAAGGCTTATTATATACCTGTGTCGATATATGTAATATATAGGGTATATGACCCACCACTCACCACTGTATGTGTTCAAGTGTTTCGGTGAAACAATGTTTGAAATAATTGTGGACAGTGTAAATGATTCTGACAACTTTAGCTTGCAAATAAAAATATGCATTTCATCATTTTCCTCATATGTCAGTAAATATGAATTTTAACCAATATTGCTTTACAGTATTTTACTTATTTTTACTTAATTTTAATTATAATTCAAACTTGGATTTAAATTCTTAAAACTGTTTTAACAATTCAAAATTCTGAAAAAATGTTCCAGTAATAATGTTTCTTTTATACATATTGTAATGGATGTTTAAGACACCATTACAAAACTTATAGTTTTATAGGGGAAGAAAATAAAATAAATTTTTATATAAGGTTTCGTTTGTAAAACTTGATTAAAAGTTTTTTTTTATGCTTGTACAAATATATATGTATGTGCGTGGGAATTATATTTTAATACCACAGTTATATTTGGTTTTTAATTTTAATTTTGAAAATAAAAGAAAACTAAGATTTTTTTTTTTGTTAAATTTATGTAAAAGTAAAGTGTACAAATAGATTGCTTTTCAGATTTAGGGATTTAGATTGATAAGGCTAATTAAAAAAAGAAAGAAAACAAAAAGAAAAGAATTTTTCATTAGTTAATTCCTAGATCTGTAGAGGGCAATTTATTTTGTTAATTAGATAACTATTGTTATCTAGATCGAGAATTTTTAAATTTTAATTAAAAAGAAAAAGTTTGGTAATTGGTTTAGGAGATATGATTCAGATATAACAGGTTGAATCATGCCATTGGATTATCTAGGACTAGCTTTCAATACTGGCATGAGCTAGAATACTTGCACCAGCGCAAAGAGACAGACATCAACTCTGACAGGAGAATTGCACGATTTCTGCCTATTCTGAAAGCTGATCCAGTAATTATTCTACCTAGAATGAACATTAAACCTACAGCAAGAATATTTTCTTTACCATGATGTTCTAAGCTTCTCACCAGGACAGGTTCAGACATCCTGTGTCTCCATTAACTGCCTACAATGCCATAAGAACTGCCTCCAAAGAAACCACTAACCAACTTGCCCAAGCCTACCGTCAGTGACTCCCGAGCAACGGACTAACCTAAGAAGTCTAGTGCACTAGCATTTAACTAAATTATTAAGGTACCTTATGCTCCACAATTTAAATAATTTTGTTGTCTTAGATTTGTTTTTTTTTTGTGTGATATAAATGTTTTTAAAGTTATATCTTTTGTAATTCGATTTCGGTGTGCTTGATATTTTTTTTTTAACGAGTGCTAGTTTCAAACCTATTACTGTCCGTCCTATTTAAGTCTTAGTAAGTAAGATAGTTTATTTATAATCTCACATCCCTTTTATTATAGAAAGCTGTCTGGATATTACAGACTATTTTAATTGACTTCTGGCTCGTGACCCATTTTATTATTAGTTCTGCTTATGTCGTGAAACTTTATTTATAATAGACTATTAAGAAATATAATAGTTCTTAGTTTTATTTCTTCAAGCTTCCAATTCGTTTATTAGGGGCACATACGATCATTTTAATCCTCTCAATAGGTAGATCGTGAGCTCCTAGCCTGTCTCACTCAGAGGGAGGTCAATCGATTGAAAGTAATAACTTTCAACACCCTTTTTATTATTATTAATGTTTTGGAAGCTATCTTCGCATTTCTTCTGTTTTGACATAAGTCTCTTTTCCTAACTATGGGTTATAAGCAGGAAGCTAACGTCCCTTGTCTGACATGAGATCACTGTATACTTACTAATACTTCTGCTACTGCCAGTATTTTGCACTCTTTCACACCCAGGAAATCGCTCTCAAAGCCATATAAATATTTTAGTTTAATTTTGTGAATGTACTTGTAGTACATATTTTAAATGTGCTTTAAAGTTTATTATTTAGATTTATGTTCATTTAATTATACTTTTAATAAAATTATTTATTTATTCCTTTACTTAGTTGATTTTGTTTTCTGTTGCTACCTTTCCAACTCACTGAACAAAACATAGATCTCATTTGCTTGATTGAGCTAGTCCGGCGCATTCGATTCACATATCCTGTAACCCCTTAAAAATAAATGTCTAGTTCCAAATTTCGGACTAGTGGCGCCCTGGCGGTCAGTTTATGCGAGTCTAAAGCTTTTGTCCGGTATATAGAATAGTAATTTTTGGCGCCCAACATGGGGCCGATATTAAAACTTTATGTGAGATGTTTTGTTCGGGTGGTTGGGAAAAATAAACAGAAATGGTAGGCAAAAATAGGTGAAATAAAGTTAGTGGTAGAATAGAAGTTGATGGAAAGATGCAGGTAGTTTCGGATCTGTCTGTATTTAATGTTTTGTTATTCAAAAAGAGTTTATTAATTAGTTAGACGTTCGTAAAGTTTTTTTTAAAAAAGTAAAGAATTTAAGTTTGCTTTGTAAAAATAAAATAAAGTTAGCTGTTGAAGATTAAATAAAAAAAAAACGTTAATAAACAGATTTAAAAGAAAAGTTCAGTTGGTAATTTGGAATAAAAAAAAATTAGATTTAATGGAGCTAAGTTTATTTTGAAAATGGAAGATAAAGAAGAAAGCAATAGAGAGGCAGGTTGGGAAAAGAGCCCAGTTTCATTTAAACACCCCCAGATAGTAGAAAAAGAAGAGAGCGAGACACAGATGATGATGAAGATGATGATAGAGTTGATAATAGAAATGAAACAAACTCAGCAAGCCGAGATGAAAGAAATATGACAGGAGTTGCTGGAAATGAAACAAAATATAACAAAACAAAATATAGAAATAAAACGAAGTCAACAAACAATACTGGAGGAGCTGAGAGCAGAAATGAAAGGAATGAGACATGAAATATTGAAGAAAGTTGACGGAAATCAGGCAGCTGTAGAAGTCATAGAGAAAGATAGGAATAGGGAGGTTCAGGAAGTTGAAATAGTAAAGGAAGAGATGAAAGAAGTAAAAGATGAATTAGAACAGGATAGCGTTAGAAAAGGCAAGGTAGAAATAGCGATAGAAGTTGGTAGAGATTGGATGCAGATAGGTGGTGAGATAGAAAATGTAGATCAAAAGACAGAGAATAACGTAAAAGAGTTTCTGCAAGAAACTAAAAATAAATTGGTTAAAATATCTAGTGGTTGTGAATATGAGTTTGAAAAGAAGAGAGTTAGGAAAAAAGTTAAGGAGTATGATTTTAAGGCAGAGATAAAAGCTATCCATAGAGCAATTTTATTTGAAAAGACTATAGAAGAGGGATTTGTTCCATTTCTTATTAACGAGGTGGGCTGTACTAAAGTGGGACACATTGAACAGATATATTTTGCTCAGCTAAAGGATCGTAAAATATACGAGCTACAAGATAAAACAGAAAGAGACAAGGCAATAAATTATAAGCGAAGGACAGACAAAAGGGGGAAAGGAACGTACATTAGAGAGGCAGTAAGAATAAAGAAAGAACCACCTGACTGAGCGTAGGTGATATTGATCGGAGGTACTGCTAAAAAAAAAAAAAAAACTCAATGGATTTGTAATTGGACTATGAGTTGAGAATAGAAATTTATTTCGATGTAGGTGATAAGCCTGAATGAATTTTGTAAATAATATTATAGAATTACAACTATATATGTGTGTGATAAACAATATTACATTTTGATATTTTGAATTATGTTCGTTTTTATTTAATAAAATGTATAGTGGCTATCGTAATTGTATTACTTTGTTGTAAATAGTTATTTTAATAGATCGCCAGTATATTCCTGAAAATTTATGTTACTTACAAATGATTTAAAATAGTATTCATTAGGGTAGTTGGATGGATTTGATTTTTTTTAAAGTGAGAACAAACTTAGAGAAAACTGGTTAGTGGTAGGCAGAGCAAAGTCAGCTAAGTTTTTTTTTTTTTTTTTGTGATGACGGAGAGGCAGTTGTAATGGATGTTTAAGACACC
This sequence comes from Epiperipatus broadwayi, assembly GCA_028023455.1. Classification (NCBI taxonomy): domain Eukaryota; kingdom Metazoa; phylum Onychophora; class Udeonychophora; order Euonychophora; family Peripatidae; genus Epiperipatus; species Epiperipatus broadwayi. The sequence goes on along the minus strand of JAQFVV010006452.1, from coordinate 534,605 downwards.
ATTACAAAAATTATAGTTTTATAGGGGAAGAAAATAAAATAAATTTTATTATAAGGTTTCGTTTGTAAAACTTGATTAAAAGTTTTTTTTTATGCTTGTACAAATATATATGTATGTGCATGGGAATTATATTTTAATACCACAGTTATATTTGGTTTTTAATTTTAATTTTGAAAATAAAAGAAAACTAAGATTTTTTTTTTTTGTTAAATTTATGTAAAAGTATATACAAATATAATTTTAAATTTATGTAAAAGTAAAGTGTACAAATAGATTGCTTTTCAGATTTAGGGATTTAGATTGATAAGGCTAATTAAAAAAAGAAAGAAAACAAAAACAAAAGAATTTTTCATTAGTTAATTCCTAGATCTGTAAAGGGCAATTTATTTTGTTAATTAGATAACTATTGTTATCTAGATCGAGAATTTTTAAATTTTAATTAAAAAGAAAAAGTTTGGTAATTGGTTTAGGAGATATGATTCAGATATAACAGGTTGAATCATGCCATTGGATTATCTAGGACTAGCTTTCAATACTGGCATGAGCTAGAATACTTGCACCAGCGCAAAGAGACAGACACCAACTCTGACAGGAGAATTGCACGATTCCTGCCTATTCTGAAAACTGATCTAGTAATTATTCTACCTAGAATGAACATTAAACCTACAGCAAGAATATTTTCTTTACCATGATGTGCTAAGCTTCTCGCCAGGACAGGTTCGGACGTCCTGTGTCTCCATTAACTGCCTACAATACCACAAGAACCGGCTCCAAAGAAACCACTAACCAACTCGCCCAAGCCTACTGTCAGTGACTCCCGAGCAATGGACTAACCTAAGAAGTCTAGTGCACTAGCGTTTAACTAAATTATTAAGGTACCTTATGCTCCACAATTTAAATAATTTAGTTGTCTTAGATTTGTTTTTTTTTTTGTAATATAAATGTTTTTAAAGTTATATCTTTTGTAATTCGATTTCGGTGTGCTTGATATATATTTTTTTAACGAGTGCTAGTTTCAAACCTATTACTGTCCATCCTATTTAAGTCTTAGTAAGTAATATAGTTTATTTATAATCTCACATCCCTTTTATTATAGAAAGCTGTCTGGATATTACAGACTATTTTAATTGACTTCTGGCTTGTGACCCATTTCATTATTAGTTCTGCTTATGTCGTGAAACTTTATTTATAATAGACTATTAAGAAATATAATAGTTCTTAGTTTTATTTCTTCAAGTTTCCAATTCGTTTATTAGGGGCACGTACGATCGTTTTAACCCTCTCAATAGGTAGATCATGAGCTCCTAGACTGTCTCACTCAGAGGGAGGTCAATCGGTTGAAAGTAATAACTTTCAACACTCCTTTTATTATTATTAATGTTTTGGAAGCTACTTTCTTATTTCTTAGACTATTAAGAAATATAATAGTTCTTAGTTTTATTTCTTCAAGCTTCCAATTCGTTTATTAGGGGCACGTACGATCGTTTTAACCCTCTCAATAGGTAGATCGTGAGCTCCTAGCCTGTCTCACTCAGAGGGAGGTCAATCGATTGAAAGTAATAACTTTCAACACCTTTTTATTATTATTAATGTTTTGGAAGCTATCTTCGCATTTCTTCTGTTTTGACATAAGTCTCTTTTCTTAACTATGGGTTATAAGCAGGAAGCTAACGTCCCTTGTCTGACGTGAGATCACTGTATACTTACTAATACTTCTGCTACTGCCAGTATTTTGCACTCTTTCACACCCAGGAAATCGCTCTCAAAGCCATATAAATATTTTAGTTTAATTTTGCAAATGTACGTGTAGTACATATTTTAAATGTGCTTTAAAGTTTATTATTTAGATTTATGTTCATTTAATTATACTTTTAATAAAATTATTTATTTATTCCTTTACTTAGTTGATTTTGTTTTCTGTTGCTACCTTTCCAACTCACTGAACAAAACATAGATCTCATTTGCTTGATTGAGCTAGTCCGGCGCATTCGATTCGCATATCCTGTAACCCCTTAAAAATAAATGTCTAGTTCCAAATTTCGGACTAGTGGCGCCCTGGCGGTCAGTTTATGCGAGTCTAAAGCTTTTGTCCGGTATAATATATATATATACACACACACATAGTTTTTCTTTAAAACACTATACAATTCGTTAATGAATAATATTTCTGTAGTGTAATTTTCGCTACATTACAATACAGAAATATTATTCACTAAGTAGATAATCTTTAGTTTAATGACAGACTAAAAAGTTATTAATATACTATATAATTGTTAATTCTATAATTTAAGTTTTACATTATCCAAGTTTCATGAGTTGATGCACATTTAAAAATTATTTCTAATGTAGTCACAAATATGCAATCTTTTATTTTTTGTGTGTGTGATTTTCAATATTTTAATTTTCATAGCTTTTCTCTTTTGGCTAAATTAGATAGCTTTACTTTGTATTCTTTCTCTAATTACTAGGGCATATAATGCTATCATTTATATGTATATAAATGTTATGTATAGATAGATAAGTAAAAGAATATATAATTTGGCCTACCAAAGTGTGAAATATATATATACAACCAGACAATCAATTATTTACTCTGTTACAATATATATATATATATTATAATGGAAATGTCATTCTCCGGTTGATTACCCCTTTTTGGAATCTCTTCACTTATTATATTTAAGCAGTTGAATATTTATTTTTGTGAATATTTCATATACTAGTTGTTCCTTAACCACGCCGTTACAATGCAAGCAGAGATCTAATACAGATACAAGCTTAACCCTATATCCGTACTCTTGATTGAACCCCAAGGCAATACGTGCATATTACCTTGGCGTTATTTTTCCCAATCAAGAAATCCCGGCTGCTGAACAAAGTAAGTTATTCAAACTTAAGACCATCCAGCGCTTGCTATTTATTTGACTCGGGAATTTGCACGACAAGCAGCACATGAATATTTTAAAACCAATTAGTATGCCCTCCTTTAATCACTTTACGGTTTCCCCTCTATCGTAGCTTGGCGATAGCAAAATTAAAGCAATGACACAAATTTAATAATAAACATGTTTAATAATCATTCACACTTATAAATAATATAGATTACAAAAGAAATACATAATAATATGATTAAATACACTCTTAACTAATAATACGACTAGACTAACGACTTATAAATAAACCCATAATTTAGATCTTAGTGACTTATATGTAAAGTTCTATTTCAAATGTTTCGTTTCCTTTTATTTTCTTTTTTAGATTTCGATCATGAACAGAGTAAAACAATGCATGCATGCTTATATTATATTACCTAGGCTTTTCGTACTGGTCCCATGGGTATTCCTACGAGCTCATGATTCAATTCTTCCATTCGTGGGGTTATTCCTTTCTGCTTGCGATTTGATCCTTTAGGTTATCCAGTTACAGACGAGTCCCTCCAGCAGGTCAGGCACGATTTTACACGGTGAGATAGTGGTGAGACGGGTTAGATGCGAACCCACGTCCCTTTACCGCTACTAGCCACGCATTTCTTTCATTTCTCTTCTGGAGCTGTTGTTTCCACAACGTCTCGACTGCTAATTCCCTAGATAACTATTTAATTTCTTAAAGTCTTTCTGTTCCTGGCTTTTGGAATTTTTTTAATTAATATTTTATCTCTCCAACCAATCCTTATCATCAAGTGTTTGATTTATTTAATTTGCGGTTGTAATGTAAGTCCCAATTACTTTCGTTGTTATCATTTCCTTGACCGTAGTTTTAATTAAACTTTCACACCTATGGCCATATTGTTTCTTTTAATATATTATATATTACATTTCTTTATTTAAGTTTACAATTTTTTCTTTCTTTTTTTTACATTCGTATTTGACATTTTATTTAATTTGCTAACATACATCTTTACTAAGAGAAGCGCATTTAAATTATAGGAGAGAAACGAGAGCATTCTTTATTTATGCACCCCCTCCCCTTCTCTTACTATTACAAAATTTTAAAGTTATTTGACCGTAAAACTTAATTTCTTCTATGATTTCCTTTTTTTTTTTTTTAAAAAAAACTAACAGCTACTTTTATTACTCCATTATTTCTAACTTATTCCCAATGTATGTGGCGACAACTTTACGTGGTCGTCACAATATATATATATATATATATATTAGTATTTTTGGGATATTCCATGTGGTAAAATAATGAAATAGCTGACATTTCGGTACAATAACAAATACCTTTTTTAAAGCATTCTCTTTCTCACATCATAGGAATGCGTGTGAGATTTAAAATTGTTTTAATCTCATTGTTTCTCCTCATACTTAAATTCTATTGGTTGAGAAGTTTTAAATTTTATTTTGTCTTACAATAGCATCTTCCAAATGTTGTTAATCTTCTTTAATTTACACCTTTCATTTATGCTCTTGGGCCTTTTAAAAAACTCTATAGCTTCTCTTAGCAATTTCTGGTCATATTGTTCAATTTTTGCTAGAATATTTGTTTATAAAAAATGATATCATGATTAGTTAATTTTATATGAGAATAAATAGATGATGAATTAGATTTTTCTCTGACTGCCAAAATATGTTCTTCCTTTCTAATACATTTTGGCAGTCAGAGAAAAATCAATTCATCAGCTATTTATTCTCCTATAAAATTAACTAATCATGATATCAATTTTGATAAAACAAATATTCTAGCACAAATTGAACAATATGACCAGAGATTGCTAAGAGAAGCTATAGAGATTTTTAAAAGGTCCAATAGCATGAATTAAAGAAGTTTAACAACATTTGGAAGAAGCTATTGGAAGACAAAATAAAATTTAAAACTTCTCAACCAATAGAATTTAAGTATGAAGAGAAACAATGAGATAAAAATGATTTTAAATCTCACATGCATTTCTATGATTTGAGAAAGAGAATGCTTTGAAAAAGGTACTTGTTATTGTACCGAAACATCAGCTATTTAGCTATTTTACTACATGGAATATCCCCAAAATACTAATAATATGAAATCATCATTTAGCCATGAAAATATTAGAATTAACATATATATATATATATATATATATATATTGTATAGGACACTCCACACCTTTGTATCACTGAGGGCATCACTAAGCCACTGTCAACCTAGAACATTTGATTTACAGTGATCAAAAAGTTGAAGATGATAAATGCTGCCAGCTAGATCCAGACAGAGAAAGAGATCTTAAACATTGTTCAAACAATTGATGGACAGGACATAGAAACAAACATTAGCCAAAAACAAATATAATTTTTAATAATTTTCAAGTTTTCTTAAAGTCAACAAATATTAGTCAAACAAATTATAAAAGTTTCTCCAACTTTCTTTGTCAGAGTTTTGGCATTAAACACTTTGGCAGATAATTTTGCTTTCTCACTTAAGAATTAAAGGAATTTATAAGGATCTTTCTGGTATCGATTTATCTACCCTTAAATTTTTATTTTCCTTTATTTAGAGATTTTAATAAAATGATCTTGTACAGAAGTCAATGAACATTGTGGAGCAAACATTCCTTAACCCCATAAAACAATGGTACAAAATAAGAATGTCATATGCTCCTTAAATGCTCACAAGAAATCATTACAAATACAACTCTTAAGGTTAACTCCATACAATCAAAGAGAAGGGATTACAACTTTACATAATCTGAAACAGAAGAAATCAAAATCTGTGTGGTTTAAGACAAACAGAACTATATAACCAATAAATCACTAGCCAAAACAACTATGGTTTGCAAGAAATGCAAACACACATTAACTAAATTAATTGCAAAAACAGGTGAGATAAAAATTAAACTACTAGTATCTTCCAAAGCTTTTAACAACAATTAATAATAATTAATAATAATAATAATAATAATAATAATAATAATAATAATAATAATAATAATAATAATAATAATAATAATAATAATAATAATAATAATAATAATAATAATAATAATAATAATAATAATAATAATAATAATAATAATAATAATAATAATAATAATAATAATAATAATAATAATAATAATAATAATAATAATAATAATAATAATAATAATAATAATAATAATAATAATAATAATAATAATAATAATAATAATAATAATAATAATAATCAATGTGACATTATTCAGTATTGACAGTTTTCTTTGATGTATCATTATCAACCATTATCAATCCACTGCAGGATGAAGGTCTCTCCAAGTTTAATCCATCTTCTCTGATCTTTAGCTCCTCTTCTCCACATCACCCCTGCACACTTTCTTATTTCATCCATCCATCTCACATGTGGTCTCTTTCTGGGTTTTTTACAATCTCTTGGAATCCAGTTTAAAATTTCAATTGTCCATCTATTATCATCTCTTCTAACAATATGTCCAGTCCAACTCCACTTCAATCTTTTAATTTTTTCAATGAGGTCAGTAACACCTGTTTGTTCTCTTACCCATACATTGCGTTTACGATCTCTTCTTGTTACTCCCAACATACATCTCTCCATACTTCTTTAAGTGGTCTGAAGTCTCTGAATTGCTCTTCTATTAAATGTCCAAGTCTCAGATCCATAAGTAAGAACTGGTAAAACACATTTGTTAAAAACCTTCCTTTTCAAACACATAGGCATATTTCCTTTTAGTATCAAGTTATTTCTACCAAAAGCACTCCAACCAAGTTTAACTCTATGATTAATTTCCTCCATTATATTTCCATCTGTATTAATAATCTGACCAAGGTATTTGTAACTGTTAACTTCTTCTAATTCATCATAATCAATCTTTATTTTCATATTTTGAGCAAATCAATTAAACATTACTTTAGTCTTTTTAACATTTATCTTTAGTCCTACTTTCCTACTTTCATCTGATAATGCCTGCAACATTTCCTGCAGATCTGAAGCATTATTTGCAAAAACAACTACATCATCTGCGAAATCTAAATGACTTAAATAATCACCATTTACTTTCACTCCTTTAGTTTCCCATTTTAATCCACAAAATACTTCATGCAGCACTGCTGTAAAACGTTTTGGAGATATGGAGTCACCTTGTCTTACACCTTTCTCATGTTGACTTTCCCAGTGTCATTATGTAATCTAATTGTTGCTAGTGCATTTTTATAAATATTCTTTAAAATATGACAATATCCTGGATCTATACCTTGATGATCTAATGCTTTAATCACTGAAGAAATGTTTATAGAATCAAATGCCTTTTCATAATCTACAAATCCTAAGCATAATGGCAACTCATATTCATTTGTCCTTTCTATAACTTCTCTCAATACCTGGATATGATCTACTGTACTAAAACCACTTTTAAATCTGGCTTGTTCTCTTGGTTGGTGGAAATCCAATATTCTCTGTAGATGAGTAGTAATTATCATGGTAAAAATTTTATATAAAACTGATAAAAGGCTGATAGGTCTGTAATTTCTAATATCTTCTTTATCACCTTTTTTAAATATTAATATTACTACTGCATTCTTCCAATCATCCGGTACATCTTTATCATTTAGACATTTGGTATATAACTTTGCTAAAAAATTTTCTATTTCTTCACCTGCTTCTTTTAATATATCAATTGTAATTCCATCATTACCTGGAGCCTTTCCTTTCTTCATACATTTAATTGCATGTCTCACTTCTTCATTTAAAATTCTGAGCAATTTGGAAGATGTAATAGATATAGGAGGTACTTGTTCTTTATTACTATATAATTCTTGATAAAAATCTTCTACCAATTTCATGATGTCATCTCTCCTTTTAGTAATAATTCCATCTTTTTTTCTTATTGCAGATATAAATTTTCTACCAATACCAAAATGTTGTTTTACATTCTTAAGACTTTTATTTTCTTCTACAGCTTTCCTTGCTAGTTCGTAGTTATACTTTCTTATATCATTTTCAACTCTTTTCCGCACCATTTTACAAAATTCGAGATATTCAATTCTTTTTAATGCATCATTTTTGTATATCTTCATATTCCTTCTTTTCTTCATAAATTCTCTAGTCTCAGTAGAAATTTTATTGGTCAATTGCTGTTTCTTTCTACCAGCTTCCTTTGTTGCAGTTTTCAAAAGTGTGTCAGTTATTTTCATATTAATTTCATTCAAATCTGAATCATGTTCAAAATCTACTAATACTTGAAACCAATTTGTAAGTTCTAATTTAAATTCATTAGAATGTTTCTGAAGATTAGGAATATCAACTGTAAATATTGTTTTTCTTAATAATTTTTGTCTCTCTAGTTTTACATTAACACGTATCTTACACCTTACTAATCGATGATCACTTCCTGTGTTAAATTTATTAAGAACATTACAATCTTGAAATATGTATTTCCTGTTAGTCAAAATATAATCCAATTCTGCTGTACCTTCATTTGGATGCTTCCATGTCCATTTCCTTTTAACATTTTTCTCAAAAAAAGAATTCATAATATAAAGTTTTTCTTTTTCTGCAAACTCCACAAGTCTATGTCCTCTCTCATTTCTATTACCATAACCAAAATTACCCACAGCACTTTCATCTTTCATTTTTTTACCAATTCTAGCATTAAAGTCTCCCATAACAATTTTAAAATGTTGTTTACTCTGATCAAAAGCCTTTTGTACATCCATATAAAAATCTTCTACTACTTCATCACTATGAGAACTTGTTGGGGCATAAACCTGAATTATCTGCATTTGGTATCTGCTATTAAGTTGTATAACTAATCTTGCCACTCTGTCCGATACACCATCAATCTCCACAATATTGTTCTTCCACTTTTTATTTATAATGAATCCTACTCCACTTGTATTTCCAATATTTGTGCCTTTATAATAGAGTATATGTCCACTTTTTAAATCAATTGTCTCTTCACCTTTTCTTCTAACTTCACAAAGTCCAATAATGTCCCATTTAATATAAGAGAGTTCTTCTTCTAATTCTTGCAATCTTCCTTCATTTGAAAGTGATCTGCAGTTGTAAGTACCTTAATAAAAAGTCGTCATCAAATGGCAGCTTGGTCTGCAATCAGGGGATTCTTAGCACCCTCCGCCTTCGGCCACCAACCACTGCCTTGGTTGGTGACTTTACAGCCTCCTGGGAATAAGGGCCATGCTTTATTTTTGTCTGTCATAATTGTATATATGTATTGGGAAAATATTTATCCTTTACACAAACATTCATTCTGCCTTATCAGGCACTGAGAAGAAAGACCATGGCATTTCTTGATCTTAAACTCAGAGGTAAAAAGCCAATAAACTCACCACGCTGGCTAATGCGTGTTGGTGAGCAGCCCATCCATGTTCATATACTATATGAATAATCACATAGTAATAACAGCTGCAACGACAAGAACATATGGAGTGGACATTAGGAATTTGCCCTGCTCAGTTCTTTTAAGGCCTCCAAGAGGAATCAAAGGGTCTCTTTTCAGTTAATAGCAAAACTCCTTTCTGCAGCCCTTTGATGTATATACGCTCTTATATAAAACTATGTATCAAAAAAAATCTAGACACTACCATGTAAAAAAACAAAGACTTTACAAAATGTAACTTCAATGTAAAAATTTTCTTGAGATAATAAAGTGCCTTTTGAAACATCATCATCATCATCATCATCATCATCATCATCATCATCGTCGTCGCCGTCATCATCATCATCATCATCATCATCATCATAATAATAATAATAATAATAATAATAATAATAATAATAATAATAATAATAATAATAATAATAATAATAATAATAATAATAATAATAATAATAATAATAATAATAATAATAATAATAATAATAATAATAATAATAATAATAATAATAATAAAGAAAAACAATGATTATAAAATATCAGCTCAGAATACACTGTCCTACAAATTGAAAAATTCAAATATTAATTTAATTACCTACAATTTATAGGTTTTAAACAAATTAAATCTAATAAAAGAAATACTGTATTAATAATATCAAATTTCTTATTCATAGACCTATTGTATATTCGGATTCTTTTCTTGAATCTAATGTTTAGAGATTTAGTCCTGGTTAAATATATACAATGTTCAGTTACCTTTGAAGCTTCAGTTTTACCATTTGATTGATTCCAGTGGTGTATGCAAGGTAGTTCTCTTGAGAGTTACATTATGATGGTTTTAAATCTCCATTTATCTGGCCAGGAGTACAAAGGCAATCTTTAGAATCAGTTCTGGACTAGGTTTTTAGAACGTGTTCATGATGGCACAATTTTGAGCTCCGGGGTTTGTCTTAGATGTCTTAGCACTGTATACTTTTAATAGGGTTCTTTAAGATGAGTAGTTTCTGCATTTTGAATGAAGGGTTGCTAATTTCAGTATTAAAATATATTCATTTCTTTTTTCATCTTTCCAATGGTTTCTTTTAGCAGTTGGCAAACTGCAACCTTCCTTTGCAATTAACCCCAGAAAATAGCAATCAATAATCAGCAAATATAAAATTATATATCTGCATAATAAAATATAAAAATCAGCAGTCGACAACTAGCAAAAATATAATTTCTATTTCACATCAGCAGTGGCAATTAGCGAATATAAAAGTTATATAGATCAGCAGTCCACCATTGGTGAATATAAAAGTTATATCCCTATCATTCATAAACGCAGAGATTTTATATGAAATTGTTATCTCTTTCCAGATCTTAATTAAAAATTTTAACCAGGGTTAATCTCTCATTTAGATCTTAATTAAAAAGTTTAAACAGGGTTATTCTTTATCTGTCTTATGTTTTTACTTTTCAAATACCAATTTTTAATCCCACTTTTAATAAATTACAAAATGAATTTCAGCTTTTAAAATAGATTAAAACAACAAATACAAAAACAAATCTTATCTCAATCAAAACCCCTAAATTAAAATGTTTTACAATTTTCATTTATAATCGAATACGTGTATTTATGGTAACACAGTATTCTCAATAAATAAAAAAAATAACAAAATACACAATTTTTAAATACAATTTTCTTTTAAAATCTTTATAACTATACATTTTAGTTTTGATTTCACAATGATTGCCTTCGAAGCAGATAACGTATCTGGTTCAATATATATATATATTGTTAAAAAGAAGTTACCTTGACAACAGTTTAAATTTGTGATTGCTAATGGTATTGGGATTATCTAAGTGTTGACTGGGTTTTAATGATTCTATATATATATATATGTCTAAGGATAGGCAAAACTGCGATGTTATTGAAACTTTATATTATGGCAACTTTCTACCCATATATAGACACACAAAACAAAAAAAAACCCACTATACATATATAATTGAATCTAAATGATTTTAAAGGAACATAATTAGATACGAATGTAATATCATATATGCCTCAAAATTAATGCAAAATCTTCCTTATTATACATTGAACATTATACAAAAATTGTAAAATAAACTTTCTCAGAAATACGATAAGATGAATTTTAAGTTTTTCATCAGATTTTTTTTTCCATCTAAATTAAATCTTGTCATATATATTATTTTTGAAGGGTGTTTATGATTGACTTTTATTATCTCATCTATATTTTAATATTTCATATTTAAAAATTTACTCTTATTTTACTCTGGGCGCAAATTTAAAAGTTGCAGTGTTATTACTTATTGATTGATTGAATCATTCTTCCTAATTACGTGGGCAAAGTTGTATTCCATTCTTAACGTTATTACTTATTAGCTTATTATTTTTAGCTTTCGGTCTTAATTTATTTATAAAATAGTATTTTTTTATTGTTATAAAAATATATATTAATGTTTAGAAGATATTTAAATAAAACTTTCAGTTTCATACCATATATACTCATATAGATGTTTTTAACTATAAAAGTGATAAATTACGTCTTTATATATTTTTCTCTCGATATTTAATATCATTCAAAAAGCGTGAAACTGTGAAGATTATTTTTACAATGAAATTATAAATGTCTGAGGCAACTGGAGAAGCCTTTGGCCTGTACTATACTTGGTTTAGTAGTTATATTTGTTTAAATAGCAATAAAATTTAATTTTGTTATTAAATGGAAATGTCTACTTTTTTTTTTTTTAATAAAACATTATTTTAAAAGGCATTTACTTATTAGTCCGATGGTGAGATTTGACATACGTGTTATTTGGGTGATAGATGATAAGAGAAAACAACACTTTGTACATGGAGAAAATATACACTTGCCGGCACAAACAAATGTGTAACTGAAGAGTGAATTAAATAGATTTACAATCTTCTAAAAACGAAAACAATTTTTTAAGTGAATATTAGATAATAAACCAACATTTTGACTAATAACTTTCTTCTGAATGGGATATTATCCAATATTCACTTTAAAAAAATGTTTTTAGATTGTAAATGGAATTTAATTAATTCGGTGTTTATTTACAAATTTGTTTGTGCCCGCATTTTTCATAATCATCAGACTAATACGTAAGTACCACTTAATGTAATAAAACGAAGGTTTTAGCGGGCATCTTTGCAGCGGCGACGTTATAACATGTTTTCCCAATTGAGCGGCAAATGCTATTTTTGCCGTAATGTGAATATTTATATATTTTAATTTTTTAAGGAAACTACATATGCATATATAAGATTTGGGTAATTGTCTTCTAATTTGTACTTGATCAGAATATTGATTAAATGAAGAGTATCTCTCTGGTAACCTTTTCTTTCGGTAACTTTAAATATATATCCAATATATTTTAAGGAGGTTTGGATTTCCGCCTCTAAAATTATGTGTGTGTGAGTGTATGTATAACTAATCAAATATGTACCTAGCTTTTTTTTTATTAAGATAATTAAAAAAAAAAAAGCTTACAATTTCAAATAGTCTCACCTAAAGTAATAAATTCAACATGCTTCACTTTTATTCTTATTTATATAAACATTAGATTTACGATTTGTCTTTCTTTTTATTATTACCTCCGTCTTTTTTTTAAAAAATACAGATCTTACCTACTAGGTGAAAAAAAGAATCAAAAGCACAGGTAGGTTAACAGATGGTCTATGTCAAGAGTTTTTAATTTTCTCGACAAATCCTGTTCTCCATTTACGTACAATGAACTTGTCCATTCTAGCCACATGTTCGCATTTTATTGTTGCTAACGCACGTGTGGATTTGTTGTCGACTGCTAGTGAATGAAGAATCCGGCTGGCTAGGACCGTTTTCTTTACTTGTAAGCAACTAATATTGATAGGGACAGTGGTCAAAAATTGTTTGCGCTGGTTAACTGAGCGTGATGTTTTTTGCTGATTGACGGAAACGTTAAACCAATGTCTGTGGTATTATAAAAACTGAAAAATAAATGTTTTTCTGGTGACCTATAATAATACAAAAGGTGGCACGTTTTTAGCTTTGACAAAAATAATTAGTGTTCACTTCTGTAGCCTTTATTTAAACTTTTATTAAATTTTTAACTGCACTTTAGAAGAAATTTTGTATCAACAACTGTGGATTTTACCTTGTTAGAAGTTCATTTGCATAAGTTTACCGGATTAATAATAAGAATAAAAAAAAATACATTGATATGCAAGAAAAATTAACTCTTTTTCTCCCCTCATCTTATGTTTTTTTTTTTTAAAAAAACATTGACTTTATTTAATTTTAATATTTTTATTCCTTAATGGATTATTAATTTCGAAAATTAATATTGCCTAACTTGGAAAGCCTAACTAGGTCACATGATAACTGAAAACACCATTTAACTAATAAAACAATTTCCAAGGTGTTATTAATAAAACACATTCCGTTAATAATAACAATTAAAAACTTTATGAATTATCAAAAATATAATTAATAATTTCGTATATTTCCTCCTTTTTAGTTCTGTCTGAAATCCATATTACATTATTAAAATACTTATAATAATATTTGTAACAAGAACATATTAAGGCAATATAAAAACAAAAGAAACTTATTAAATACAGGAAAGCAGGAAAAAAAAACTTCATGGAACTTTATAAAACGGATGATTAAATATATTTAAATATTTCGCCGTTAAAATCAATCATAGGAATTCATTTATTTATTTATTAGATAAATAACTACAACATGTCTAATCGTAACGATGATAAAATATCAACCAAAAAAGAGGGTAACAAAATATCTTTAATGAAACTGTTGAAATCGCATCCCAGCCGCTATAGTGGCACATTTTCTCTTCATTTACGCAAAGATTCAAGTAAGTCCGCCTAGTTCATTACTGTATGTGTTGGTGTTTGCTGTAGATATTGCGTGTTGGAGTGAATTGAATGAAATCGTGTCTGTGAGAGATTGGCATGCTGTTATCACGGTTCATCAAACTCACCGCGAACCATTCTACTTGTAAGTGGGTAGAATGTATATTTTAAATATTGCTCATAAAGATGTGTAAATAGTCAAGAGGATTAAAAAAGCACAATAGATTGTTACTGAATAGAAGGAAAAAGTGGACATAAAAGGGGGAGAGGGGACTATACACACATTATTTAATAAATGAAAATTACGTTGTATTTAAATTTATATTTAGACTACTCATTTGATTCTTACTTTTCTTTTCTTTTTTAATTCGGAAAACTAATTCGTTAATTTTAGTTTAGCAAGTGTATATGAACGCGCGCGTGCGCACACACACATATACATGCCATCTGTGCATTTAAGCTCTTTTTAATACATATTTTTCAAAGTTTAAATATTTTTGTCTGGGATTTAAAAAAAAAAAAAATCTCTGAAAAATGTATGATTTTCAAAAAAGTATAATGATAATAATAATAAAGGTTTAAATGTGGTTTTCAACCCTCTATTTACTGTGGCCAAAAAATAATATTTTATTTAACGCTAATATTTTTTAAAAATGTTCTTACTTCTCTGCATCTTTGTTAGTGTTAATAATTGAAAAATTGGAAAAAAAAAAAAAATTCACAGTGTTGCATACTATTCGTAAATATATTTCGCAAGAACAAGTTAGATTTTATATTCACACATAACGAGGCAGAAATGATAAAATGGGGGGAAAAAACCCAGATATACATTATAATACTACCTTCCTTCAAACGTATGTATATTAGCAAATAATTATGAGTTAAGCCTTCCTCCACAAGTCTTAGAATCAAAAATATAGTATTTTTTTTTTTTAGTATAATGTATATGTGCTTTAAAATATACATGATTTTGTAACATACAATGTATATATATAAAACTAAAGATTTTCAAGGTCTTAAGTTTAAATACAAATATTGAAAATATAGTCGTAACAAACCCTCCAGCTGTGACATTCATAATTACCAATAAACAGATAGAGCATAATGTCTGATTTATATTCTTTTGCTTATTCTAAGTAAAATAATATTATTGTTACTTAATAGATCCATGTTTTAAGTTATACTATATGTTTTAATTGGATGTTACCTGGTTGTATCATCAATATTTAGGAAAATTTCCATTATAATTTTTTTGTTTATATATATAATATGGAATACATTTTTAAAATTTACTTTTGTTTTTAAAAATTTAATGAGGATATATGATTAGACAGCCCATATTATCTTGTAGACAGAGAACAAATTTACAGACCATCACTAATATTATTTGTTTAATGAATATTATTTGTTTAACAAATTGGGTTCATGTTATAAAATTGTCCACTTAGATACATACTATTTACAATAACAATAGATACAACTTTTATTGCAATTTAAATTAATGAGCTTTAACAAATTCTAATATGATGAATTGCATTTTTATATTATACATGTATGTTATTCTCTTAATAATATGATGGAATCATTAAAGTTTGTGATATAATTCAAAGTATTAAGATGTTAAAATAAATTGTGGTAAAAAGGTGACAAGCAATGACCAACTATTATAATGTTTAAATGTTATACCTTGGTCATAGTGTCCTGTTTTCTAGTTATGTGATCTTATCTTTGGATAGAATAATTTTGTCTAGTTCACTATCTCTTAATGTTTTAATTGAAACCAAAGATTAATCTAATATTTTAATGGTAATTCAAAGCCTATAATTTTATTTTTAGAAACTCTCTGAAATATACAGTAAAGAGCTTTTATTAGTAAAAATTAGTCACATGTCACATGACTTACATAGCTTGCATTACCAATATGTAATCTATAAAGAACCTGCTAATAGCTCTAAACAAGCTTATTTATTTTTTAAATGATAAATGCTACAAGAGAAAGTATATGAAGCCTTTATCTATGATGGTCCCTATCCCCAGACCAGTTTCAAGCTATGGCGCTCTTCAGTGAGGAGCTCCTTGTAGCATTTATCATTAAAAATAAAATAAAAAAATAAATGCTTGTTTAAAGCTATTAGCAGGCTCTTTATATATTACATAAATAGCTTTTAATTGCTATGTGATCAGATTTTAATGACAATTTAATTGCTTATTTTATTCAAAACAAATATTTAAATGAATATTGAAATGAAATATTTTTTTTACACAAAAAAATATCACAGTTAATTAAAAATACGTGCATTTGCATTAACATTATTAATAATTAAATAAAATTTAGTGAATTATTGCAAAATCATATTTTTTTGAGACAATATAAAAATATAAAAAAGTTAATAGGCAACAACTGCTGTACATATTTTGCACTATTTGAAGTCATTATATTAAATAATGAATAGAAATCTACTCTATGGATTTTTTCATCATATATATACTGTAGCATGTTTATAAAAGTTAAATAATGGGTAAAATTGTCAATCCAACTGACTTTGAATCATGATTCTGGTGTTTAGAATAATATGTATAGAGGATAAAAAAAATTATTGTCAAAAATAATGATTCTCAGCAGTCATGTGGGAAATAGTACAACATCTAATTAATGATAAGATTATAAATATAGTTAATAAGATATAATAAAAAGTGATTTTATGATCAGTGTAGTAGAAATTTCATAATTTTCAAGCACCAAAGTATTAGATTGAGTAAAACAGTTCCAATTAACTAAGTATAGATTTATATATATATATATTTCTGCTGATTTTGATCGAGTGACCTTTAACTCTCAAATCACTTACTTTGGCACTGTGCTAAATTGTCCAAAGACAATAAGAAGAGATTACTAATAATTAAAATTATATTAAAACAGGCAAAACTCTCTATACGTATTGCCACTCAGTGCAAGCCAGAGTAATCAATGGATGCCAGAAGGCTTGTGCATAAAATCCCCATCTAGTGCCTACTCATCCAATATCCCCAGACTAGTGTCTGGCTTGTGGCTCTCAGATCCAAGACTCCTCACTGACAAAGGCCACAAGCCAGAAACTAGTCTGGGGATATTGGATGAGTAGGCAGTAGATGGGGATTTTATGCACAAGCCTTCTGACACCCATTGATTATTTTGGCTTGCACTGAGTGGCAATATGTATAGAGAGTTTGGCCTGTTTTAATAACAGTTATAAAAAAGCATACCAAATGGTGATCCTATGATGTTCATTGAATTAAAATTATACATATCTTTCAGTCAAATTTACAAATTTATTTATATTGTGATTATATTTTCTGTTGAAATTTTTGATTAAATGCTAAACAAATCTAACTCTGATTATTTATCAAACTTCAACAACGTTTGACTGTAATCTAATTGTATTATTAAATTGATAAAATAAATAACCCTCTATTTGTATACTCATACAATATGCACATCATTTTTACAAACATGTGTGTGGTCATGTGAATTTGATGTATAAGATAGAGTGGATGTCTGAAGGGAGTTTGATTGTTTGTATTCAAATCCCCTATATTACATCAGGTCTCCAGGTATATAGAATATACTTATATTTAAAATATTAAGCTTAATATAGAACACCTATTCAAAGGCTATTCTATTGTTTTTTATTTATTTTAAAGATTATTAATAAGAGATTTAAAACAATAATAAAAAAAAGTTTTAATACAAATTAAATAATCAAATCATTATAAATTAGCAACTTATTTTTTTACCATTTAGTATAATTAATACTATTCACATTTTAATTTCTACAAATTAATTACTCTAATTAGAAGAAGTTAACAGTTGCAAATACCTTGGTCAGATTATTAATACAGATGGAAACATAATGGATGAAATTAATTATAGAATTAAACTTGGTTGGAGTGCTTTTGATAGAAATAACTTGATACTAAAAGGAAATATGCCTATGTGTTTGAAAAGGAAGGTTTTTAATAAATGTGTTTTTCCAGTTCTTACTTATAGATCTGAGACTTCGACACTTAATAGAAAAGCAATGCAGATACTTCAAACCACTCAAAGAAGTATAAAGAGATTCATGTTGGGAGTAATAAGAAGCAATCGAAAATGTAATGTATGGGTAAGAGAACAAACAGGTGTTGGACAATTGAAATTTTATACTGGATTCCAAGAGATTGTAAAAGACCCAGAAAGAGACCACATGTGAGATGGATGGATGAAATAAGAAAGTGTGCAGAGGTGATGTGGAGAAGAGAAGCTAAAGTTCAGAAAAGATGGATTGAACTTGGAGAGACCTTCATTCTCCAGTGGATTGATAGTGGTTGATGATGATGATGATGATGATAAGAAATAAACTGAGCTCTAGATAATGTAAATCCAGTAGATTATTTAAGTTTCAAATATAATATTTTTATGCTTATTTATAAGTTTATTCTGCTGATTCAGAATAGGATCAAATTAATTATATCTTAATTGCAACTTTTTAAGAATATAAATTATATCATTCAAAATATGTTTGATTCACACTCATAATTCTAATTTATGCATCTTAATGGATGAGATTTCTTTACATTTAGTTTTTCTTTATTAACTTTGTGTTTTACCAAAAGATAAGATTGCCATTTTTAAAAATTCCATTATATAAAGTAAAAACATGGATTAGACAATTAAAACAAAATAATCAAATGGTTTATTGCTTGAGAATTTATAAAAACTTAGAACAATAGGTGGCACTAGTTGAAAGTGGCAGAGCTATATGGGAAAACTTAAAGTAGGGAATGGAAGCTAAAGTGGCTAACAGGTTTCCCTGGGCATAGTTGCTGAGAGATTCCTGATTCTGTTTAAGGAGAAGTCACAGTGGATCATACCACATCTCATCGCATATGATCCTTGGACTATTTAGTATATCTCTTAACCATATCATCAATTCATGCAGGGAAAGTAAATAATTAATCATTTGGCAATCAATCTAGCTTTCAGTAAACTGCACAAAAGGCTCAAAAATAGGAAACAAACATCTACAACTGTTTTAATTTATATTAAGCTTAATATTTCTACTATAAAGAAATCATCATCATCCTCATCATCTAGGTCTAGCTCAACCATGTAATTATAATAGAACAAGACCTACAAACAAATATAAATGGTGTGCTAATCAGTATTATTTACTTAATATATAGTTTGGAATGATAAATTTAACATCTCAAAGCATAAAGCAATACACAATCAAGTAAACAGAAGAGGATTGAATAATTACGAATGAATGCAATTCAAATATTCAATTCAATGACAATATACAATACTATTTTTTTTTTTTGATAAATTCTTGATCCAATATATACCAACTACCATACAAACCAAATATAGATTACTTAATAACTGGCTCTGAATAACAACATTCTAAATCTTTTTAATTTCCTCAATTCTAAATCTTTATTTTAAAAATGATATTAATTTTCAGTAAATTAAGATTTTCTTTTAATTCATGTATAACTGCTATTTTTCTTTTTTTCTTTTTTTTTAAAAAAAGCATTTTAATCTAATTCAAATTATGTATTAAACATTTTTAAGTAACTTTCTGTGAGTTCTTTTACCTCAAATCATTATTTTTTAACTTTTTTTTTTTTTCAAATACATTATAATTCGTTTTAAATTTTGAAGGAGCAAAGAATTTTCTAGTAACGATAATGACTTTGAGTTGTTTTTTTTTTTTATGAATTCTATAATTTTGTATTATGACGGAACAAAAGAATGTAAAATTATTGAATTTACAAAAAAACTAATAACTTTATGTTTTCTAGCGAATTTGATATGTTGGTGGTCGCACAGCTGCCTTACAAGCAGTTGTCCCGGGTTTGCGAGTTCGCTTCCCGGCTGATGCTTTGACACATAGAAAAAAAATAAAATGATGGCCTTTACATATTTTTGATTCCAGGACAAAATTCATGCCAACTATTTTAAATTTTATAGATATACTAAACACCTCCATACTTCCCCATTCTTTTTAAATTCACTTAAATAAAGATATAATAAAAGACAAATGACCCCCAAGATGCTTTTCGTGCTGAACCAGTACTCATCAGTTGGCCCCGGTCACTATCTCTCAGATATATCTTTATTATATATCTATAAGGTATTACACATGGGAAAGAGAACGGTTAATAACTCCATGTGTGTAGAGAACGGTTAATAACTCCATGTGTGTAAAATAAATAAAAAAATCAGATATATTAATCTTTAACTGAGGTTTAAAGTTTCTATATGTGCTAGAGATAATCTGTAGTTTCGATAACGATTAGTAATAATCATTATTGTATTTATCTGAAATGGATGGTATCAAAGTTGTGAGTGGAGGAAGTTTGACACTTTTAAATGAAAATATAACACTATTTTAAATTTCTGCTAAATGTTTATATTCTGTAATATATAATTTGATGATTCCTCTTTTCATATTTAAATGTGATTCTATATTTAAATAGCATGATGAGGGTTTAACAAAAAAATATAAATTTCTATAAAGTATTTGACGTCCTGAGCATGCTCGACATTTACAGTCAGATTCAAAGTTCTAGTAATGACAGCCCGATATTGTATATTGCTTACATAATGGATAAATAATATTTTAATGTTAATTTACATATTCCATTTTTTTGATAATGGTATGCATGATTCTATTTTATTGATTGGGTAAGAGTTATTGATAATAAACCATGCCTCTTTAGTTTCGTCTTTTCTGTTGTCTCACTCTGTTCATACTGTATTAATTCTCACTGGAACAGATATTTGACCATATTCTATCTCATGTTCCAAGAACATTGACTTGTATTTCAAGTTAGCTTTATGGTGGTTATATAGGTACCTGTGCCATGCCATTTTAGTTGCAATGTTTGTGCACGATTCCCTCAAATACACTGCACTGCATAATGAATTACTGCAGCTGAGCTTATATTCAATTTGTAGGATGAATTCTGGATCAGTTGATCTTTTGTATTGTTTATCAGTTTGTTTAGTGATGGAAGAGTTCAAAAGCTAATATTATAAGTATTATAAGAGACTTTATTCAGTCTTTGAGATAGATCTGGTATGTAGGGGAGACATATCCAAGGTCTTGTGTCTTTTTTTGTGGGCACATTATATAAGATAAAAACAATTTTGACAGTATTAACTAGAATGTTATGTTTATAACCTATTTCACATAAATTAGTAATGTACACTTCAACATTAACTTTGTGATTCTCAATGACCTTGTATTTGCACAATTTAAATCTTCAGTGTAAGAAGCTTTTGAGAACTGCTAATTTGTGCAAGATAGGTGTTAATGATTGAAGGTAAATAGCTCATCTAATTTATAAAGGTTTGACAATCATTTTATAATTCAGATGGTTATTGTATCATTGTATGTACAAATTTAGGAACTTAATACTATTTCCTGCATCTTCCTGTTCAATTGTCTATTTTAAATAAATTGATGTGCAAGCACTTGATGCTTATTCATAACATGATTATCAGAAGCACAGATAAGCTTGTCATCTATGTACCTTGTGTAGATCAAATCTGATGTAGTGGTTAAATATTTTGGAGTCACTAATTTTTCAGATTTTATTAAGGTCGCTACATATAATTCTACTAATTGGTAAGCCCATTGTTCATTTGTATTTTATTTTATACTACTCATTGCTTATTAGGGCTATGATATCATTATCTGTCCAGTTTAAATAATCAATAATAAATTTGATTTTCATAGGATCACAATAATTGAGATTTTACTTCATTAGCAATTTATAACTCTATAATTGTGCTTTATACACATGTAATGAAGCTATATAGTGCAGTAATTAATAATCTTAATTAATCATCTGAGCATTTTTGGGAAGTCTAACTTCCCATAATCATAGCTCGTTACCAATTGAAAAATGCTTGTAATAAAGCCTTATGTAAATTTATGCAAATTGTCTATAGAATCCATTATAAAGTTATAGGATCACAATCTGATTTTTGTAGCAACTCTTTAATAATACCTATGGAATGTGCATGGGAAACAAAGCTATGAAATTCTGTTATCTCCAAAGATGCTAGTTTGTGATTTGGATCAATTTTGAGATCATTAATGTTGTTGACACAATCAAAAGAAGACTTAATTGTGTATCTCATGAATCCCAACTGTACCACAAGCCATTCAGTGATTATTTTAAGATCATCCAAAGTCAATCATTAATCTTAGTTAGCTATTAACTTTATGCAGTTCAATGTTCAAAAAATTCATAGATGGGTTGCTGTAGATGACTATATTCATAGATATTCTGATCTAGTAAATACTTTGTGATAATATTCTTTTAATATAGACTGATGTGAATTGGTCCTTCATTCTTTTGTATTATATATTCTATTAATTTAAAATTTAAATTGATCATTTGGATTGTAATTTTTTTGTATATATTAGTTGCTATTTAATAGATTTAACCTATTTCACTTGTTCTTTTTAATGTACATTAAATTATTATTCTGAAAGTAGTTGTTATAATATCTTTGGACAATGAAGAATTGGTTAATTTATGGTTTTTTTATTTGTTTTTGTGTGTAATATTTGAGCATATTACCAACAATATTTTCTCTTTATGGGTATTTTCATATGTTGTTTCTATATCAGTGATCACTTCCACTTTTGATTTTTCCAAATTTCCCCAACAAATATAGATCCATGTTTCAACATGGTTTTAATTTTATCTATAGGATCACAGTACAAAGGGTTTACAATATTATTTTTTATTGCAGGCTTTAAGTTTATTTCTTGTTTTCCGGCAGTTAATTTAAGAGAGAGAATTCAACATTTGTCACTAATACAGCTTGGTACCTCATATTCCTTGGTAATATTTCTTTTTCTGTACCCATTCTGTTTTAATGATTTTCTGCAACCTTGTATAATTTTATTAAATAAAAGCATTTTTAATTGGCCTAGAATTGTGTCCCATTTATATATTGACTGGGTGATATAGATATTGCAACAGTTTGGGAAAACTGAATTTTAACCATATTTCAAAGAATTTGTTTCCTGCTTCACAGTAATAGATCTATACACTTTATATGCCATCTTATATTATAGATGAAAATCCATATTAATATGTAATTTGATGATTCTTTAATTCTTTTCTCAATTAAATGTAATTCTATATTTAAACAGTGTTTTATATGTTTAACAAGAAAAGTTTATAAATTTATAAAGTGTTTAATAGCTGAGCATGCCTTCAATGTTTATAGTCAGATTCATAGCTCTGGTAATGAGAGCAGGATATTATATATTGTTTATATAATTGATAGATAATATTTAAATATATAAACAATAGTATGCATGATTCTCTTTTATTGATCACATGAGAATTATTGGTGATAAACTATGCCTCATTAATTTTGTGCTTTCTGACATCTTGCTTCTGAACATACTGTATTAATTCTTCTGGGTCAAAGTTGTGATCATATTCCATTCCACCTTTCAAGAAGATTGACCTATATTCTATATTAGCTTTAGCAAAGTTATATAGATACCACCACTGTGCCACCTTAGTTGCAATGTTTGCGCATGATTTGCCAAAATACACTGCACTTCATAATGGGTTATGGCATCTGGTCTTATATACAATTTGTAGGGGGGGGGATCTGGTGGCAGCTTATCTTTTGTATTAGTCATTAGTTAGTTTAGTGATGGAGGAGTTTGAAAGCAAATATTATAAGTATTAATAACAGATTTTATTCAGGATTTAAAATAGACTTCATATGTAAGGGAAACGTCTCCCAGATTTTGTGTCTTGTTTTAAGGGTATATATTTTTATATTTTGGAATAAAATCTTTTGACAGTATTAATTAGAATATTATGTTTATATCCTATTTCACATAAAGCTGTAATGTATGCTTCAATATTAGCTTTGTGGCTTTGTATTTGCACACTAATTTGTGTGAAATAGAGGTTAATGATTGAGAATAAATTGTTCCTTTAATTTGTAATAGTTGGACAATTATTTTATAATCCAGATGGTTATTATATCATTCTATGTATAAATCCAGGAACTTAATATCATTTCTTGCATTTTCCTGTTCAATTTTCTATCTTAAGGATGTTGATTGGGCAAGCTCTTATTGTATATTCATAATGTGATTATCAGGAGCACAAATAAGCTTGTTATCTATGTACCATATATAGATCAAAACCAATGTAGTGGACAAATATTTTGAAATCACTAATTTTTTAGATTTTGTATAAGCCCATCAGCCATCCATATTCCAATTTATAATATCTGTTTATTAGGCCTATGATATCACTCTCTATCCATTTCAATCAATCAATAATAAATGAAATTTTCATAGGATCATAATCTAACTTTTGTAACACCTTTTTAATAATACCCATAGAGTGTGTGCAGGAAAAATTGTCTCAAAGCATTTAATAGATCAAAATTCCTATGAATGTACATGACTGCAGCCATCTCTCTATAAATTTTTTGCAAACATTAAATTGCATAGAGTTAATCACCCTCTAAGATTAATGATTGACTTCAGCTGATCTTATTATTATAAAGCTACAAAGATGATCACTGAATGGCTTACAGCATGGATTCAGGAGATACCCAAGTCCTCTTTTAATTGCATGAATAATATTAATGAACTTAAAATTGATTCAAATCACAAACTAGCATCTTTGGACATAACATAACTTTATATTTCTGTTTTCCACAAAATCAGATTATAATCCTATGAAAATTGAATTTATTATTGATTGTTTGAACTGGATAGACAGTGGTACCATAGCTATAATAAATGACAAATACTACAAAATAGAATATGGATGGTCAATGAGCATACTCATTAGCAGAATTAAATGTTGCATCACCTTAACAAAATCTGAAAGAATTAGGGATTTCAAAATATTTAGTGACTACACCAGGTGTGATCTACACAAAGTACATAGATGACAAGCCTATTTGTGCTCCTGAGGATCACATTGTGAATATACATCAAGAGCTTGTACATTCAAAGTTCTTAATAAGGACCATTGAATAGGAACATGCAGGGAATGTTATTAAGTTCCTAGATTTATACATATAAAATACAATAATTATCTGGATTATAAGAATGATTGTCAAACTATTGCAAATTAGATGAGCAATTAACCTACAATAATTAATCACTATCTCACACAAATTAGTGGGTCTCAACAGCTTCTTACATTGAAACATTATATTATATGAATACAAAGCTGATACTATATTCATTATTGTTTTTAATCTCATTGCTTTTTCTGGACTTGGCATCCATAATCAGAAATCAAATAATATTTAAAATAATTATCAGTTATTTAGTATTATGTTAATTAATTGAAGGCAAATATCTTTCCAACTATTTAAAAACAGGCAAAACTCACTATACGTATTGCCACACACAGCAAGCCAGAAGGCTTGTGCATAAAATCCCCATCTAATGCCTACTCATCCAATATTCCTAGACTAGTTTCTGACTTGTGGCCTTCATCAGTGAGGAGCCTTGGATCTGAGAGCATTGCACCTAGATCTTAGCTTGCTGTGTGTGGCAATATGTATAGTGAATTTTGCCTGTTTTAAAACAGTTATACACAAGCATAAGAAGTGGGGGTCATATAATGTTTATCTTTCCAACTACTAAGTAAACAATATTAATATATTTAATTATCAATTAAACAATATGTTATATATAAATATAATTTTATAGTAAAGCACAGTTTCTGCAGTTTATATCTTATTTTCCTTTAGCAGAAATAATTCATATTGCATCATTACTTCGTAGTTAACAAGTGCGGTTATGAGAAATATTTAAAATCTCTATGTGCATTTTGGTACGCTCTCTATGTGCATTTTTGTAACTACAAGCTCATTAAAAGTAATGTCACGTTATATATGACTTGCTTTTTTAATTATTATAATTTTACCTTTAAGGCTTTGGCTATGCTAAGGCTATTAGAATATGGTAGATCTGAATTTATTTCAGTCCCATATAACTATTTAAGTTAGGTAGCTGGATTTAAAGACATTTTCATGTCCGAAAAATTCAGAGTTTCTTCTTAAATATACATTTGAAATAAGTGCTGGTTTTTTGAGTTGATATTTTAGGTCTAGTGTCCGAATATTCTAGCTCTCCACTGACGTGGGCCAAAAGCTCAAAACCATGGTCTGGAGATAAGATTGTTATGGATAGAGATTTTAAATATTTCTCATAACCGCACTTGTTAACTACGAGCTTGTTTGAGCTATTGGTACTCTCTCTATGTGCATTTTTGTAACTACAAGCTCATTAAAAGTAATGTCACGTTATATACGACTTGCTTTTTTAATTATTATGCATCATTACTTCTATACCATTTTTGAAAAAAATTGAATCAATAAATATAAATTAAGAGGACTAAATAAATTTTAAATCTAATTCCAAGTTCTTCACTTCCAAAACGTATAATAAATAAAATCTGCATTGAGGAATGCAAAATAATGCTGTCTATTAAAAAGCATACATAGCCAGAAATTAATTTTAGCTCAGCTTAGATTCTGATCTAGTATTCTTTGTTTGCTTTTGTAATTACTAATTAATATTTTACATTTTGAATTGAAAATACATTGCAGGGCTTTTATTTGTGTATAAATAATACTGATTTTCTATATTCTACACATGGTGAAATATAAAGTGTAGATTCATGAATTCGGGTAATGTAATGTAACTCTCAACATTTCTTGCCGTTTTTATCTAGTCATAGCAATATTTAATCTTAAAAATAGAAAATACAAAATTTAGAAAGTAAAAATCTTATACTATCCTGGAAAAACTACAGTTTGTGACATGTTTAAAAGAGAAAGTTAAAATTCGATATTACAATAGACAGGCATTGACAAAAAAGTGGTTGTAACAATAAACATAATTATTAAAGCAGGTTAAAAAAATAAACATTCACATCTTGAGAGTACAGGAAAAAAGGTGTTCTATCCTAAATTTGAAAAAAAACAAAAAAACTGAAGTTTTCAAAAAGGATTTGGCCTTCAAATACAACTTGATTTTGAAGTCAGTAAAAGTTTTTATTGGGATGGATGAGAACATATTGGATTAGATCATGTAAAATAACTCATCATAGACAACTGGATAATTACAAACCAAAGGATATACAGGAACAAGCAAAGCAATACTTAATACAAATAAATAATGCTACAGCAGGAATAGCAAGTGATCATATATAATATGGTTGAAACTTCATGTTTCTTTGACATGAAAAAATATTGCACTCTTTACTTTGTTGAAAGCAAGAATGTCAATCATGCTAATACAGGGTTCAGAAAACATTGTTACACTGTCTGTTTGTCAATATTATTGGATGGAAGCATGCTCCTACTTATGATTATTTTTTATAGATTGAGAAAAAAAAATCTCAAATAACAAGCACCAGTGTTAAGACAGTTATTGTTGTAATGAAAAGTGCATCAATGGATACAAATCTATTGAAGGTGTGGATGGGTAAATATTCTGCAAGAGAAGTGATTATTTTAGTAACACTTCATCAGTTCTTATGAGGGATTCTTGTGAAAGTGATAAAAAAGAAAAAATTTTGGAAATGTATTTCTAAAAAATATTACTAGAAGCTAGTGATAATTCCAGTCCTTAGATGTTTCTATAAATTCCAGTATTAAAGAATGTACTCATAAAATATAGAAAGTGTTTCCTCTTAGCAGAAGATTGTTGATATGGCTCTTTTAGCCTATAGTGCAATCCGGTTAGAAACAGCTCAAATAGCATTTAACTATTGCAAAATTGCTGCAAATGGATGAGAAGTATTGACCACAATATTAAATAAAAAAATTTAAATTATTCTTGAAAATAGTCATGGAATCAAAAATTCAATCTGATGGAGAAATTGAATATGACGATCAGGCTGTTACTGCTAGAATTTGATAAAGATGAAAACAACAATTCTTCCGTTGCTACCTCAAATTCTTGTGATATAACAAATTCAGAATGAAAAATTATTCCTATAAATCATATATTTTTTAGCAATTTTTACTAGCGTTTTATATTGATAATTTCTTCATGTATCATATTTTTCATATTATATTACATTATATTTGTACTTTCATATAACAATAATAATAATTTAGAATTTCAGACTTTCTACTTTTGTTACATGTAATAATTAAAATAAAAATAACCTTTATTAATCAAATAAATATTATTTAAAAATTAATGTGTTTCCATTAAAAACGCCCATAAGCTTCTATTTGGGGACAAAATTAAAACATTAAAAAAGCCAAAATCAAATACAAGCCCATGGGCTTATTATTTGAAAAATCTAGTATCCTTGTTCACAATCAATTTCTTTAATTTAATTGCAATAATGACTTTTTATTTATCTTAGATCTAACTTTATATCACTAATACATTATAGGAACTTCAAATATATTTCTAGACTAATTTTTTCATAATGGTCTTCTACAAATTAAATTATTAAGTCTAACTTTAGTGATTTGATAGTTAGTTTTTAAGCATGTTATATATCAGAGTGATGTAAAGGATTATTTAAAGTTTCACAATAATTTTTTTTTTTAAGTGTCATAGCACCGGCCGGGACGTGAACCTGCAACCCGGGCAACTGCCTGCAAGTGTAAGGCAGTCACACTGACCTCTCGACCACCAATGCAATTATTTAACAACTTCAACAAGATAAATAATCCACTATTTAATAACTAGTAAAATTTATACTGTAACTTTAAATCAGAGATAATATATCAAGTTGTGTTAAGAAGGTGGGTAACCATGGCAAACTATAACTATAATGAATGAGTTCTTTTTACTTGGTCATGCTATAGATTTTTGTGTCTAAATCACTTTATTAGGATAGATTTATAAGCTTAAATAATCATTACAATTACTATAAGTGCTGTATAATTAGATTAATGCATGTTTAATACAATGAAGTTACTTATGAATATAAACTAGTTTGCAAAATTTTATAATGTGTTTATAATTTAATTTAAATTAGTCCTAATTTGAAATGCTATTTGATATTGGATTCAGTTATATATATATATATAAGTAAAATAAATAAAATGTCTGTTAATTAAAAACAAAATTTTAATTTTAATTGAAATAATAAATTTAACAGTTTACAAACTATTACAAACAATCCTTAAATCTGCAGGAGTACTTTCGGTTAATTTCTTAAACTTGCCTCAACTGCCATTAAATTAAAAAAAAATTTTGTAATAGTTTTTAAACCATTAAATTTATTATTTCAATATATATATATGTATGTATAATAAGTGGGTTTATACACAACTATAGAAAAGCTTATTATTTCTATAAATTAAATATGGCTTAGTCCTTTCAAGAATTTATGGCTTCTCTTATTCATAAGTTCTCAAAAGTGCTAATCGATATTTAATTTATAAAAATAACAAGCTTCTCTATAGTTGTGTGTAAGTACACTTACATTCTGTATAGAAAAAGTATAAACAGTTACCATCATTATTTATAAATTAATAATTTTTAACAGATGTGTGAAAATATCTGTTATATTTTTATATTTAAAAAATCACATCAGATGTTTAATGAAAATGAGATAAAATGTCCATGTAAATAGAAAATAACCTTTAACCTGTTATTGATGTTACTAAGAAATTATCAATTACTGCAATTTGATAATTCCTAAGGTTGAACTAGTTTTTCCATTAAATCTGTAATAGCTTATTTTTATTCTTTATTATAAAAAACAATATATGAAAAATATTTATTTATATGTCTATATATTAACATGCTCATTATATTACATTTGTAGTACAAGCATATTAAGTTAAGTCACATAATGTATGAGTTGATTTTCTTACTATATATATATATATATATATATATATATATATAGTAATTTTTATCAGTTACATATATATATATATATATATATATATATTGTAACTGATAAAAAAGAGTGACCACAATTTATCTATTCTTTCTGCTGGCCAACCAAAACCAGAAAGTTGGGCAAACAAAATCTTAACCCAGAAACATACATACATATAGCTAAAATATCTCATATGATATAGCTATGTTCCACAGTGTTATACAATGAATTCCATATGATACAACAAGAAGACATACAGAGGAAAAATTTATAATAAAATATTTAAATATAAAGCAACATTATTAATGTATCAAGAGAAAGAAAAATCTCAACTCACTCTAGTATACCTGAAAAATTTATAACTGTGACTATATGCCATTCAGGTTATATTTAAAAAAATTTCTTCTACAAATATTTATTACAATTACCAACCTTATAACCTTATTATTCATCTTCTAAGTGTATTTTAAGCACCTCATAGCTTTGATCAAATGAAACACTATTTAATTCTTATAAAATTTAAAATGTTCTTTGAATGTCTATGTCACTTAAGATCCATTTTTAAAATATAATTTCTTCATTGTCAAAATAAATTTCAATAATACATTTCATTAAATTAAGTCAGGGTATCTAAGGGTAAGATAATCTCATTTTGATTATAAAATAAGTTCTTTTAGAATTCAAATTTATTCAATATTAAATGAAATCCTAGTTAATAAAATAAATAAGGCATGCACTTTCTCTAAGCTAATGTCTTACCAACTCAAATAACATAAACTTGATCTCTTAATTTTAGAATAAGATAATGAGTAATCCAGGATTACATTCAGATATGAGGAATGCGTAAGGGATTTAATAGCCATAACCTAGAATAAATCTACTTAAACATCTTATAAACATGAACTAAGTTCTTGTAAAATAAAATTTTATAATCAAATAATAAATATGATCTTCAAATATTAAAAAAAGATTTTAAAATAAATATACACAATGATTTGAAATAAGCAAATTGAATAAGTGAAAGTAATTTAAAGTAATAAATCAGATTATAATTATTTATTAAGAAAAGAGCATCATTCTTAACCATTATACTATGCTTACATTATTCAATAAATTGATTCTTATTAGTTTCACTGTCATGTACTATTTTAGTAAATACATTTAAAATAATTTATAATATTTTATAAGTACTTAAACTTCTAGTCAATATGTGAAATAATTCCTGGTTGATAAGTGGAATGATATGAACAAATAAATATGAGAAATTTCTTAAATAACAAACAAATATTTATTCTACACAAAAACAAATATAAAATTACAAATACTCAATATTTGCATGTACAAAGCCACTTCATTAAGATTATGACAGAATGATTTAAAAATTTACATCATGTTTTATAAAAATAAATTCAATTGGAGTAAATGAAAATAATCCAGCAAATTAAACTTCCTATTGTTTAATTATTAAAAGATCTCATTTGTCAATGCATTCATATAATTATAACACACTTTCATACAAGTAGTGTCCTTTTTATGAATAATGATATTAACTTCCAGACCAGTGACAAATGGGTGATAAGACCAATGGATATTGTCTATTTATGCCTAAATACACTTTAAAATTTTAAACTTAATTATTTAGCATATTTTGTTTTCATTATTAGCAAAGCTCACATATTTAGACTTATATATTGACAGTGAATTATTCACACTTAAGCCAACCAAGAATGCTATAGTTAAGATAGAATACCTCAATATCTTGATAAAAAACCACTAAAACACCAGCTAAAGCCATGGTAAAGTATTACACATGCTTTATTAAACATACAAAAAATTACAAGGTCCATTGTCCAATAATTAAGTAAGGTAAAGTAAAAAGTATGATGGCATACTTAATATAATGACACCTACTTTTGAGGTATAATAAAGGATTTAGGAATAATGAGAATGCAAATCAGGACAAAATAGTAAATAGGAATTGTCTTAAAATAAAGAAAGCATAAGCTATTATCTCCAAAAGATATGCTATGAGCATATAATTGCTAGCAAGATCATATCTAATAAGAGAGATAATACAACAATCTCTTAAAAATTATATATTGGCAATACAATAAAAGAAAAATGAATGATGCCATCTCTTGTAAAAATAAAATAGCAAAATGATAAGAGAGAACAATGCTACTATCTCTAAACATACTGGAATAAATAAGCATTCCTAAATAGAGAGAATAAATCTATTATCTTTAACAAAATACTATAGCTAACAAATGTCAAATATGATAAACAATAATAACTAATGTCAAATATAGTTCCATTAATATTAGGCACTGAAAAAGCATAAAATAAATAATTGATACATGCATCTACTTATGCAACTTACAACATATCCATATACCTTTATAAATAAATAATTCATATATAAAAAGAAAAAAACACATACTATTTTAAAATAAAAAAAAATAAAAAAATACTATTCTGAGAACTTTAACTTAAATATTTCAATATATAGCACAACGTGAAAATAACATGCACATAAATAAAACATAATATGCAATAATCATAAATACAAATATAATTTAAATTTTTTACCATCTAATAAAATAAAATCATGCTTATTCTTCCCATAATCATAACACAGGAATCTGAATAGAAATGTTGGCAAGAAAATATTGTGGACAGCAAACATAACCAATATAAGATATATTATCACTATAATATTAAATTCTATAGTATAACTATGAATCATGAAAGTGCTTCCAGAAAATTTCAGAAAATATGGTAGCAAAAAAAAATATGGTTAATCATTAAATACATCCATGGATTTAAATCATAATAAATGTTCATTATTTTGCAATAAATATTTTCTTAACATTTAAATTCAGTTTTCCAAAAAGTGATCCATCAAAAGAATCATCATAATTTGTTGTAACAAAGGCATTTTTTTGCAGGTGAATGCTTTTCTAATTTACATTTATCCAAAATCACATTAATATTTAGTCAGAGAAAAATACTTAATTTAAATGTCATATTTATAACCAGAATGGTCTCCATAGTAATGTTCAGGAAGAAAAGAGAAGAGTTTGCAGGTCTTTTAATATTATTGTAGATTTTATTTAAAGTCAATTCAAATAATATTATTTTACAAGAATATTTAATATTTCTTTTATTATAATGTGACTAATTTTAATTCTTTATAATATTAATTAAACAATAAGTTGATTACTTTATTACTTCAAATTGTAGAAATGTTTTTCCTTCTAACAGATATAAAATAAAAAACAGTTGTAATAAATAAATTTTATCATGATGCTTTAAGTTAGCAATATAATGTCTTTATAACAGCACAAGAAATTGTTCATAGAAGTAAAATATTATTACTATGAGATTAAACATTATCTTTTTTAGACTAAATATAATTTTAAAACATCTAATAAAATATATATTCATTATAATATATTATCCTTAATTAAAAATCTTTTACTAGAAGTAAATAAATTCTGGATATTTGATATGAAATGAGAATTTAAATAAAAATATCAAAAAATATTAATATTTTTAATGTCATTATTGTAACTATGAATTTTAAATATACTGTGGAACATTTAAAATTTAAATGAGATAAAATATCCTGAAATTAACAATTACTCTTGTGACATTATACTGATAAAAGTACTAATGATATTTAAAGTCTTCCATTGCAAAAATTTTGGAATGTAATATTTTAAACACTAGAATAATTTAACCTTTTAACCGCTAATTATATTATTGGTTGTATGAGGTAAAAATCAAATCTTTTAATTGGCCAACTCACAAACTGAAGACAAAGACAATTGTTAAAACATATTCACCTATAATATTAAATTCAACTCAGATACATTTATAAAAAGTATATTACTAATTTTTCAGGTTATGAAAGTGAACGAAAGTTCTTTCAAAAATAAATTGCTATTTATTTATTATAAAATATTCAATTTTGGCAAATTTAAAAGCAAACTTATAAACAAAGAAGTGCTGATGTAAATGCTTTTTTTCAATTTTACGTTATGGAAAAGTAAAGATTTCTTTTTGCTAAATCTTAAATATTTTTACTAAAATCTTCAATATTTTTCGAAAATAATTTTGTTTTTTTAGTATATTTTATTAAAAATTATTTTAATTTCTCAAATTATACATTTTTTAATACTTAAATCACATTTGAAATGAAAATCTCAGCGTTTTTCTTTATTTTCTTTGATCAGGTGGTTTCTTTGTTCTTTCCAGCCAATCTGAATGTCTTTGTTGGCTGAGAGCCGGCTGACAGCCAATCACCGACAAGCTTCTTTCTTTGTTTAGCTTTAAATGTGGTTTTTTTGATTTTTTATTTATAAAATAATTCAGAAGAAGGCATCATCTTACAGAACTTTTAAAAACCTAATCAATAACTGTCAGAATATCCTAGCATTAAAAATAACAGAATTAGAGTGACATCAACTGTCGACGAGAGGTCTCATAACAGGCGGAAAAAGGGTTAATAGGCAGGTATGAATTTATATGTTCATACAAATGTACCCAGATATAAGTTTAGACTAACATACTTGAGTTAAGAAAAAACAAAAGTTTTTTTAAAAAATAACACTTAAAATTTAACTGGAGATTTAAAAATTCAACTGTTAGAAATAAAATTAAATTAAAATTAATTGAGGATCTTGTGACTTTTTTTACAAGATGTGTGATTAACCTTTTAATCTATAACCTCTCCCTGTTTAGCTCAAATTCTTGACCTATTTATAATTAGAAAAAGTTGTTAAGTAAAAATTTACTTAATTAATATTCAAATTTTAAATAAATCAATTTTTGTCTAGACAATTGAAAAAAAAAACACACTTATTCCAAATAAAATAATTATTTAAAAATTACAATGAAACAAAATTTTACAAACACTAGGATAGAATTAAAAAATATATTACATAATTGAAATTTACATTATATTAAATAGAATAAACATTACAGACAATATTTAATAAAATTATTTATCATTGTGTACATCTCAACAAATCTCATAATATAAATTTAAATTGTCTTCTAAAATTAGACATTAAATAATAGTTAAAAAATGTTAAGATGAAATATATTTATTCATTCATTCATCATTATTTATCTACTGCTTTTTAAAATTTTATTTTTAATTACTAGCTTTATTAAATCCTTTATAAATATAGGGAATTTGAACTCGGACTTTCAAGAAACCTTCAATTATCCACACCATCTCATACTACTTATGCACATGACCACACATGTATAACAGACAAATAATCACCAACATACATATTTTGTGCTGAATCAGCACTCATCAGTTGGTCCAGATTATCATCTTCCACACACACATATAATCAGTGCTCAGTTTATATTAAGATAGCAAATCTTTATACTTTAATGGACAGGCTTCAATCTACTCTAACCTCCAACTCTTCATCCATTCATACCATTGAAAATCTGGTGATAGAATGCCCAAATCCCATGCTGATGCCAATATTGTTGTTATACCCATGTTGACCTCAAGTTACTCTGACCCTCATGTATAAGACACTATCCATTTAAATACATAGATGAGAGATGGGAAGAATTCAGGCTTTATGTGTAAGATTTGAAATACAGACATTCTTATACCTGAAACTTAATTATAAATATATGGGATTTGAACTCAGACTTTTAAGCAACCTTCAACTATCAACACCATCTCATATTACTGATACACATGACCACACACATGTAGAAAAGACAAATAATCACCAATATACATATTTTTTGCTGAACCAGCACACATCAGTTGAACCAGATTATCTTCTCCCACACATATGCATTGATTATATATATATATATATATATTGTAATGATATATAAATATGTCGTTATAATATATATATATATATGGGTGTGTAAGAGAGGATAAACTGGACCAACTGATGAGTGCTGGTTTAGCACAAAATACTTATATTGGTGATTATTTGTCTTTTCTACATGTGTGTAGTTATGTGTATGAGTAGTACGAGATGGTGTGGATAGTTGAACATTGGTTGAAAGTCTGAGTTCAAATCCCCTATATTTCCAATTAAGTTCCAGGTATAAGAATGCCTGTATTTCAAATTTTAAACCTTTATAAGTAAATGAAGTTAAAATGTTTAAATAAAATATTATATGTTAAAATTAAAATGAATTAAAATATTATAGATTTAATTTAAGTACCAGCAAACCAAAACATAACGTTTGAACATGGTTTCTTAATTTTAAAATTAATACAAGCTTTTTGAAACATTTTATCTATTCAATTAGGCCTAAATGAGCATTATTAACTTAAAGTTGCATTAATTATCATCTATGTTACCAGCTATTTAAAAATTTAAAGACTTTAACATGCTAAACACTTATTTAAACTTAAAACTATTACAAATTAAGCTGTATAAAAATTATTTTCCAGCTGTACAACCTATAAAATATTGCTATAGTAACTTTCATATACAAAAAATTATAGCATTATAAAGTACTAGCATCAATTTATTCATAACAAAATTAAACTATATAAGTTTTTTTATTTTATTTTAGATGTCTTGGCACAAAATTGGACTTTTTAGCTTCTCCCAAAGCTAAAGACTATAATATATATATATATATATATGATCAACGGATGGCGTTTTACCAAAAACACCATCAAAGCATGTTTGTTTATATAAACGTCAGAGTAAGCATTCACTACCTTTTTCGTTAGTTCCACCTTCAGATCATGATTTCAAGCTGATTTTGCTGTCATCAGTGAAGGACAGGAAATAAGAAACTAGATCTAAACACACTAAACTCTGAGCATTTATGAAACAATTTCTATTCAGCTTGCAAGCGTGAATTTTTTAGACACGTAATGTCTTCAAAATCAGCATAGCAAGCCAGATAGCTATATGGGTCTGATATCAGTTCAGTATCTCCACATAGTAGAAGCCTCTGCAATATATATCATTGCAAGAAAAACTTTAAAGGTACATTTATGAAAAACAAGTTAAACTTGCCAACGCTTGTATTTATGATCAACAGATGGCGTTTTACCAAAAACACGGTCAAAGCGTGTTTGTTTACATATATATATATATATGATATTTGCATAAGAATAATAAATTTATTATTTTACTAAAATAAATGTTTCATAAAAAGCACTGATTTTCAAATATTAACTTTTGATTTACTGTAGTTTTTTAAATCTATTATTTAACAATTTATTAATAAGTATTTTCATCAATTTTGACTATTACTACTATTTTTATTGGTTTACAACAAATAACTATTTTCCATTATCTTTTCATTTTCTGATATTCTTTCCTTAAATTTATATATTCGTTAGATATTTTATTAACATTACAATAGAAAGAGTAAATAGAGATTTTATTTGAATAAACATTTTTATGTAGTTATTTAATATTTTTTCTAACTATTTTATTTATATGTATGACATTTTTATGTTACAGATATATATTTTAATTTTTTTCTTGTATTTTTTTGACACCATATACTGCCATTTTAGGAAAAACAAATGATTACATCTTAATATATTTATTGTCCACTTTTATAAGGATTCCTCTCACAAAAATGTTTGCTATAACATTATTATATATTACTGTTTTAATTTTATCACTTGGTCATTATTATAATACATTTGATTTCAGATGATATTTTATTTGTATTTCAGTTTATTTTTAATAATGTTAATATCTTTTCTTATTCTAAATTCAATGTTTTTTTTTTTATATTATTGTTTTTTACAATAAGGTTATAGTCTTTTTATTACGTATTTTTGTAACCTAGAATTTTATATTTACATTAAAATCATCTGTCATAAAGTTTATGATTTTTTTTTCGGTTTTTCTAAACTTCTCTTTATTTCTATTACCAACATAAATTTGATGTGAACTACTTATAGTAACAATGGTAAATATAAAATATTTGATCCATTTTTTTCAAAAATTGATTCATTAACTATTGATAAGTTTTTTTTTCTATCTTTAGTTTAATATTCTTTTTAATAATATATAAATCAAGATTATAGAAAATTTAATAAGATATAAATATCTAATTAAAACATGCTGAATTGAATTTTTGATTATTGGTGGAAATACTTAAAAAAATTGTTATATATATATATATATATGTTGGGATACAATTATTTAAGAACTTCTAGTTTCCTATCATTTCTTGTTAATCTTCAGTGATTTAAAATATTTTTTAAAAATTAGTAGGAAATTGAATTGTGTTTCATGATTATTTCCAATCTTTTTCATTTTCTTTCACTATCAAATTTTATTTACATTTACTGCTGTTTGATTTGTGTATGTTCTTGTATTCATTTTCTTATTGTTCGATTATAAACCTTAGGTGATTTTTTTAAAGTTAAAATACAACACCATTAATTTGATTGCTGTATTTCAAATTAATTTTATATGATTTGAAAAATAATTACAATATTGGCCTTTTCATTGGTGTATTTTTAGTAATGTGAATATTTTATTTTTTACTTTTTAAAGTTATTTTATTTGTCAAATTAATGTTTTTAAGCACTATACCCATTTCTTATATTCCTGTTCAATATTTTTATTAAATATTTTAAAATACAAACCATAAACCAAGCCTGTTATATTACTACTATAGATTAATTGTTGATCATTAAATCCATTTGCCATTTTTCTATGTAATATTTTGAACAACAAAATTAGTTAATTCCTTATCATTTTTATTTAGTATTTCTTTTTATTTTGAATATATATATATATATATATATATATATATATATATCAAAATAAAAATAAATATATATATATATATATAATGTTTAAGGCTAAATGGGTTTCCACTTCTATTGTTAACTGTTTGAAATTGTTGATTGTTATTGATATGGGAATTTTTTTGACTGGGTTTTAACAACCACTTATATATATAGTAGATTTTACATTTAAAAAATGTTTTATTGTTTCTATTTTATTTGTCTCAAGCAAGTGTACTTTTATTGAAAATCTTTA
This sequence comes from Epiperipatus broadwayi, assembly GCA_028023455.1. NCBI lineage: Eukaryota > Metazoa > Onychophora > Udeonychophora > Euonychophora > Peripatidae > Epiperipatus > Epiperipatus broadwayi. The sequence continues at coordinate 495,484 of JAQFVV010006452.1, read as the reverse complement.
TTTAAACAATCAATAAATACTTTCAAATCATTTCCATTAAACTATTTCAACAAATTACAAATAAATATCAAGAGGACATTAATCAAAAAATAAATCTTAAATAAATTAGCTAAATTAGCTCTTAGTTGGACTATAAAGCAAAATATATATCTTTGGTAGTGTAATTGTTTAAATAGTTATAGATTTTGTATAAAATTGTTTGAAATATTTTAAATATATATTTACTTAATTAGAGAGAGTTTTAAATACTGTTTTAAAGGTGTGTGTATAACTCAAAAATTTCTATAAAGGCAATCAAATAATACATCGCACAACTGTAATTCTAGAAGAATTGTAACAATGCTTATGTAAGGACAATAATAGAAAAATATATCATTATATTAAAGAAATTAAATTTTTACTTACTTTTTAATCCAGTTGCTATAAACATCAGAAATTTCACTCATTCATAAAAAAAACAAGTATTTCAGCTTGAAGAATATCTGCCAAAAAAACTAATAAAGTAGGCAAGGGTCTGATTGCTTGATCATTGCCAAAATCCTGTTAATGTATTTGCTGAGATCCCAATTATACTCGATAAAATAATTGTCACTGTAACAGCAATAATGTAATTCAATTTATTTAAAAAATTTCAAATCAAAAGATTATTCTACACACAATTAAAAACAAGCCTACCATTATTGATGAAAGCCATAGGAAACATACAGATGAACTGAGCATGATAGCCAAGAAATGCTGCATTACCTCATGAAATCACAAGAACAATAAACTTCTCAGCATAAAGTCAAATTATCATCTTGAAAAAATACAATTGCCTTTAGAACATTTGAAATTTCATTACATAAAAAGATCAAGGTAAAGGACTGCTTCTAAAAACTTATAAAAGTTCAGACTCTTACTTGACCTTTAATAAAAGTCCATTTATTTATTATTATTATTTATTATTATTATGTTTTATTTCTTTACTAATATTTAGAACTTCCAAAGAAGTTATTATCAAGTAAGATAAATTAATTTTGAATCCAATATTTATATATGTTCACACCCATAATCAATAACGTATGTTTAAGAGAGTGGGTTAGAGAGTCCATATTTATATATGTCTATTCCTTTACGGCAAAGCATACCAAAGGATTACTAAATATTGAAATACAGTATTAAAAGGATAATTTACAGTATTCTTTAGTTTGACTTTTCTCTTTTCAGCACTTATGTGAATTTATGAGAAGATTTATCTTGATATTTTGTTTAATACTTTCTTATAAATAAAATTATAAATCACTGTTTATGTTAATAATCAAAGTAATTAAAGTTAACAAACACATTTTTCTTTCACATGTTAAATTTATTGTAAATAAATTGTAGATGATTTTTATTAATTTATTTTATTTTATTTATCTGTGTTCACTTATTAGAACAGATTTCAGTTTGAATAAATATCGTATTTGCCCTGAAACCATATATTATTTAATTACTGAATATATTTTGATATTAATAAAATTTCTCTTTGATTTCTTAATATATTGTTTCAACCTCCATTTCACATTTATTCACTTCTATAGATGTAGAAATAAACTTAAATGCATTAAAAATATCATTATTTATGCAACAAATTATACTAAAGATAACTTCTCATTATTAAGCCTCACCACATATTGTTATAATATATGAATATGATAGTAGCTAACACTTAAACAATATCAATATCAATAACAACAACAATTTTAATGTGGGTGCCAAGACAACCTCCAAGGTGGAATTTCATCTTTGTATATGGTCCCTTACATTTATATAAATACTAAAGATTGAAACTTGATTACAAAGAGTGAAATTATTAATTCTAAAGAAGTTTAAATGAATCTCATTAACAAGATAAATATAAACTTTTCTGAAAGCAGACTAACAAATAGTCAATTATAACTTTCATATTGCACTCCAACTATGTATTACATAGAAAATAAAGTTTATGATGGGTAGGGTTAGATATATTGTGCAGAACTATCTGTAAATTTATTCACGAGGTCTTGCAAATAAATGGCATGGGTTCAATGGTTTCATTATATGTGCATATGTATATATTGTAATGGTCAGACTAGACATTGTTCATTTATTTTACATTTTCTCTATTTATTTATTTAGTTACATAAGTTATGTGGGTACCAACTGGCTTTAAGCATCAGGAAATAAACTAATATATATATATATATATATATATATATATATATATATATATATAAATATATATAAATATATATATATATATATATATATATGTTTCTCTTTATGATTCTCCTTATGAATGATTGTAGATTAAGCAGTCTTAGATAAGTGAAATAATAAATGATGTAATAATAATTAATTTAGAAGTGTAATTATTAATTAAAGTACAATTTATTTTCTTTAATAAAATTAACAACTCATAAAATAATATTTTTTTTTACAAATTATAATCATTAATTGATATGTAATTTATTTCTTTATCAACATTCTTTAACCATTACACATCATAGTGTCAATATATTTTTAGATAATGTCACATTAACCATACCTTTAACATTGCCTTCAATAACTGAAATATAACTTTATGCATGTATGAATTAATAATATAACTTTATGCATGTATGAATTAATAAATATAACATTTCTTTGACTATCATGTCTCAATGTGCTTACAGATACATATGTTCTATATGGGATAGACATCAATGCTATCATTATTACAATAATCATAAGAAATGTTCTTTTTAGATTCTATTCCTAAGCATAACCTCTTATATAATAATAAGTATAAAGGGATTGCTTTTTTTGGTCGAACTGTAACTGAATAAACTTTCTACAAAATAACAATAAGGAATGGCCCTTATTGAGTCCTAAACCTAAATTAATACAAGTACAATTTATACAGGAATGACCTATTCTGAGATTGATCCCTAACTCAATAAACTGATAAAAATGTGTTTTTCCATACGGATGTGATCATATGCAAACTATTAAACATTGAACAGACACATATATAAATCTAACTATATACAATCCAATTTTAGTAATCAAATATAAGTTTACCTCCAAATGAATGAGACTAATGGAAATAATTTTATGCTAATTTTGGTTATTTGTGACTTTTTATGTCTACATCACATTTACATGATTATTATTATTTTATTAACTTTACCTTTTATTAATAAATTATATAAACTTATAAACTTAGTATACATATGGAATATACAATAATTTTTTTAAAAAAAAATTTTGACAAATAAAGAGAAGTTATTATAAATTTCTTTCTTTTTTAAAAAAAACTAACCGTTTTTTTAAAATAATATCTGTATAGCAAGTGTTACTTCCAAATTCAGATTGTTTAAACAAAGTTCAAATCACTCTTTAAATATAGGACTCACACAAAACAACTGCCATTTCTTTCTGTCTGATAAATACTACAAGTCCATTTAAGTTGATAATATGTAGTTTCCATTTAAATAAATGCTAATTCTTCATTTCAGGCATAATTATTTAAAATATCATGTTTATGTGTTCCAGATTAGATCTAGATATCTGTTAATAGTAGTCTTCCTTTTTATTTATGAGGTATGGTAAAATCTTGGGATTGAATGAAATAATATCCCCTTCTGGTTAAAAGAAAAGCAAAGTGATTTTTTATATCCCAAAACTTAGTTTCTACTCGAACCCCATTTTAGTTTTTTTAAACAAATTTGCATAGACTTAGCATAATTCACTTTGCATAAAAAATTATTATTTATTTATTTATTGAAATGAATAATAGATTGTTCATTTCAAATTCTTTAACTTAAAAACAAAAAAATAATAATAAAATGATTGTACTTATTAAAACTTTCTTTTGGATGTCTATTGGGCATTTTATGGGCTGTTTATTCAGCCATTTGTTCAATAACCTAAGATTGTTCAGGTATAGCTTGATAATAAAGTCTATCTGGAGGCTTTTTCTTTTTGGCAATTATGGAGAAAAAGCAATTGTGGGAAAAAATTGTGTTTTACTTCTTCACAATTGTAAGTAAAGTTTAAGTTGAATAAAATCTTCTTGTGCATAGCTCTGTATAAATACAATACATTTGTATAACCCATAGACTTAATGTTTGATTAGTGCTCTTGGATTTCATTATTCAATAAATTAATGATCATGAGAGGCAAGTCTTTATCTAGTTTTTGAGTTAATGGCGATTTTGAGGATAAAATAAACTTCACTCTAATTTTATTTGAATTTGTTTATCACATTTGGGTTTATTGATACAATATTTCACATTCTTTTGATTTATTGACTTTAATTGATAGCTTTCAGACTTGTCCTCATGTATTTGGTTGTTTAGTTTTAGTAGTTCCTGTTTGCTTTCAATTTTTTTCAGTAGTTGTACTTCATTATTTCTTATTTGTGTTTGTTCAACAGATTTACTTTCTGTTAACGGTTCTTTTATTTGAATGTGTTTGGGTTCATTTTGTACATTTTCCTCTAATAGTTTTGGTTCAGATTTATTTAAAAGTTTATTAATAATAAAAAGTCAGATGTCACATGACTTATATGTAGCTTGCATTTAAAAATATGTAAATGTAAGAGCATGCTATAACTCTAAACAAGCTTTTTTTTATTATGATAAATGCTACTACAAGAGAAGGCATTCAAATCATCTTTATCTTAGATTGTCCCCATCCCCAGACCGGTTTCGACCTATGGGTCTCATCAGTGAGGATTTGGGACACTAGATTCAAAAAACCAATTCAAGCTAAGCATTTATCTAAACCTTTAGACATATGCATGTCTTTAAAGTCAGCTCTCCAACTTGAGAAATACCTTTTAGATAAATGCTTAGCTTGAGTTGGTTTTTTGAATCTCTAGGGTCCCAACTCCTCACTGATGAGACCCATAGGTTGAAATCAGTCTGGGGATTGGAAAAATCTAAGATAAAGATGATTTGAATGACTTCTCTTGTAGTAGCATTTATCATAATAAAAAAATAAAATAAAAGCTTGTTTAGAGTTATAGCATGCTCTTATGTTTACATATTTGTAAATGCAAGCTATATATAAGTCTTGTGACATCTGACTTTTTATTATTACTATTATTATTTTGCTGTTGGGGCTTTGGCTAAATTAAATGGCTAAGCCTATTAATATATGGAGTATCTGAATTAAGTTCAGGCCCATATAATTTTTTCAGTTGGAGAGCTGACTTTAAAGACATGCAGATGTCTAAAGGTTTAGATCTTCTTCTTGAGAAATACCTTTTAGATAAATGCTTAGCTTGAGTTGGTTTCTTGAATCTAGTGTCCCAACTTCTCACTTAAAAGTTTATTACATATTGTTGATTCATTTTCTAATTTTAAAAGCAATTGATCTTGTTCATTGTCTATGATTTGATGCATTGTTTTTTCTTGAATTTGTACTTACTCATTTTTTTGATCGTCATCTATTTGTTTTGAATCTTCAAGTTTTTGTTCTGATTTAAATAGTTTGCAAAAATTATTCATCCACTTTTGATTAGCTTTATGACTATCTTTTTATGTTTCATTTATTTTCTCCAGTTGCTCTTGATTATTTTTATGCTGATTGTCTATATTCAATTTGAACTGTCTAAATAATGTTTTAATAATTTGCATCATGTATAATTGTGATGATGTTGTAGCATTCTCAAGCATTTTATTTTTTCATTAATAACTTTATACTTAATTTGATTGCATGAATCACTATCTGCATGAATATTGTCCATATCCAAAGTTATTAAGTTATCTTCCTCACAGCTAGTTTCAAAAGTATTAATTTCCAATATTTCCTGCTACTCTTTATTCTTTTTAATTTCATTATCCATTTTAATATTCCTTAAAATATTCAAATGCAATAAAACTATTATGCTCTACACAAATGTAACTGGATATACCACCAACAGTGGTAGATCATCCTCTGTAATATTCTGGAACACTATATATACTTGTATGTCTTCTTCACAGTACAATTTGCTTTCTTCTTCCTTGTTGTTGTCTTTATTTTGCAATATAATTACAATATAGAAAGAAAAAGTAGTCTGGTCACTCATATTATTCATCTAACTCAGGCAAATTGGAGTTTATAACAACTGAAAATTGAAACCTTCACTCTGGAACAAAAAATTTATAAATGCTAAGTATTACTATGAAATGATCAGACATGACCTTGTTCATTTATTTTACATTTTCTCTATTTATTTGATGTGATGTGATGTATTATGGCTTTTTTTTCAGAGTCAGGAATCCCTCAGCCATTATGCCCAGAGAAACTTGTCAGTAACCTTCATTCCCCTTCCATTTACCACCCTAAGTTTTTTCCACATTATTCTTCTATCCTACTCCATTCCATTTCCATAACCTTATCTTTGTCAATTCTATGGTCTTTCTATCTAAATCCCCTTATCTTTTCCCAAATCCAGCATAAAAATCAAGAACCCACTCTTTGTATAACCACTTTGTTTATATTTATTTTCTCACAACATTATTATTTGCCCCATTTCTGTTTGTAGGCATTTACATTCAATTAACAGATGCTTAATATTTTCTACACTATCCTTACATAATTTACTGATTAAATCACCCATATTTTTCCATTTATGTTTATATTTCCTTGTTGCTTAACCAACCCCATGAAGCCTCCTCTACTGATCTTATGATAAATAAGAAATTAGATAAATATTTGTAATTTAGAAATTGGCTATAATATCTTATTTCACTCAAAACTTAGTAGAAGAATCCTCAAAGCTCTGATTTATATATAACAAAAATTAATCTTATTCAGACTTAGTTGCTTCAAAAATAATTTTAGATTCTCAGAATTATATATTTAATAGCCGTAATTTATTTATATAGGATTATTAAAATTATTAGAATAATAAATACTGAATATGAATCTATATAAATATAGAAAGAGCTACCCTTAGGAACTATGGTGTTCAAATGAAAATCATTTTGCAAAGACCTCAAGTGTCCAATCAAGGTTTGTAGAATGTGAGCGATATAAATAAATGAAATTTATTATAGACTTCATATTTATGATGTGAGCTTAATAAGTGTCTGAAAATTAATGGACCAAATGTATTGCAATATTTTCTAATATAAAATTGCACACACACAAATCAACACATAAAAACAAAATGTATCTTTTAAAAATAAATAATTAGTCAAGCGTTGGTGGTCGAGAGGTCAGCACATCTGCCTTACAAGCAGTCGTCCCAGGTTAGCAGCCGATGCTATGACACATGAGAGAAAAAAATATATACTCTTGTTTTAATGATTGTAAAATGATTTAGCAAAAATGTTAAGGGTAATACATTGCTAGGAACAAAATCCCTCTTTATTTGAGGGAAGAGGGGATTTTTAAAATTTAGCTAATATTGATAAAATGTAAACAAATCACATAGGTCTATAATATTGTCATAATTTCCAGTGATGTTGACTCTTTGATAAATAAAAGTTATTTATGACCATTGGTCAAGCATTGGTGGGCGAGTGGTCAGCACAGATGCCTCACTAGCAGTTGTCCTGGGTTAGCAGGTTTGCTTCCCAGCCGATGCTATGACACTTGATAAAAAAAACAACAAGCTATATATCAGTTTAAAACACTACATAAAGTACTGAATGGCATTCTCAGCAGAGGGAATGATATATATATATATATATATATATATGCATATATAGTACTTTAATCATATGCTACTAAATAAAAATAAAATTTTACAGATTTTGGTATATTTAAAAGCTATTAGACACAACTTTACATTAGTTTGTCTTTCAGCTTTTTCAGAGAAGTTTTTGCATTGTCTTATAATTAATTAGCATATTTACTTCAAGCACAGTAAAAAAAACCCAAATAAATAAACAATTAGAGTAAGTAAAAACTATTGCCTTTACAAGAATTTAGAGGAATATTGAAATCATTGCTGCTCTATAATACCCGCAATGTAGTGTTGTATCTGAAAAAAAAAACTAGAGTGGTTTTTCCTAATGCAAGCCCTTTAAAACATGGCCTAATGATCTTAAAAAATTGCCCTGAATATGATATACTGCACAAATAAAACAGCAAATAAAAACAAAAATAAACATATTACAAATGTAAAATTAGTTTACTATTTTACAAATTACACTATGAAATGTACTTATCAGATAATTTTAAATATAGGGGATTTGAACCCAGACTTTCACGCATCCTTCAACTATCCACACTATCTCATATTACTGATACACATGACTACATGAATGTAGAAAAGATAAATAATCACCAATAAATGTATTTCATGCTGAAACAGCACCCATCAGTTGGTCCAGATTATCATCTCCCACACATATATATAATATGGACCAACTGATGAGTGCTGGTTCAGCATGAATTACATATATTGGTGATTATTTATTTTTTGTACATGTGTGTGGTCATGTGTATCAGTGATATGAGATAGTGTGGATAGTTAAAGGGTGCTTGAAAGTCTGGGTTCAAATCCCCTATATTTACAATTAAGCTCCAGGTATATAAAGAATGCCTGGATGTCAAATATTATCAGATAATTTCTAAAATGATCTGATTTTCTACAGGAATTTGTATAATATTCCTTGTGTGCAAGTTTTTTTTTTACATATATGTGTACACATTAAAGTCTACTTATGTAAGTAAATAGTATGCTTAAATAAGTTTATGGCATAGTTATCATCTCAAATAACATATGCCATCTATGGTATTACAATGGGGAACATATTGTAGTTTAATATTTATTTATATAATTGATATTGATATATAAATATATGGGATTTGAACACAGATTTACAATCACCTTCAACTATCTGCACTATCTTATACCACTGATACATATGACCACACACATGTAGAAAAGATAAATAATCACCAATATACATATTTCATGCTGAACCAGTGCTCATCAGTTGATTATATATATATATATATATATATATATATATATATGTGTGTGTGTGTGTGTGTGTGTGGGAGATGATCTGGATCAACTGATAAGTGGTGGTTCAGGATGAAATATGTATATTGCTGATTATTTATCTTTTCTACATGTGTGTGGTCATGTGTATCAGCGATATAAGATAGTGTAGATAGTTGAAGGATGAATGTAAGTCTGTGTTCAAATCCTGTATATTTATATTTACAATTTAGCTCCAGGTATATGAAGAATGCCTGTATTTCAAATATGATTCTGATATAATACATTTTATGATATAAACTTCAGTTGCATTTTCTTAAATATATATGTGTTATGTTTTGTATAAAAAGCAGAGGGAATATCTAGACAATAAAGTATTATGCCCAAGTGATGATATTTGTTCACTGTTAATAGTAGTTTATCATTCCTTGATACATCCTTAACATCATTTATTTTACTATTTTAAAATATAAAACTACATTTCAAATTTTAATGAGTTCTTGCTATCATGCATACACAAAAATAAAATTTAGCTTTACAATGATTGATATTTACATCTTAAATATGTACATATATTGACATTGTCACAAATACAACTATTTCTTTAAACTTTGAGAAATGTTTTACAAACATGCATATAGTTCCATTATAAAGTATTTCTGATATAGTTAAATTTGCACCAAAAAAAAAATTCTAATTGGTAGCATGCATTTAACATTGTAAAAATGGAACATAAATAAAATTACTTTATTAAGAGCCATCTGATTAACTAATTTCTTAATGACAAATGTTATAAGACAAAAACATAACAATACAAAACTGTTCACAAACATCAACATCTGAAATGAAGCAACAAACATGGGTAAACTTGCATTCAGATGCATTACATAAGTTACATGGGTGCTACCTGGCTTTAAGCATCAGAAAATAAACTAACACATATATACTTAAAACAATATTTTATTCAATATAATAATGTAATCATTACACAGCCTCATTTTTAATGCTGGGCAAAATTGTGGTGAACATAAGTTATTTCTGATGAATGGCAGTAGACCATGCAATCTTATATAAACAAAGTAGCAAATCATGTAATAATAATTTATTTAAAAGGTACTTATTAACTGATGTACAATTTATTTTCATTTAATAAAATTAACAACTCATATAATAGTTTTTATAAAGTATAATTATTAATTGATATGCAATTTATTTCTTTAACAAAATCCTTTAATCTTTATATATCATAGTGTCAGTATATTCATAGGTGATGTCACATTTGCCATATCATTGACACTGCTTTCAATAACTTAAAAATAAGTTTATGCATTATGAATTCATAAATATAATATTTCTCTGACTCACATATCTCCTAGTATTTACATATACATATGTTCTATAAGAGACAGACATCAATGCTATCTTTATTACAATAATCATAAGGAACGGTATTTTTATATCATTTCTAATCATAACTTCTTATATAATAAAAAGCATAAAGGGATAAGGTTTGAACCTCTAACTGAATAAACCTTCTATACAATGTCTATAAGGAGTGGTCCTTTTGGGTCCTAAACTTAATTTAATACAACTGCAATTTATATAGGGATGACTTATTCTGAGATTGATCCCTGACTCATTAAAGTGATATGAATGTATTCTCCCATATGGATGTGAACATATGTAAACTATTAAACATTGGACAAATAATTGAGCATATATAAATCCATCTACATAAAATCCAATGTTAGCGATTAAATATAAGTTTAACTGTGAATGAATGAGACTAATGGAAATAATTTTATGCTAACTATGGTTATTTGTGATTTAGAAAATTTATATGTCTACATAACATTTATATGATTATCAATTATTTATTTTTTTCCTTTTATTAATAACTTATATAAGGTCATAATCTTAGCATACATATGTGATTATAATAGTTATTTTTTTTAAATTTTGACAAATCAAGAATTGTTACAAATTCATTTCTTTTTTTTTAAAATAATAGTTTCTTTTAAATAATATCTGTATAACAAGTGTTATTTACAAATTCAGATCATTTAAACAAAGTCCAACTTATTCTTTAAATATAGGATTCACCAAAAACAATACAATTGCCATTTCTTTCTTTCTGATAAATACTAAAAGTCCATTTAGGATGAGAATATCTAGTTGCCATTTAAATAAATGCTAATTTTTTATTTCAGCTGGAGGTTTTTAAAATATCATTTCTAAATGTTCCAGATTAGATCTAACTAACTATTAGTGATATTCTTTCTTTTTATTCATAAGGCATAGTTAAATCCTGAGATTAGAATAAAGTAATATTCCCTTCTGGTTAAAAGAAAAGCAAACTGTTTTTTTTTTTATATCCCAAAACATAGTTACTTTTTGAACCCCATTTTAGTTCTTTTTTTTTTTTTTCATATGTCATAGCATCGGCCGGGACACGAACCCACAACCGTCTGCAACCAACTACTTGCTTGCATGGCAGCTGCGATACCTCTCGGCTAACAACGCAAGACATTTTAGTTCTTTTTTTAAAACAAATTTGTATAGACTTAGCATAGTTCATTTTGCTTAGAACAAATATAATTCTTATTTATTTATTGAAGTGAATAATAAATTGTTCAGTTCAATATATATATATATATGTTATTCATTTAAATTATTTAAATATCTAATTCTGATGAAAATCTTATTAAGGAATATTTATATCACTAAAGAAAAAAATATGTAATGCTCATCTTATTACTTAATATTTCAACTAAGATCATCTTTCCTTAGAAACTAGAAATGCCTTTAAATTTTGGAGAAAGCCAGTTATTGACAGAAATGTTATACTGCGAGTTATACTTTAAGTATAAATTATGTATATATGTGTGAATAGAAAATTTTATTGTAACATGCTCTTACTTATCAGATTTATTATTATATATATTATAATTATTTAAAAGGGAGCATTGAAATATGTCAAACAAATATATTAAAAGATTAGCTTGTAATGTATGTGGATATTTTGCAATGAAGAAATTGATTTATATATTAATCATAAACTTATCTTTAACTTTTTATACTGTTGGGGTGGATGGATTTAGAATAACTGTGAATGATACATTGATTCACGTTTTTGGAGTAAACACTTTTTAAAGACCTTTGTTATTTTATAATGTAGTTGTAAATAATGTAAAGATTATTCAAATATATGATATAGTTCTAAAGCAATTTGTAAAATGCTAAATAATAATAATTAAAAATATATATCTGGTCACAGTACTATATTCAAATTAATACTAAGTTTATTTTTGGACAAAAAATTTAATAATTATATATGTATATTGTTCAACTATTTTTTTTCTCATGTGTCATAGCATCAGCCAGGAAGTGAACCCACTAACCAAAGACAACTGCTTGTAAAGCAGCGGTCACTGAACCTCTCGACCACCAATGCTTTAATTACATACTTCAAAGAATGATAAAATTCTCCTAGGTGAAACAGTTGGCAATGTTGTCATAAATGATATATCATTTTGCAGGTTCTACATAATATTTTATTTTACTTTTCATAATCATTTTTTTTAAAACTAGATATATAATTTAAGCAATAAACTCATATATATATATTAATATTAACAATATCAGAAGACCAATTGTTTTTAAAAACTTTTTTTTTTTTATTTTTTAAAAAAAAATCAGTTTTTTTTAAGCTTATAATTTTGTTTAAAAATTACTCAGGTGAAAAAGTTTTTGAAGCATGTTTTATGTATAAAATATTTTATAAATGCTGATAAATAAATAAAAAAAAAAACATCTTAAAATAAACTTAGGTCTACAAATAATTTTTTAAATGTAAATAACTGAAATTTAAGGTTTTATAGTTCAAGTTTTTTATATATATAAAACTTTTAAAATCTTTTATATCATTGTTGATTGACATTTTTTTAAAAAAAAGTTAAAAAAACAAACAAACTTTAATTTCTGTGTTTTTTTTATTGATATGCATATATTTTTTTAATTCTTTTTAAAATTAGAATTATATTAATAGAAGTATACACAACTATATGTAGAATAAACAAAAAAAAAATAAAAACATTATTTAAATAAACATTTTCCAAATTATCTTCATATACTTATTATAAGTTTAGTTTAATAAATAGAAGAAAATTTTTAAAAAGTACTTAGTTATAAGATCTATTATACTATATATGTGTGTAAAGATGATAGTCTGGACCAACTGATGATTGCTGGTTTAGCATGAAATACGTATATTGGTGATTGTTTATCTTTTCAGCATATATGTGTTTAGATGTATCAGTGTTATTAGATAGAGTGGAGAGAGGTGGGTGGTGTGAAAGTCTGTGCTCATATACCCTATATTACATATATATAGCCACAGGTATATAACAAGCCTGTGTTTCAGTTAAGATCTATTTAGATATATTAAATTTATTAAGCGCAAGCAGATGATATAATATAACGTGAAAGGTTAAAACCTTTGACAGATGCACCTTAAAAATGCTATGTGACAGCCAATCAGATGTAATAATGACTGCACATGGAACTCTCAATTCAAAAACCCAAGCCAGAACTATGAGAAAAAGATAGAACCCACCTTCTTCTCTACTTAAATTTGTATATAAATAAGCCAGACTCTCATAGTTCTAACTTGTATTTTTGAATTGAGAGTTCCATGTGCAGTCACTATTACATTTGATTGGCTGTCACATAAGCATTTTTAAGGTGCATATGTCAAAGGTTTTAGCCTTTCATGTTATTATTAAGATCTATTTAGATAACTGTTCTGGAGTTAACAATAACTAATTTTTGATATCTCAAGTAGAGGCTTTTTTTTATTAACAGAGAAATATCTCTAAATTTATATAATGAGGATGTATCAAAAAAGTTAAACAATTTTAAGACTTTGATTTTGTCATAATTTTTTTCTAACGACACAGAATTTTAAATCTGTAACTGTATTAAGACAGATAATCCTTTATTCTTATTTGTCTAGTTAAAAATTCAATGGTATGATTAGAAATCTTGTAAATTTTATATAAATTAATTGTCATAAACTTTGATTTCATAACTTAGACAGTGCCAATTATTTGCTCAGATCTCTTACATGGAGAGAGTTAATAACTTAAATTAATATAGCCAGTAATGTTTCTCTAACAGTTAAATTTTATTACTTAATTAGATGCATCCGGTCTATAAATGCTGTGTTTTTTTAATTGTTGGTTTAACAATTTTTTTAAAGATTTAATGTAAATTAAACAAAACATTTTAATATTATATAAATAAATGTGATAAATATACAAAGACCATAATTTTTGTATTATAGCAGTTTATTAACATTGGGATTATTTCCTAGATAGTCTAAAAGACCATTGTTTCCCTCTTTGGAAAGTCTATCATTTTTTTTAATTGGTTGTTTTCAACAACTTTTTTTTCAGATTTAATGTAATTTAAACAAAAGATTTTAATAATTTATAACTAAACTTTATAAATATCATTTTTATATCATGATTTGTTAATGGCAAAATTATGTTTTTGTAATAGGTTTTTTTAATCAGTTGCTTTAACAATTTTTTTTTTTGCATTGTCGAATTACTTGTTTGAATAAAATGCTTGTAATCAAATTAAGCCTCTAAATTAAAATTACATTTTTTAAATATTCCTGTTATATTTGATATGTGAATTTGACAGAGTTAAATGTTCTTGGCCTGGAAAGCTGTCATTATCTGTTATATATAAAATCTGTAATTAATTACAATTTATTAATAGCAGAAGAAATATTTTTTTTCCCTTGAAAATATGCCCTCTAACAAAGAAATGTTTAATTTGAATATCATGTGACAGTATCATGTGACAGTGTTATGGATGTTTAGGATTTTTTTTTTTACTTAATAATAATTAATTAAATTTAACAATGTTTGATTATGTTAAATTTTAAGCAACTTGACCATATTTGTGCCTTATACATTTTAACACAGTGGCTGAGTAGAGGACTTAAGAAGTACCTAAATTAATTATTAGTCAAAAATATAGGCTAATATATCAATTTGATAAATTGAATAAAAGTGTTGAGTTTAACATATCATTGGATGTTCAAGCATCACATGACATCCTAAACAACTGATCATACAATTATTATATTACTATATCTACTTTAGTTCAGTGCTCTTATCAAGTTTGATTATACTAACTAGTTTGCTTATCTTATCTTATTGAAATATTCTTAATTTTTATACATGCAATGGAATGACAAATTTTGTTTTGATATTTGCAGTAGTTTATAGCTATATAATTTAAAACTTCATATATTTAAAATGTCCGTGTTCTATCATATTTGAAACGTTTCTTATATATAGTAAATTGTAATATTTTCAATTAATTTACAAAAACTTTTTAAAAAATAAAAATATTTATCCTATATAACCAATAATGATCAATTTTATTGATGAAATAATTAAAATAATGCATCAATACTTTTTATCATAAAATTAGAAGATAGAAATGGTTTAAAAAGGAAATCAAAATACTAACAAAATCAGTTCCGTCTCTGAAAAAACTTAGTAATGACAAAATTATAAAGATATACTGTTATATAGTACCCATTAATTTTAATAATCACTCAAATTTAGTATTTAAAAAGGCAAAGATATCGATATTATATAATTGAACGCTATCTCAAAATATCATCTGATGTTTACTTTGATATATATTATTTTTATGTTCGACATCAAACAATTATATAGAGATAGTAAACTGACTATGACCAAGAAATAATCTCTAGATGAGTATAGTTTCAAACTAGTAAATTCTACTAAATACATCATTTAGCGAACAATAATAGAATCTTAGTTGCACTGTACTCTAGTGCTCATAATTTTGTCATTAAGAGAATGGCAAGAATGATGCTCAAAGTGGATATTGTTTAATTAAATAGTAAAGTTGACGTTATGTAAAGCTTTCTGTGTTTTTATCAAGTACTAATAGATAGTTTAAACTCAAATATTTCAATAAAATCATTAATTTTATATTACGATAATTTTTTTTTTTTTTGTAAATTTCATATTAATAACATTACTATGATTATAAATAAAATTATTTGTTCTACACAACCTATGTTTTTAATTTGTTTTATTGCATCACTATCTTTAAAATGCCATTATATATATATATAGATAGATAGATAGATAGATAGATAGATAGATAGATAGATAGATAGATAGATAGATAGATAGATAGATAGATAGATAGATAGATAGATAGATAGATAGATAGATAGATAGATAGATAGATTTAGTTTCATTGCAGTAGAGTATATTGTATGCAATTACTGAAAGCCTGCATACTTTTTTTAAATATTTGAAAACACTTTTACTTACCTTCAAACAAAGTGGGTTTGCATATTATTTAGCGGAGTTGGTTCATTATATTACACACACATATATATATTAATACCCATATGTAATGAAAGTTTTAACTTCAACATATTCCTAAAAATATATGGGTAAAGACATATGTAAAAGCAAATATATATATATATATAATATATATTTGGGTAAAGACATATGTAAAAGCAAATATATATATATTGTAACCTGAAAGAAGCAGCTGCGAATGAGAAAACAAATTCATAAAATAGCCCCAATGCTTATCCAGGGCAATTGATTATTACTTCCAGCTGATCGAAGGACAACACATTGGTCAAGGCAAATTCTAACCAAGAGAAGAAAACATGATGATGCTTATAATCATCAAATAAGTCATCATGAAAAAAGATAAACAATGGTAATGTGTAAATTAAATAATCTCATAAGCCAAGGTCAGCAGGTTTAAAAAATATAAATACCATATATTACAATAATTAGAGATGCAGGGGTAAGCAGTTACAATACAATATCATTAAAATACAAAGCAATATTGTCAATGACATAAAAAGGAGAACTCTTGACTCACTGTAGTAAAATAAAAAACTCTTAATATTTCAAGCATATCCTTTGAAGTTACCATCTTTTCTATCCATCTCTTAAGTATCTGATTGCTATGATCAGATGAAACAATATATTTAATTTTATAAAAATTGAATGTGTTCTCTTAAATCTTTGCTACCAAAGATTATCATCTTTAAAAATAACCTATTCTTTGGCAAAATAATCTCTATATAAGATGGTTCATAAAATAATTTAGGGTATCTCAGGATAATATAATTGATTTTAATCATAAAATAAATTCTCTCTAACTCTTAAGACCTATTCAACATAGATTAAAATCTTAGTTAAAAGTAAAACATGCACTTACTCATAAGTTAATGTCAAGCCACAATTATTATAATAATAACATTATCAATCTATATAAATAAAAATGTAAATGTTCGTTTGTTCAAAATCTTAAATCTCTCAAAGTTCTTCACCAATTGCTTTGAAATTTTGACACAATGTTGCTATCAAATATGCACATGTTTCTATATATCGACATCTGTGACAGGTAAAAATGCTTTTTTTGAAAAACAGCACTATCTGTTGGATGTGAAAGCAACACATGCTATATTAAATATTTTTTGATTCACATTGTTAAATTGAATTTTCATAGATTTCAATTTATTTTCATTTTGATTTAATTATTTCATGTGAGAGATTGCAATTCCAAATTCGATTGGTGTTTGCAATCACCATCAACAAAGCTCAGGGCTAATCTTCAGAATGGTGCAGTTTAGATCTAGACACAGATTGCTTCTCACATGGACAATTATATGTTGCATGTTCTAGAGTCAGCAAAACAGAAAATCTCTATATCTGCGCAAACAGTCAGGGCCAATCTTTAGAATTGTGTGGTTTAGATCTAGACACAGATTGCTTCTCACATGGACAATTATATGTTGCATGGTCTAGAGTCGGAAAACCAGACAATCTCTATATCTGCACAGACAATGGAACAACAAAAAATATTGTATACCCACAAGCATTGTGAAATTAAACATATTAGAAATATGTGATTTCTTTTCTATTTTCATGGCCAGGTATGGCTGATTGAAAATAAAACTCAACATGATATCTTAATTTAGAATAAGATAAATAATAAACTTCTAGGATGACATTCATATATTAAGAATGGGTAAGGAATTTTATGTCCATTCTAAATACTAGAGAATAAGTCTACTTAAATATCTTTTAAATTCGAACTAAGTCCTTTTATAATACTAAACATCACATGATCACTATCTCATACTAACACAATAATTGTTATTAAACAATTCAAATACAGCAAAACTCTCCATATAGTAGTGCCATCTTGTGCTAACAAGAGCAATCAATGGATGCCAGAAGGCTTGTGCATAAAATCCCTATCTAGTGCCTACTCATCCAATATCCCCAGACTAGTTTCTGGCTTGTGGCCTTAAACAGTGAGGAGCCTCACTGTTTAAGGCCACAAGCCAGAAACTAGTCTGGGGATATTGGATGAAGCCTTCTGGCATCCATTGATTGCTCTTGTTAGCACAAGATGCACTACTATATGGAGAGTTTTTCTGTATTTGAATCCTTTTATAATATAAATTTATTATGAAATAACAAATGTAGTTAATTGGCTGAAGTAATATTGAATAATAATATGCTATTATAATTTTTATTAAGCAAAATACACATTTCTTAGAAGTAATTTTAATACTTAAATATATTTCAATAAAGTGACTCATATTAATTTCAATATTCATGTACTCTTACAACAAACTCTTAAGATAAATTCATAATACTTCATCATTATTTAGTTTTCTGATTAATGAGTGGATGATGTGGAAAAATGACTATAAAAATTTCTTAATAATAAAAAAATATTTATTTCACAGAAAAACAAATAAATCACAAATATAATGTATCCTTTAAGTCCACAAAACCAAGGGCTTTCACAAACATTACTTTCAAAATATATTAGAATGTTAATATTATAAATTGATTTATAAAAAAATAAACAAATTTGTCTAAGTAAAAATTATCTAGAAGATCAAAATAAACTTTCTATTACTTTAAATTCACAAAAGTTCCCATATATTATAACATTCACATAATGACAGTGTTATTTTCATAAATAGTGCCACTTTTATGAATATTTACATTACTTAAAAATACAAGCTTAACAATCCAGTGATTGTCTATTTATGCCTAAGATACAATTTAAAATTTTGAGGTTAATTATTTATCATATTTATATTTTAATTCAGCAAAGTTTATATATAGGATCTACACATCAACAATATATAATTTACATCCAAATAAAGCAAGAATACTACAGGAGGTAAGGGTGGAATTTCTCAATAACTTGGTAAAAACAACTTAAATTCCAGAATAAAGACATGTCAATATATTACACATACTTTACAAAATACATTACTGACAATAACTTAGATTTATATTAAAAATATTGGAAAAGGATAAAGTAAACTTATGATGGTATAGCTCATAAATAACCACCTCCATTTGAGAGCAATAATAAAATGATCTAAGACTTTATCACTAGTTGAAAAATAATGAGAATGCACATTAAGGATAAAAACAGTAGATAGGGTTGCCTTAATAAAGTATCATGTGCTTTGGATACAATAAGATCAATAAAATTCATACAAAATATCCCAATAAATTAGTCAGAGAGCCTAAGCTACAAATCTCTAACAATACTAGCAAAATAAGCATCCCTAAATAAAGAGAGAGCCTAATACTATAATCTCTAAGCAAAACATACATAACTAACATGTTGATAATGATAATTAATAACATTAAATACAGCTTAGTTAAAATTAGGCAATAAACAAGCAATAAAAAAATAATAGAAATTTACATCTACTTATACTGCATTCAGCATAATAATATATCTTTTATACATAAATAATTTGTTGAAAAAGTGAATGCATACTATGTTAAAATAAGTAAATATCATACACCGATATTCTGAGAACTTGAAGCCAAAAGTTATTTCTAAAAATAGCATATAAAACATAAAATAATATGCCTCTGAAATAAAAATTTGTATGCAAAATCATAAACATAAATAAAACATGAATCATTTTGTCATTTAAAATAAATAAAATAAAGATCTGTTTTTTCTGTTCTTCCACCCTTAAACTATTAACAGAAACATGAACAGTCTATTAAACAATAAAGTTCTGTGGACAACAAACACACAAATATAATGTCATTAAAATATAAAAGCATTTAATGGTTATCTTTAAATAAGATTCAAAATAAATTATGTTAGCAAACTATAAGATATAGCCATTAATTAAATAAGTTTCCATGGATTTAAATAATGATAAATATTTATTAAGTTTTAAGAAAATGTTTCTTCGTACTTAAAATTACTTATCCAACATTTAATCCTTTAATAGAATTATATTAATTAGCTGAAATAAAAGGTTTCAGGAGATAAAATGCTTATTTTCAAATATCAGATTTTAAATCTATAGTTGTGGTTTTCATAACAGTGATATTAAAAAAGAGAATATATGTCAAGTGTTGTTAGCCGAGAGGTCATCGCACCTGCCTTGCTAGCAAGTAGTTGGTTGCAGATGGTTGTGGGTTCGCCTCCTGGACGATGCTATGACATATGAAAAAAAAGAGAATATATTCAGAATTTTACAATCAAATGCAGGTAAAGTTTATTTAAATTCACTTTAAATATAACATTATTTTTCAGGAGTAATTTATTACTTCCATTTTATGTAAGTAATTTATTCCAATACTTTACAATATTTATTAAGCATTTGTTTATGATATACCATTTGTTTTGTCTTCTTGGGATCCAAGAAATTGATTTCATTCTTCATGGTAGAACTAAACATAATAAATAAATTTCTTTTATGCTGCCATAAAATAATTAATAATCTTTTTATTAAAACAACAGCACAAAAACTTGCTTATTTACGCAATATATTATTATAAAATCTGATATTTTTTCTGTTGATAAAAAATACTTCTATAAACATCAGAAAGATACTTGTAACACAATAAGTCTTTATTAAATGAAATTGAATGTTTTTTTTACATGAAGTAAATTAATTTCAGACAATATTTTATATAAAACAAATATTCTCAGGAAAAGTAGGATAAAGTTATTCAATATTTTTAAAAACATTATTGTTATTACTGCAAAGAGTTTCAAATATTTTACAGCAAACTTAAATATAAAACAGACATTTAAATATGTTTTGAAATTGATAACAGTCAGTACATCATCATGGTCACAATAATAATGTTTTTCAAAGGTTCCAAATACATGAAGTTTAATTGTGAAAATGTTGATCATTGTAATATTTAACTAATTTTACTAATGTTCAATGAAGAGTTCATGTTTCTTGAAGTCTTATTTAGATGCTATACCCAGATAAGTCAAATTTTAATCCAACATTGCTTTAAACTAAAAAAATAAAAAAGGTTTAAATATGAGGGATTTGAACTCAGACATTCAAGTAACCTTCAACTATCCCTACTATCTCATATTACTGATATACATGACCACACACATGTAGAAAAGATAAACAATCACCAATAGATGTACTGTGCACTGAACCAGCACTATCAGTTGGTCCAGATTATCATCTCCTACACACACACACACATATATATATATATATGTTAAAACGAAGATTTGCACGGGTTAAATATATAAAATACATATTTTGCGGGTTCATCCGTGTTAAAAACTTTTAATATCAATATGTGACCAAGTCGAAACGTCAGTATATTGATATTAAAAGTTTTTAACACGGATGAACCCGCAAAATATGTATTTTATATATATATAAAATAAGTGCTCAGTTTTATATTAAGATAGCAAATCTTTATACTTTAATGGACAGGCTTCAATCTACTCCAACCTCCAACTGTTCAGTCATTCATATCATTGAAAATCTGATGATAGAATGCCCAAATCCCATGATGATGCCAATATATTGGTTGACCTCTAGTCACTTTGATCCCTCATGTATAGGACAGTATCCATTTAAATACATAGAAGAGGGATGGGCAGAATGCAGGCTTAATGTATAAGATTTGAAATACAGGCATTCTTATACCTGAAACACAATTGTAAATATAGGGGATTTGAACTCCACTTTCAAGCAATCTTCAACTATCCACACTATCTCATTACTGATACACATGACCACACATATGCAGAAAAGATAAATAATCACCAAAATACGTATTTTGTACAAAACCAGCACTCATCAGTTGGTCCAGATTATTATCTTCCACATATATATATATAATCATTGCTCAGTTTTATATTAAGATAGCAAGTCTTTATACTTTAATGGACAGGCTCCAATCTACTCCAACTGTTCAGCCATCCATACCATTGAAAATCTGATGATAGAAATAAAACTACACTTGTTAATTAAAAATGAAATTAAAAAACACAGGTGCAATAAATAAAAATGATTTCAATAGTGAGTAGAGTGTGATTAAAATTGTTTAAAGTGAATAGGGTGTGTGTGCAAGTCTTATCATACTTAGTTTTCATACAAATTACTTAATTTTATCAGTAATTCACCCCCTAGTGACAATTACCACAATCTTTATACTGTAATATATGTATTTTCCTATATATGTTATAATATAACATTTTAGTTCAAAAAATAATCTATAGATGCCAAGAATATCAAAAAATTCCTCGAAACAATAGACTTTATCTACATCCTGACAAGTACCTCTATTTTATTCTGACAGGTTTTCAAGATCACAATTTTTACAACATTGTTCAAAGAAAATGAGTTGAATAACAAAAAAAAACATGTTTATTTGCAAATTTATTACAATTATAGATATTTTTATGCAATAATTTACACAATGTTTATTAGATATCAAAAATTTAAATTCTTAATAACTTATTTTGAATGCATGAAAATATAATAATTTGGCAATAAATATTGAAATTTTTTATAACTTTTAAAGCATATTTCATTAGATATAAAAGAAATAAATAAATGTTCATTCAGATTTTTAAATAAATTACAAATAATGAAGATTTTTGATTGATTTTGTAAAATAAAAATAAAATAATTTTTCTAGAAATAATGAAAAATAACCTTTTGTTTTGATTACAATCTCATTATTTTAAAATTTATAAAAAAATGTAAACATTCAAAATTCATTTCAGTAGTAAACAAAAATATCTATCAAATGAAGTCAAATTTATTATTTTCTGCTAAGTAATAATGGTTTAATCTTGAATTCTATGTTGAACATAAAAACAAAGAGAGTGATGAATTGTGAAAGGGAATGCCTGAAAGTTAATTTCACCTATTTATAGTTTGTGTCATGAGACCACTTTATATCACATATCATTGAGATTTTAATCTATGCCCCTTCACTTTATTGGTTAAAATTCATGTCTTATAGAAACTAAGAAAGATTTCTAATGATAATTTAATTAATATTCAGCTTTTAAAAATTAATTATTCTCTGTCTAGACAATAAAATTAAATATATTTCTTGTTACAAGAATTATTTACAAATTTAAACACTATAACAAAATAAAATATAGTACATAATTGAAATTTACATTGTTTTAAAATAAAGATATTCATAATATGTAATATATTTAATTTACCATTAACTTCAACTTAAAAAAGTTGCTCAAAATATATTTTAAATTGTCCTTTAAAATTAGACATTTAATAAATAATTTAAAATAAATAAATGTTAAAATTAAACAAAACATTGATTCATTCATCAGGCATTCATTTATCTACTATTTGAAATCCTATCATTTACTGTTTAAGCTTTATTATAACTTTTAGTGAATAAATAACTTTAAAATATTTAATTATAATATTCTCCTAAAATTAAGATTAGATTAACACATTGTGAATTTAATTTAATTATTAGAAAACCTAAATATAAGGTGTCGACTTAATTTTTTAAGCTTAAAATTAGTATTAAATTTATAAAACATTTTAGTGGGTAAATTTTAACTATATTAACTGCTATATTTTAACATAATAAGCACAACATTGGACTAAAAATATTATAAGTCAAGCTGTCAAAATTATTTTACAACTATAAAATTTACAAATATATTGATATAGTAATGTTTTATATGCAGAAAAGGCATTAACTAAAACCTATTTATAATAAAATTAAACTACATATGTTTTAGATATTTTGGGATAAAACATGATCTGGAATTTAGCTTCAAGCAAAGCTAAAAGTCATAATATGTATATTAAATATGCTATTGTTAATTTGATTAATTTAAACTTGTTTGGTAAATAATTTGTTTACAACAACTAATGTTAAAGTTTATCTCTACTTCATGCATATTATTTTTCTATTTCTATTCATTATTATAATAACAATCCATAAAAACATTTCATTCAACATATACAACTTTCTGGAAAAGGTAAAAATATTATTTTAAGAATATCAAGAAAGTTGCTATTCTTTCACATTCACACACTTATAAAAATAGCTTTCTGGGTTTAAAACCATATAAGAACTTAGGTTAGAAGTAGAAGAGGAACCCTCTTATTTCACCAAAAACAACCAACAAAAGAGCTGTCATAGATGTATGAAAAAACTTGCTTAGCCTCAGGAATTGTCAGTTAGTAGTAATTGTTGATTTCTCATTAACATCAAAGGTTAAAGTTTATCTTTATTTTATGAATATTATCTCCTCATTTTTATTCATTATTATAATAACAATTCATAGAAACATTTATTTCATATATATATATATATATATATATATATATATATATTCCATATCATTATATATATATATATATATATATATTAATGATATGGAATGGGGAATAAGAAAAGACAATCTTATTCCCCATTCCATATCATTAATATATATTCTAACCTATCCGTTGTGCATCTCACTTCCGGGCAATATAATATTAAATAAAAATGGGTTAGCTCAGTTACAGATTATGTTTGTTATAAAACAAATAATTAATAAATAAAATATCCTGCATTAAAATTAAACATTTTACTATCAAAATAATGAATAGGTTCAGTTTATAAAATAAATAAATAATATTTAATATTTCATGAGACTTAAAAGTGAAAATACAGGTGACAAGAAAAATTACATTGAGCCATCCCACAGGATACTACCTCAATGGCATAAGAACAGTATCCCCCCCCCCTTATTTCTATTTTAAATAAATAAACTTATAGTTTTCTTACGACTTTAATAAATCCTACTCCTTAAGATTAAACTAATAATTAAATCTTAATCTCTTATTTATAATAATTTAGCTCTATAAAATCTCAGGTTCATAAAATTATTCTAAGGTAATTAAATCATGGTAGTAAAACATGAGAAGGGATTTTTATGTCATACCTTACTATACTTAAACTAATAATAACAAATAATAATAATATTCTTCATTGTATGAACTAATTCTGTATATCTCTTTCATCACTATAATTTTATTACCATAATAAATAATAAAAATACTATATCTTCATATGATAATGTAAGAAAATATGTGGTAGTATTTATAATCTGACAAATAAAGATGTGTGGCAACGGATAGCATATAATTCAATGTACTCTTTAATAATCAATTTATGACCATAAGATAATGTAAAAATGTGATTGCTTAAATAAATAAATCTTCAAGAAAATATTCAAATTCTTAAAACAATTCTTTATTTATCTTTGTGCAAAAAAATATCATGTTTGATTCAGTTATTCTGTGAATCTCATGCAGTGTGATGGGAAAATGAAACAGTCAGGATACACAAATTTTGAAAACAAATTTAACAAAGTTTATTATAACAATAAAATAAAATATACTATTTACAATATTTACATTGGATATCCTCAATTTACACCATTCTACATTTTTTATTACTTAGGTATTAAACAATCTAGAATTTATTTAAGTCTTTATTCTGACTTAAAATAATAATAATAATAAAATACCATTTTATTATTCTCTTTCTAATTAAACTTATGATAAATTACATTTATTTATTTTTATTTTAAAAAAAATATTCTATCCTTAAATATTATTTAACTATACTTTTTTTCTAAAAAAACATCCATAGAAACATACTACAGAAAACATAAAAAATAACATTATCGTGAGTATGGATTTTCTTAAAATTAAACAATTTTCATCTTGCAATGTCAAAGATGTTACATAAAATATCTATCTAATAATTTATGACCAGATTTTGTGGATATCGTTGTTTACTACACTATGTTTATTAAATATAACATATTCCCATTTAGCATTACTTTAATACTATATAGTTGTAATTATCCATATATTGCCTATTATTTACTAAATACAAAATTATACCTATGCTTATTATTTATATCATTTTACTTTATAACATTATATTTTTAAAAATATGCAAAACTTATTTAAAACAAAATAAAGCATTTAAAAGTTATTTAACATTTTAAAGAACAACTTTGTTTTATTTACTTTATTCTTGAAATTTTATTTTATTTCCAAAACAAGTCCAAAAAACATATTTTATTATTCTTTTCCCTTTTAGGATCCATTGGATTTTCAATTCCAATTTATACAAATTCTACTTCTTCTAAGTAAATGAACTTATCTCATTCAAATGATAGCATATTGTAAACTCTAAATTATCTATTATTTCTTTTCAAATATATCATACTGAATTATGTAGTTACATTGGAAATCTAGATAGCGAATAGATGTGTAGGATCTAGGAAAGAAAAACTCGAGTATAACTCGTAGCATATCAAAAAATATCATGGCACAGTGTATCTATAAGAAATAAAGGCATGACCTATTTTGTCTAATGTCCTCCAATACTATTAATGATGTCAAGCTATTCCTTCAGCTTTATTAAAACATCAATACTTAAAGAAAAATAGACACTGTCCAAAATAAATATACAATTACAGGGCTTTGTTAACTGCATTGCATATCCACTAAGATTATAAAATATTATTCATATTCCCTCATCACATCCTATTATAACATCATCTTGGGTTCATGTTTACCATAGTACTACCAAGTCACTATCTTATCATTATTTCCTAAAGATTTATCACATCTTACATCGACAAAATAACTATCTTGCATATTCAAAACAATAAATAAAATTCATTTATAATTAGAGTGATCTCACTGATCCACAAGAAAATTTTGCTTTACTTCCTTATTCTATATTCTAAAATATATACAAACTTGTAATATGAATCCTTGGAACATCCAATAATATAAGTTTTTAAAAGAATCACATAAATATTTCTTATCATGATGTGTTATATTACTAGTATAAAATTATAGTATGCATATTCCCAAAATAAATCCTAGTCTCATAATTTTAAAGTGTTGTACAAAATGCATTTACATATAATTAAACATTTATACTTCCATTCATTATAATTCATAGGCAATCTAAAAAGAAAACAAAATATACATCATAAAATATCAATATTCATGAACTATTACCAAATGATATTAGCTTGTTATCACTTATGCAATCTTTGGTTTTCCATCAATTGGATACATTGCATACATGAAAATACATCCATACCTTTACTTAAAATGTTCTTATTTAAATTATTAAATTATTATATTATAGGATTATAATATTATCAATAGATTAATGTTCATGTTCCTACTCTTATAAACTAGAAAATTTACGTTTAAAATAAATAGTAATAAATGGAAATCATATTTACAAAACTTCAACTGAAAAAAATGAATGTTCTTTATAAGTCCAAATATTTCCATTTTCTTTCTCAAAAGTTTTTTTTTTAAAAAATGTTTCCTTCAAGAATAATTCTACAACCTCCTCCATTGCTATGATGATGAACAAGTCAATACATTTCCTACAGTAAGTGTCATCCAAACTTCCGGCACAAAAATCTCAGGTTTTAAAAAATGAACAATGAAAAAAAAAAATAACACAACATCTTAAAATCTTGAAAAATTATATAAAATAATAATCAATCCATCCTGGATAAGTTATAGAATAATAGTTTATGACTTCTATAGTCCAGAAGGATGATTATGGAAATCATAATAAATCATAACTTTTAAAATAATTCCATGAAGCTTCTATACTATAGTATTCCATATCTGCATATTGATGCACCATTTTCCACCGGCTTAACTTATATTATCCAGATAAATTATTTGCACAATCTTAAATATTTCCATAATCCCATATTTTATTTATTAACATGTTTATTTTCTTTATAGGTTTCTTCTTCATGATAATTTATTATTATTTATTACATATTCAGAGGTTTTTCTTGTCTTAAATTATAAGCTTTTAAAACAATTTTATATACACGTATTAACCCTCTATATGCCTTAGGTTTTTATAATATACGCTTTTCTAAAATATTTTCATGAGTCTTTTCTTAAAATAATTTCTTGTAGATATTTTAAATGTTTCATTCAAAAAGGATATAACATTTACTTTTATAACATGATATTTCCATAAATTTATTATATAGTATACTTGTCTTATTGCTTATTAATACTGGACAAGACTATCTTGCTATATAAAATAATGCATCTTTACTTTTAATCGGCAAACAGTTTTTTTAATAAGTTTCCCATACAATGTCCATAAAATTAATTTATTCATTTAAATAGTCCTATTGTTCAATATTATTGAAAATGCAATAATAAATATTATACTCATTTTTAGAATATTATAAGTTGAATACGTTTTCCTTATTGGTATATCCATTTTATTATTGTGAAGTTATATATTAGATTTTGATGAATACTACTGACAACGGGACTTTAAAAATTAGCAAGGCATATTAAATGAAGTTATTATTAATATTTTTATTTTACACTCTCTTTTTGCAAATACTTTTTAAAATAATAATAACCTATTAGCTTTGCAAATAACATTGTAAGAGAGCACTAAAAATTGACTAAATAATAAAATTAAAAAATTACTATCACTTTGATAGCTTCTGATATGATCTCTGCTACCTTTAATATATTTTAATCACCACCGATACCCCCCCGCAATTGGTATTTATATCCTAGAAAATACATCATTCTATTGGTTGATTCTTACTTTTGGTTTGATGCAAAATTTGCATAATGTTAGAAACTTACACAATTAAATTTCAAAATAAAAAAACTATGACGTATTATAACTTTAAAAATATTACTTCGAAATATTACTTTTAAATCAATTATTACTTTACTAAATTACTTAAAGACTTTTTAAAAGAATATTTAATAAATTATCCCACTTTTAATATTTAATTTGTCTAGTTTATTTTGAAACAAAATATTTAACTTTTATTAACTGTATTCATCTTTATTACATTATTTAAACATTTATAATGACTAACTTAATATTTGCTTTTATGATAGGTAATAATTACATCCAATTCTATAATGTAATTTTAAAATACTTTGAACTTGACTAATCTATATACTAGCAAGCAAGTGTGTACAAACATATATTATTATACAAATCACATGATTAATATAAACAATACAAATCGTCCTATTTTCTGTCTAGGAATAATAAAAAATTGCTACACTTATTGTATTAAATAAAATAATACAATTATATAAAATTTGGAACAACAATTTACAAAATATAGAACTAAATATAACTTTCACTACCATAAAACTAACTTTTAAAATATATAATATTAATTATAACCATTAAATATAATTTATAATTTTAAATATAATATTTATTTAACTATAAGTTTAAGACTATTAAAATTGAACTTTTAAACATATTTTTAAATATTTATAGCTGTGTTATTTATTATGACCAGCTTTTGCAAACATATGAAATATGTTTAGCTTTATTTAACTATTCTTAAGTGATTTATCATAATATTGTGCATTATGTATTTTCATTTAGCTTCAAATCATGCTTTTAAGACAATATTAATACAATATAATTAACACATCAAGAGAACATAATCTAAAATTTAAAATTTTTAGTAATTGACTGTGATGAGCTATTTCTGACTTATAGAAAAGGGCACAATATATATATATATATATATATATATGATATGGAATGGGGAATAAGATTGTCTTTTCTTATTTAACACACCCTGTGAACTGGCAAACCAAAAGTGTAATGGTGCATGCAGGAGGAGAGAGAGACTGTTATTCCTCATATATTAATTACTTTCATATTAGCTAAACTTATATAGAATAATAAAAAATAATGTGTATTTTATTAGTTAATTACAAATCTTTCTACTAACTATATATGCATGTTTTTAAATAAATATATATCTCAGAATCAAAGGGCATTTTATTGATTCCAAAATACACATAAAATAAATAAATAAATAATTGCAGCACTTCCTTTAATGTAATCACTATTATTTTTTTCTATATATAATGTAAAGTGTGATAAAATTTTATAGTGTTTGTACATATATATGTGTGTGTGCACTCATGTGTATTTAAATCTATTAATTATCAACACATTATTACACTAAAAAAATTACAAAAACATCACAAAGAATAAAGTAGATCCATGATGCATTTTGCCTAAACCAGCAGCACTATTATCAAATGTCTCTTCGGTATCACTTTTCTTTTCTGATGTTTAAAATAAGATAGTGACAAATAGTATTCAAATATATAATTATTTAATAATGTTTATGGATTGAGAAAGAGTGCAAAATTAAAGTTTCTAAATGCTTAATAAATACATTTGATATATATTTTCTAAAAAGTTATAATCATTTAATTAAGATTATATTGGAGTTCGGCACTAGAAAAGTATATTGAGAAAATATTTTTCATTGCCAAACAAGGCTCTTTTTTTTTTCATTTACTTTGTTTTTCATAACATGCTTTTTTAAATAGTTATTGTTTTAATTTATTTATTAATTTCACATATTTAAAATAATGTCTTCCAAAAACTAAATCATTTTATTATCTGTATATATTAGCGATGTATAATTTGCTTAATAAAAATCATAAAAATTATGCCATTAAAAATTTTCATTTTGGCATTAAACAACAAGGCATGGGAAAATCGGTTTAGAATCATTGTTTATTTGTAATTAATCACTTTATGTTCTAACATTTTGTTTGCTGAGTTTTTCAATTTAATTAAAATTGGTGATTAATTATTATAACTTTATCTTTCCTATTGCATTGCCAAATCCATATAATATTAATATCATCTACAGGGCCGGCGGAAGCGGGCATGCAACGCATGCTAGGCATGCGGGCGCTGGCAGAAGGAGGCGCCATCACTGAGAGATTAGCATCTGAAAAAGAAGGCGCCATCCCTGAGAAATTAAAACTCTACTAACAAAAATACTCACATTTGAAGAATATTATTCTCAAATGTTTATTTACAAAAATTATTGAGAGTAGATTATTGAAAATCATATGAAGTCATATTATATCTTATTAAATGACACACACAAGCAGGCCTGCACACAAGCTCTGCTTAATATTAAAAATATAAAACAATCAAATCTATTATTTATCATGAACAATAAACTAAACATAAAGTTTATTATATTACAAATTTCATATTGTAATGTTTATATATATATAGTACTGCTTATAGTAAACTATAAGTAACTTTCGCTAGCAAATATATAAATAAACACACACTAAAAGTATTATAAATTAGAACTTATGTATGTATATGCGTATATATATATTAGATCATGTACATAATTTTGAAATCGTAAGAAACGATTATAATATTGCAAAATAAAACATTTTCTAATTTTTTATTTAAATAATAATTTGATATAAATATTCGAACGTGTATGTAATATATATTATAGGTATAATTCCAGTAAACTTAATATAATTTTCAGTTTACTTTTTATTTTATATATTTTAATCGTTGTCAAAAGTCTATTTTTTCGTGCATACTAATTAGGTTTGCAAATTAATTACATACGTTTGCTTATGATGTTTATCGCAAATTTTAAAATCTTAGTAAGAACTTGTAAACAATAATTATAATCCCAGGAAATTTTCTATTGAATCGCAAATCAGGCCTGGCAGGCCACCTGTGTTAATTAGAAAAATATATGATAACAAAAGAAAATCTTGCCAATGGTAAAACTAAAATGTCCAATCAAGCGTAAAAACTGGACACTTGAGTTATTTTAAAACCTGACCATTTTTAATGTCAATGGCTGAATATTTCCAATTTATTAGCTGCCTTTTTTAGGTAAACAAGTTAAACAACTTCTTCCCCTCCGCGTATAGAGTTTTGTATTTTGGCGCAAGAAGTAATTTGTGTTGGACATCTAAATTAGCGATATATAATCTTAAGTATTAAGATACATGATGTAAATATATAAATTAGAGTCCGTATTTATTTATTTATTACATTTGAAAATTATTTTAAAGTGGCGTTCATGAGTAAAAGTAATATGGAATCAAAAACTAAGAAAAAACTATCCGGTGCACAAAATCGTAAACGCCAAGCTGAAAAAATAGCAAACATTAAAAAACAAAGTGGATCACTTAATAAATATCTTAAAATATCAACTGCTTCTGAAATAGCTTATACTCAACAAGAACCAGAACTGTGTACATCATCTAGATCACAGGGAACTGTTGAAAATATTGAACAAGATTTTAGTAAGAAACAGTTAAGTGACAACAAAGTCATTGTGCCAATATCATATCAAATGTGTACAAATTTAGAAGATCCAGCTGAATGGAATAAAATCGATGACAAACTATGTGTTATTTTAGTAGAAATGGGGCCTGTTCAAAAGAAAGATATTATATATCCGAACGATGTACATGGCCGTAAATTTTCTGATGTATATTATAATAGAAAAATGGAAAACGGAGAAGTAGTTTTTCGAAAATGGCTTATTTATTCCGAAATTTTGAACTCTGTGTTTTGCTTTTGTTGCAAAATTTTTGGATCTACTGATTCTAGCCTCATAGAAGGATACAATAATTGGAGAAATTTAAGTACAACTTTACACAGACATGAAACTAGTATGGCTCACATGAAAAGTTTATTGAATTGGAATGAACGTGAGAAAAGATTAAAAAACAAAATTACTATTGATTGTCAATCTCAAAATTTATATGAAATGGAAAAGAGACATTGGAGGAGTGTTTTGGAACGGCTGATTGAAATTATCAAATTCCTTGGTAGTCAAAATTTAGCATTTTGCGGATCATCTGATAAATTATACGAAAAAAATAACGGAAATTTTTTAAAATTAATTGAATTATTTGCAAAGTTTGATCCCGTTATGGAAAATCATGTTGAGAGGGCCCTAGATCAAAACAATAGAGTACATTATTTGAGCAAAGATAGCCAAAATGAATTATTGGAAATTTTAAGTACAGCAATTAGGGAAACAATTTTATTATCGATAAAGAAATCCAAATATTATTCTATTATTTTAGATTGTACACCAGATGCAAGTAAAACTGAACAAATGACCATAATTATTCGCTTCGTTTTTTGTAATAATGGAACGGTTAAAATTAGAGAAAACTTTTTAGGTTTCATAGATATAACAGATTCCACTGGACGAGGTTTATGTACAACAATAATTGAACAACTGGAAAATGGAAGATTCCCATTGAAGACATGCGTGGTCAAGGGTATGATAATGGGGCCAACATGAAAGGCAAAAAGGCTGGACTTCAAAATTTGATTTTAACCAAAAACCCTCGTGCATTTTACGTACCATGTGCTGCTCATTCTTTAAACTTAATCATAAACGATGCCGCCAAAGTCAATGTAGATACAATTGGTTTTTTTGCAATTGTTCAAAAAATATACAATTTTTTTTCATCATCTTATAAACGGTGGTCAATCCTTTTAAAATTTATTAAAACTTTAACTCTAAAACAACCATCAGAAACATGATGGGAAAGCAGAATTGATGCAATCCGGCCTCTACGGTATCAGTTGGGTGAAATTTATGATGCACTCTATGAAATAATGAACAACGAATCTTTTAATAGAGAAATTCAACATGAAGCTCAATCACTCTGCACTAACCTTAAGGATTACAAATTTATTTGTTCTTTAATAATTTGGCATGATATATTAAATAGAATAAATCCTGTCAGTAAAATGCTCCAAAATGTAAATATGAATGCTTCACTTGCTTTAGAATCGATCGCAAATCTAAATAAATTTTTACGAGAATATCGATCAGATTCAAATTTCAAAACATTCTCAAAATTGCAGATGAACTTAGCGAAGAGGTTGATGGAGAGAAAGAATTTAAAACTGCCAAAGAAGTTCGACAACGGAAAAAAACTCGTCAATTTGATTACGAGCATCAGGACGAAACACCTCAAATACCTGAAGAAAAATTTAAAATAAACATGTTTTTTACACTTTTAGATGTAGCGATTAATTCTTTAACAGAACGCTTTGAACTTCAGACGAGCGCTGTTATAATAATTTCAATTTTCTATATAAAATATCAGAAATTAATAAGAGCGAGTTACAAGCAAAATGCAAAGATTTAGAAAATATTTTGAAATTTGATAACAGTAAAGATATTAATGCTACAGATTTATTCGATCGGAATTATGTGAGATTTTCTGAGATATTTTTCAAAAGGATTTTTTAAATTCTCAAAACCCTTTCGAAACACTTAATTTTATAGTTTCTAATAATTTATCTATGCCAAACTTATCAATAGCTTTAAGAATATTATTAACATTACCTGTTAGTGTTGCAAGCGGTGAACGCTCTTTTTCTAAGTTAAAATTAATTAAAACTTACTTGAGAACAACTATGTCACAAAACGGCTTGTTAATTTGGCATTAATTGCTATTGAAAATGATATTTGTGCAGAACTGGAAATAAATACAATCATATCAAGGTTTATTAATATGAAGTCAAGGAGTATAAAATTATTATAATTATAACATGTTTTGTAATGCATTTACTTTTTTTAACTGTATTTTCTTTTTTTTTAATATTAAAAATTATTTATTTACATTGCCTTGTTTGTTTCCCTTAGAAAGATTTTGTACACTAATATTTATAACATGTAGGTGGTATACATTAAAGTGACCAGATTTTAACATTGGTAAAACGGGACACCATTGACCGGGGGGGGGGGCTGATTAAAAATTTGGTTTATATGGAGCGTTTATATAGATATAGCGTACATTAATAATAATAAATTAAATATGTATGTTTGTAATATTATCTTTTTTTAAAATTATTTCATTTATAAATTGTAAATTTATTATTAAATTTGCTAATATTTGCATAAATTTAGAGGTTAGAAAAATTAGCAAAAATTTTAAAAATAATGGGTTTGTTAAAAACAGACAGTGACGCAAATAATAAATATGAAATTTTAAAAAAAAAAATATTTGAGATTAAAATATGTAAATGTTTTTCGAAAATTATTTTAAACATTTAAATATTTTAATCTCAAACATTATTTTTTTTAAATTTATTATATATATATATTTGAATCACTCTGTCTATTTTTAACAAACACATTATTTTTAAAATTTCTGCAAATTTTTCTAACATCTAAATTTGCCGTGTTAAATTATATATTATTTCATACAAACCATTTGTATGAAATAATATATAATTTAACAATCAATTTATGCTATTTTTGATATCAAAAATAGCATTACATCGTGCATTCTTTCTAAAAATCATGATTTTTTTAAAACGCCACGGGACACGGTCGGGTCACCTTAGTAAACATACATAATGATAGGGGCGCCAAAATCAAATTTGCATGCGGGCGCCTAGTACCCAGCGCCGGCCCTGATCATCTATGTTCTTTATTACTTTTACAATGCTTTTATTATAACCTAACATGACAGTTTCAATTACCCCAGCAATCTTAAGAAGTTCTGAAGAAGATTGCTGGGCAGTCGAAACTGTCATATTAGGTTATAAAAAAGACATTGTAAAAGTAATAAAGAACATAGATGATATTAATTGCTGATGAACGGTGTAATTTAGTATGTCTTTAATCCATGTTATTAGTTTATTTTGATATATTTTAATTTTTTTAATGTTGACACTTTTATAATGTTCATAGATTACAGTATTAAAAACTATGGCACATTTAGATGATTAATCAGATAAGATGTAAAGATCCAATCACTGCTTCTGAAGTTATTATTTTAAATATAAAGCACTATTTAATAGTTAGACTAAGTATTATCTCTATCATATTTATAGACATAACATTTTACTTTTTGTAAATATCTTTTTTTTCCCCATATGTGATAGCATCAGCCGGGAAGTGAACCCACTAACCCGGGACAACTGCTTGTAAAGCAGCTGCCACTGACCTCTCGACCAGCAATATCTTTTTAAATAACAAATCAGCATGATGACCATTTTATGTGATCGTTTTTTTTTCTGTTTTTTTAAAGCATAGCATAATTACCATAAAACAAAGAAACATTTGCTTTTAGGCCAATGTAGTTGAAGATCTTATCATGCCCATGTGACTTAAATGAGAACCTGAACTATCATTATTAAATTGAAATCATTTTCAAAATTGAAATTAATTAAAAATTATCTTAGCAGAATTATTACTAAGGATCACATCTAATTTATCAATAGTAGTGCTAGAATAAGAAAAGCGCAAATAATTGGGTACAAAATCTGTTAAACACAAATTTGCTACAACATAAAAAGTATTATAATAAAAATTGATACTTGCCTTACATTAAAGTTAATTATTTGAAATACTTTTGGTTTTAGATATTAATAAGTGGCATATTCAGTTTAATTAATTTATTGTAATAATGTTAAATATATAGCAGTGAAGTGATCATATGATGAAATGAAATACATATATTTGTATATTGCCATGTTTACACGTGTATATATTTAATAAATGTGAAGACTTACATTGTTAAAAGTATATAACTTTTGATACACATTGATATTATTAAAAGAGAAGATAATAGATGCACAGTTGGAATCTTAAACTGGATTTCAAGATTGAAAAAGACCTAGAAAGAGGCCACATGTGAGATAGATGAATGAAATAAAAAAGTGTACAGGAGTGATGTGGAGAAGAGAATCTAAATATCAGACAAGATGGATTGAACTTGGAGAAAGATCTTCATCCTGCAGTGAATCAATAATGACTGAAAATGGTGATACATACATAATTCTAGATGCATTTAAAATTTGTGTTTGGTATATTATATAAATCTGGTATGGCTTATAAAAAACAACTTAGTAATTGGTAGGCTGAATTTTTAGTTTTTATAGTTATGGTTCAGTTATTTGCTATAATAGTCAACTAAAAATAATTGTGCTTTGAAGTCTCTATGTTAATAATATTTTTTGTGCACATATTATATATTATTAGCCTTTATGTTAGAGTTTTTTTGTGATTATATTATCTATTATAAGCTTTTATAAACTTTAATTATTTATATATTAAAATTAGTTTCTTATTTTTAATATTTTGTTATCACCAACAGTTGGCTTTTAATTTGAAATTATATATCTGTAATTTCAATGTCTGTAGGTATATTCTTGCTTATAAAGTTGGATATTTAATACTTGTGATGTCATAAAATAAAGATAAAATTATGTATAAATAATTCTACTTTCGACCGCATTTATGCCTGTTATGTTAAAAACTTAATACTGCTTAGGAACTCCAATGCTTTCTGAGTAATGCTTGTAATTTTGTTTTTATACTTGGTATCACATTTTTTGCCACTTTTCTGTATTATTCTGCTGTGGTGAAGTACCTGTGATGCTTTCTGAATGATGCTTGTAACTTTGTTTCTGTATTCAGTATCGGAAATTTTGCCACAATCCGATACTGAATATAGAAAAAAAGTTATAAACATTATTTAGAAAATATTGTAAGTACTTCAGGGATTCAGAAAAAAGTAAACAAACACATCTTTCAGCAAAACTCCTCATATTTATGGCCTACCTAAAATCCATAAGGATCATATTCCATTAAGACCTATTGTTAGTTCTAAAAATTTACTTTGGCAAAATTTGTCAAGATTTCTTCTCAAAGTTCTTTGTTCTTTGGCATACAAAACTTAGACCTTTGTCAAAAATTCTAGGCATTTCATAGAATTAATCAAGAACATAAAAATTGAAATAACTGACATATTAGCAAGCATTGATGTGGAAAGTTTATTCACAAATGTACCACGTGAAGAAGCATTATCTATTGTAAAAAAATGATTAAATGATGATAATGAAATTATTAAAATTTTGCCTAACAGCAACTTACTTTTAATATACAACACTGAATTCTTTCAACAAAATGAAGGAATGGCTATGGGCTCACCATTGCCACTCCTGATTAGCAATATTAACATGGAAAAACATGAAACCACAGCCTTAAAACTACTCCATATCCACCAAAAAGTCTGGCTTTATTCTGTTGATGATACAATTTGTTGTATGACCACAAGTGAAGCACTATTACAAACTTTTTGGAAACACATTGACAACATATCCCCTTCAATTTAATTCACAATAGAATGAGAAGAACAACAAAAATTTGTATTTGTAGATGTCCTTGTGACAAGTCTCTCTCATGACAAAATCAAAACTACAATTTCTAGAAAACCTAAACATACAAGAAACTACTTAGCATATACATCCAATCATGCCAGAAACAGAAAACATAGAATTATACTATCACTATAAAATAGAGAAAAAGAAATTGGTTCAGAGACCAGTGATTTGAAAAAGATAAGATCTACACATAACAAGCTTTTATGAAAAATGGTTATCCATCAGCTATTATTAAGAAAACCTTAAATAGACAACAAAAACAATTATCAAAAGAAAAAAAACAATTATTGGTATAGTAGTGTAGCTTTATTTACCTAAAATAGCAGACAAATTAAGGAAAATCTGTAATGTGTATAATATTAGAACAGTTTTCCAGAGCCATACCACACTATGAAAAATTCTAACATCTACAAAGCCTATACCTGAAATGCTGAAAGGCAAATACTGCATCTATGAATACCACATTAATGTAGAAGAATATTTATATTGGTGAGACCAGTCATCCCATTGAAAAGTGATTGCAAGAACAGAAACTGATGATTAGAAGAGAGAAAACAAATGTGTCTAAAGTAGAATACTGTGTATGTACCAATGAACATATGTTAAGTTGGGAAAATGTAAAAATATTGGATAAAGAAGACAAGGTACAAAAAAAATTAAAGAAGCTGTTCGCATGACAACAGCAAGCAACCCTATAAGTCAACATAGTGAGAATATACATAAAGTATGGAAACCACTAATCAACTTTGCTCTTAGGAAAAAGTGAAGAAATCAGGAGAAACCTCATTGATAAGTATATAATTTTCTACTGATGTCTTTGATAGGATGGTTCAATTTGTAGAGCATTACCTTAAAACTCAGTATTCAAAAATTTCAGGGTTCAGATTTAATTCCCATGCTAGTACTGTTAATGGTCAGGCCAGCAACACCTGAAGAAGAGATGAGAACAATACCTCTCAAAATATTGTGCATATATTAATCGATGTGCTATTATTAACAGTTGACTGTATTTGGATATTTAAAAAGAGTTAAATTTTTCTAAAGACATTCAATTGTTATATTAAATGATGGAAATAGTCCCATATATAAATATAATAAATTCATGTTAACTTTAGAAAATTTTTTTTTTATATTTTCCATTCCCAACATTTAATATTATAATGTACAAACTGTTAACACATTACAAACATTATCATGATATTTTGTGTTTACTGTAACATTTGTTCAAGCTGTTGGTTAATTATTTTTCCTAACCTTTTGCAAAAATGATTAAAATTTGAAATTTACCAATGATAAAGGAAAAAGCAGTAAAGTATTTGCAAAATTATGGGATAATAATGCCTGCATGAAAAATGTGTGCTAATGGGCATGACATGAAACTTTATGTGGAAATGGAAATATAATGGCACTGTAATCTCAAAATGTGTTCAAAGTGAGTATTTTTTCATCATGCTTTTTTATTTTGTTTATTATGGTTACATTACATTTTATTTAATTACAATTGTTCGGAGTTTTGTTAATTTATTGTGATTTTACAATCATCTTAAAAAAATTAACCAAATATTTAATATGAAAATCATCTTAAAAACAGTTATATTGTTTAAAACATGGTGTCCCCCAAAATGGATAATTAATCAAAAATTGTCTGGCAAAGATAGCAAAGAAAAAATGTGTAAGTACCCATAAAACTAGACATCTCTATTGAATTGTAGTCATCTAAATTTCAGTATCCATTATTCAAAAGGTGATTAAAATATTTTATTGGTTAGATATCATCCAATGATTTAAGAGTATTTTTCAATTCTTATATTTTCAACTTGTCAAAAAAAAGTGATTTTGATATTAAATGTCTGCCTGAGTTTTGCAATTTTTCAATGAAATGGATGGATGAAGAGTTGGAAAGTGGAGAAGATTGAAACTTGTCCATTAAAGTTTGAAGATTTGTTATCTTAATATAAACTGAATACTGATTTTATATATGTGTGGAAGATGGTAAACTGGACCAACTGACAAGTGCTGGATTCAGCAATGAAATATATTTATTGGAGATCATTTATTTTTTTTCATATGTATGGGGTCATGTGTATCAGTTGTAAAATATAGATTGAATAGATGTTAATAGTAGGAATAATAGTAGTAGTAGTAGTAGTAGTAGTAGTAGTAGTAGTAGTAGTAGTAGTAGTAGTATGAGTAGTAGTAGTAGCAGTAGCAGTAGAAGTAGCAGTAGCAGGAGCAGCAGAAACAGCAGCAGTAGCAGCAGTAGTAGTAGTAGTAGTAGGAGGAGGAGGAGGAGGAGGAGAAGGAGGAGTAGTAGTAGTAGTAGGAGGAGTAGCAGTAGCCAGTAAAAGTAGCAGTAGCAGGAGCAAGAAAATCAGTAGCAGTAGCAGCAGCAGATATAGAGAGAGAGAGAGAGTAGAGAGAGTAGAGAGAGATAGATAGAATAGTATAGTGTTGTTGTTAGTATATATGTGTTTTGTGTTTTTTGTGTGTTTGTATTATTTGTGTGTGTGTGTGTGTGGTGTGTGGTGGGGGGGGGGGGGGGTGTGGTGGGGGGGGGGGGGGGAGTAGTAGTAGTAGTAGTAGTAGTAGTAGTAGTAGTAGTAGTAGTAGTAGTAGTAGTAGTAGTAGTAGTAGTAGTAGTAGTAGTAGTAAAGTTCGAGTTCATGTGCCATATAATTAAAAAAATGTACCTTATTTATTAGATTTGTGCCACTTTAAGTTCTTTAAAATAAATTCTTTCTTTTGTAAATAAATCATTTTATTTTTATATAGCGCAATGTTTTTAAACTGTAATATTTAAACAGCATTAAGCTGTTGCACATGCACTTTGAAGATTTTAACTATAAATGAATGAATACTAACACTTCAAACACATGATAAAGTCTTTGGAAAAGATAGAATGGCCATCTATCTTTTCGAACCCAAACGCTTTTGTATGGGCAAACCTTAAGTGTTTGAAAGTGAAAGCATGAAGATATTAAATAATCACTTTAAATTACTATTACATGCTTGAATGAAAGACGCTAATGAAATTTATTAGAATTAAGATCTGTCATTTTTATTTGAAATTAAATGTATGTAAATAAATCATTTTATTTTTATATAGCACGATGTTTATAAACTGTAATATTTAAACAGCATTTAATAATACTACAAATTTATTTCTCCTTTTATTAGAGGATTATTAGGTAATGAATAGTATCCTAGTAACCATAATAGGGATTCATACTCTTACCCTTAAGATAATGTTTTCCCAAATGACAATAATAATAATAATCATTGATTTTAAATAAAATATTATCTATAATAAAAGATATGATAAACTCTTAATTTGAAAATATAATAATAACAATCCAAGATAGAATTTGAATATCCTAAGCCAGGGGTGAGAAAATAGCAGCCTGAGGGCCACATGTGGCCCACTAAGAGTTTTTATGTGGTCCACCAAGACAATCAGAAAAATGAACCTTGAACTGAGATTTCCTTCTTGTACACGGCCAAAGATTCTTCTCATAATTTTCCACTAGGATGGCCACATCAATACACATACACAGTATTGTTATGATGTGCAGTTTTTTCCAGTTGATCTGGTTAATTTCAATTTTGTCTTTGCATTAGCAAATATATACATTTCCAACTTTAGTGAAACCATGAATCCTCTGAAAAAAATGTAAAATCGGTGATGAATATCATGTGTTTAATGAAGAATGGACAAATGTATATTTCTTTGGTAATACAGGGAATAAAGTAGTGTGTTTATTATGTCATGAAAAAAAGGTGTTGCTTTCCACTAACCTTCGCTTCCACAAAGTGGCCCCTGATGCAGCCCTCCACCACCCTCTGTGGCTCCTGAGCCAAAACAGTTGTCCACCCCTGTCCTAAGTCAATTAGTGATTTTATGGCCACTCAAGATACCTCCCAATAAATTCTGCAGAAATCTCTTTTAAATTTCAAAACCCTTATTCTTCTTATAGAATCTTATAAGTGAAATTAGCACATTTTCTTGTAGCTAATAAAATGATCCAAACATAGAACATTAATCTTCAATAAACAATTGGTAAAATCATCTTCTGAATAATTGAATAAGTAAATAATCTCTTTATCATATGCTTTCTTAACATATAAAAATCCATAATTTGATAAAGTGACAAGTAATTATATTCATGTACTCTTAATGACAAAATGCAATGTAATTCTTATAATAAAAATTTAATAATACTATGTAAAGATGATATATTATAACTAGTAGACAAAACTAATAATAAAACAACATTTATTTGACAGTAAAAATGAAACAGAGAACAGCTTTGAGAATCCATATAATGATTTAAACAAATTAATAAGGGAATTATTGTACAGCTTGATATAAATAAGCAAGTTTAAATTTTGCAGTGAGATAAGGCGAAGTAAAATTAGTTATTAATAAAACTATTATTTTTATCTGGTTAATTAATTTACTGCATTATTTAAATGTTTTATCTAAAAGTTCTTTATTTATTCTATTCACTCATACCAGGATATTTTGTCCCAAGTATGAATGTATTTAACACATATGATTTACCAATCCAAGTAATATAACTGCTGAAGGGAGTGAATATTATTTATTAAGGCTAAAATATAATTTCAAATTTTAAGTATTTATATAGCTACACTACTGGAAAAGCACAGCAAATAAATTAAAAACATCAAAATATACAAGCAATAAACCTACTCTCATAATGTTAAGAGTGCAATTGAGATAAAGATGATATTTCTCAAAACAAATTACTATATCAGTCACCAGGACAAGTCATGGTAGTAAACTACACATGGCTGTAATACAAAATATACATGTTAGAAAATATATCCTTGATTTAATGAATAAGCGATAAAAAATAAATCTATATGATGGCATAAACTCAGGAAAATGAGCACCTACATTTGAGGGTAAATAAGTATGGGCAGACTTCTTCATATAAAATATAAATAATGAGAATTACCCATCAAAATACAGAGGGAGCAAAGTAATTGCCTTAAGAAAAATTCCATGCTTAGATGAGAGATACATATTGTGCCGGTTCGACGCCCCTGTAGTGGTCTTGCATGGTTAGACTTTCATATGCACCGAGCATGAAGTGACGTATGCTACAGAATGGGACATCAATAATAATTCTCTAAAATATTTTTGATTAAATATGAGTAAATACCTCAAAGAAATTATTAGAGGAAGTAGATTGAACCTAAAATTAGGCCCATCCATACCTTCCTTGTTAAATTGTTTCATTAGCTGATTAATTATACGTTGACTAATTAAAGTGTCCTTACACACCTTTAAGAGTACTGAATATTTCCTTCAGTCTCTAGCGCCACTCCTGTTCAAGATTATACTTATTCCTTTTCTTTCCCGAAAGAGTGTGTAAAATGTGACTAGTCATTAACGAATATGAATATTTCGAGACGTTCGGACTAAAATAAAAGAAACAATCCAACTCCCCGGTAAGTTATCCCTATCTAGCTCACTTTATATTCGATAAATCTCAGGTTAACTACGTGGATTTGCATTTTGATTAAAAAAAAACTATATATATGTACTAATAACTTAATAATTATTTTAAAACTAAGTCAAAAACTTATAAACGATTTTAATTACAAAAGTGAATATTTATTATCCCCAGATTATTATATTTATCCTCCACTAATGCA
Organism: Epiperipatus broadwayi; assembly: GCA_028023455.1. Classification (NCBI taxonomy): domain Eukaryota; kingdom Metazoa; phylum Onychophora; class Udeonychophora; order Euonychophora; family Peripatidae; genus Epiperipatus; species Epiperipatus broadwayi. The sequence goes on along the minus strand of JAQFVV010006452.1, from coordinate 451,369 downwards.
TCCATATAAGTCCAATATATATAAAAAATATTTAAATTATATTTACCCTCCACCGATGCATATACATATGACCCCAAGATATATAAAAGAAAAAAAAAACAATATCTAAAAGATTACACAATGGGTGAGCCATATATTCCTTCCCACTTTAGAGTAATAAATCCATATAACAAGGTATGCAGTAATAATATATATATCATTAAAAAAAAAATTTACAAAGAACATAAATGAGAAAAAATATATATATATAATAGAATATAAAAAATATATATATATATAACCAACTATACACGCACCTCTGAACTTGTTCTTATATTCAATTCGAACATCCTGGGCCACACGGCTACTTCATAGGGCAGATAAGGCTTCCATTTACCGATATACTTTGAGTCTTTCTTGTCATCAGGGTCTGCTATTTCTTCTAAGGCATCTTCGGACTTGATAGCCAAACAGGTGGTGTACTACGGCTGAAAGTCTACTCCATGGTAGGATAATAACCCGGAACGTATAATCGAGCCATCTTTCAAATTATCGGATGTGTAAGTATACTTCTCCCATATATATGTATATCGCACACGGCTGATTAGGGCAAGTAGATCCTAAATAAATTGCAGTTCTCCAACTATGATTCGTCTTTGGTTTTTTTTTTTATTTAAACGTATTGAGAATCCATGTTGTTGATCATTTTCCAAACTCCACTTAACGATCCTTGCTAAATGCTAATTTTCAAATTCTTTTTCTGGGAAATAACCAAGTGATTATAATTTTAACATACACAGTTCATTTTCTCCTTTCTCTCTGTTGGATTGTTTTTCACAAATCTATACTGTTCCATTTTTTTAGACTAGCGGGAGACAAGATTTAACTTTCTAAATCTTTGCCATTGGAATGCTTTGGCAAGCTAGCATTAACTGATCTGCATGCTTTAGCAGGCTAATCTCCACTTGTCTGCACTCTTTAGTAGGCTAATCTCCCCTGGTCTGCACACTTTAGCAAGCTAGTACTCGACTGCTTCAAAGCCCCCAGTAAGCAGCACATATAGCCCAAATAGTCCAATTGTCATACCCCCTCTACGAGCTATTGCATCAGCTAATAATAAATTTAATTATACCTTCATATACCTTTCTACATTCTTTTACCTTTTTATTTATTAAAGTACACTTTTGCAAGCTTCCATATTGAGTACTTGACACCCATTGTGCTTACATTCCTTTCTTAGATAAAATCTATTTTATCTTTATTCATGATCAACCGAAAATTCTTTTATACAAAACATTTTCTTCGGTTGAAAGTAGATTGTAATTAGCAAAAAGGTTTTTTCCTTTTACAAATTTAATTAATTAATTTCAACCCCTCTCATTCTAACAAATAGAAAAGATAAATTCCAATAAATGCAAAAATTTTTACCTATTTAGAATTTTCTTTTATTTTTTTAGGAAAAATAATAAAAAATAAAAATACATTTCTATATATGTGTGTTCGAACATTTATAAGTAGTAAAATACAACAAAAAAAAACTGTTCTACACATAAACAAATATTACAACTTATTTTCCCTTTTTTTTTTTTTTTTTTTTAGACAGGTTTGCTAGTCGAATGTACTGTGGGTATAATAAGAATATAATATAGCCCAAACCCATTTATTTATGTACTATATCCATACCTCCCACTTCCTCTCTGAATTATAATTTAATAAATCGTATTAAAATTATAATTTTCATGTGATACATGTAAGCTGTGCTGAATCTTCAGCAAACAGCCATTTTGTGCATGGCCGTTATACACGGACTGGCACAATATACAATATAATCCACAAAGGACAATAAGAGAGACTATGCCATATCTCTTTTCTATATATATATATATATATATATATATATATATATATATATATATATATATATTAGCAATAATAGTATGAGAGAGAGACATGGTGATGATCTCTTTTAAATTATATACAATAACAATAATCTTCAAGACAGAGACACAGATACTATCTCTTGGAAATCACACTGGCAAGATAAATATAAACAACAATAAACTAGAGATATACTAATTCTACAATCTCTTTAAAAAAAACTATTATACTAAAAATGTTATATAAAACTGATAATTTAAAATACAATTACCAAATGTGACTTAATAAAATATGGCCTAAAATAATTAATTTAAATATACACTTACTTCTTTCACTTCAGCTTAAGTATATACATTTAATAAATAATTTCATCATAAGAGACCAAATAACTCATTCAAAATATAACATAGTAAAAATAAGTATTTTCTGAGAACTTCAGTATGATAAATTTTAACAAAATTTCGTGAAATTATACCAGATAATTATGCATAAGGTGCAATATATAATAAGATATAATAGCAAAATATATTATAACATAAAAGATACTTATTTTACAAATATAAATAAAAATACATAAATAAACAAAGTTCTTATTATCCTACATCTTCTACCATTAGCAGGAGATCATGACTGAGATTTACCATTTAACTAATAATGTAAGTTCCTTTATTTATTAAAACATATTAAATGAAATTTAGATGTACACCAATTTGAAGAGTCTTAAAAATAATAGATTTCTGAATAAACATGCATAAACACATTTTATGGTCATTCCAGTCTTCTAGAGACATATTTAAATAAAGTGTTAATAATAATGATGCATTTTCAAATATTTTACAATATTTATTTATTAATTACTGGGAAACACCAGTCAAGAGTAAAATTGTGAAGTACCCATTTCTTTAATGTTTAAAATATTTTTACATTTCACGGCAGGTTCTTAAGGTTAATACTATCCATTAACAATAACAGTAAATATAAAACATATTCAAGAGCATTTAAAATTTCAATTATTAGCAACAATTGTGAATAGAACAGGTTTAATAGCATTAATCCATAATGATAATAAATAGAAAAGATTCCATATAACAATATTAAAATGGGTTATATTCAAGAGCATTTAAAATTCAGTTCTATTATAAATTATCTATTCCTTTATCTGAGAGTGGAAATAATTTTGAGACAAAATAATTATCCCTAAATAAAAAAATCATGACAACTTAAGAATATTATTTTAATGCATATAATAAAATTATAAAAATCATATTGCAGTAATAAAAGTTAATTCAAGCAATTTATTTATTTCTAATAAATATACTTCTTTATTTCATTAAAGTTTTTTTTTGTTGTTGTTTTTTTAAACAATGTTGTCAGCAAAATGTCACTTTCAGGGAGCAAAAATATTTAAGGTAATTTAACATTTAAACATTATGCTTAAAGAATTATAAATATTAATTTAATATGCATTAATTTAATATAATTGTTTAGAATTGTATATAATTACTAAACATCACATGATCACCATTTCTTATGCTTGCACTGAGTGGCACGACTGTATGGAGAGTTTTGCCTGTTTTAGAATTGTATATGATGATAAGAGAGTTCCATAATAGAATAATAAGAAAGTTCATTAAAGCAGAATTAAATAATCTTTTCCTGTGGTAAAGAACAAAATTCTCATAAACCCTTTTTTAAATATGCATTTATTTCAAATTAAGTTATAGTCTAAAATTATGAGGTATTGAAAAGACTTAAAACAGCTTAAAATCACTAACAGTATTGATATTCCTAAAGATAAAATTCTTAAACGATTGTACTGACTGTTAGTAACATTAAAATTGAGAAAAATTTTTACCAAATGATGATGACTGAAAAGAAAACTTCAATGCAGAAAAAAATACAAATAACTTGAGTTACTTTTAAACAAATTCCTAATTATTATTTACAATGGGTTATTGCTTAAAATTTAAGTTGTAGTTTTAAAGTATTTCTGATAGCTTCAGTTTAATCTTTGTGCCAGCATTATAGTTTAAATTAGCTATGCATTATTTAAAACATAATAATAATAATAATTTATAAATAAGTAAACTTTTTAAAAATTAAAAAGGAACAAGTAAACCAAGTGAAATCAAGAACACAAGTCAAAACAAGTAAAACAACGAAAACAAGTAAGCAAAGTGTACATGTGTCAGTCAATTTATACTGTCAATCATGCAACTAATTGACAAGTGACATTGACATTCTTGGCTGATTTCCTAGGTAACAAAGATAAGAATAGGGATAATTTTCATAAATTGTCTAGACAACAATTAAAATTAATTATTTAGAAAAGAAAAATTGAAACTTATTACATAATAAAACATATTATTTAAAATAACTATTGCGCTATATTTTCTTTTGAAGACACACAATTTTTGTTCTTTTACAATTGAAGTTCTCAGTATCTTTTATAATATTTTTTAATCAAATATTTAAAGACTAATTATTAAGATTTTCAACAAGGAAGTGAAATTAAATTTACCCAAACACACCCACATATATATACATTCCTTAATGTAATCATTTATTTAAAATTAACTATTTTATTTACAAAATTACTTTTTCATTTTGTTTAATTAAATAACTTAATGTTATTTAGTTAAGCTAATCTTTCTAAAGTTAGCATTTAGAAAATATACTTTTTCTATAATGTATTAATTAAAATGATCTTTATTATTAAGATATTTAAATAGCAATATTTAACCCCAAAGACTTTCATTTTAGCTTTAACGTTGACATTATAATATTAATTTTTAACCTGTCATTAATTATAATAAAATAGCTTTAGCTTTTAGCATTTTAAAAATACCAATTCTTTTACATTTTTGAAATAATATCATCCTTAAACCAAGCAATTTAATGTTAGTTTAAATGAAACATTAAATTATATAAAATTTTCTTTAAAAAAAAAAAAAATTAAGTAATTGTAATAACTTAACATTTGGTTTTACTGGCAAAACCAAAGGTTACAAATGTATATAATTTATATAACATTTGAAAACCAGAAACTCTTCACAAACCTGGAGCTTAATTGTTTGTATAGGGATTTGAACTTAGATTTTCAGGCATCCTCCATCTATCTACACTATCTCATACAACTAATACACATGACCACACACATGGAGAAAAGATAAATAATCACCAATAAACGTATTTCATGCTAAACCAGCACTCATCTGTATCAGTTGTATGAGATAGTGAGGATAGATGGAGGATGCTTGAAAATCATTTCAAATCCCCTATACTTATAATTTATATAACAATTAAAAAGAAGTTGCAAAAATAATAAAGATTATTTTTTTGCAAATCAAAAGAATATGAAGTTATTATATTCTAATCGAAATGTTTATGGCTATAAAAACAAAAGGAAAAGAATTAATTTGAAATTGAAATGTAGTTTGTGATTTAGAAGAGATGTCAATAAATGTTCGATCAACAATTATGACTTCATTAAAAAAACTTAAAATATTAAGAACTTTAGAACTATTAGCTTAATTTTATTTATTAAGCTGTTGATGAGAATTTTAAATAGATGTAATTCTAATATATAAACATATCTTTAGATGAAGAGCAATACAGATACAGTGAAGAGCTTAGAGATACTGTTTAAATAATGGTGGTAACGATTAAAAATAATGCAGAAAAATAATCAAAATCAATGCTAATACTGATACAATTTATTAAACTTTTTGCTGAATCATCTAAAAAGGAATTACATAGACTGAAAAAAGAGATAATAATTAAAAAAAATTGCATAAAGTTTAAAGGAATAATAACTCAGTCTATTATTTATTTCTTTCCTTATTCATTTGTAACTCAATATATAGTGACATTCTACTATGCAGGAAATATTATAAGATTATACCTCCTTTACAGATTTACAGTTTAGCACAGCTTTCGACCAGGCCGGTCATATTAATTATACTGAAGGATTTGGTCGAAAGCAGTCATCATCATCATCAACCATTATCAATCCAATGCAGGATGAAGGGCTCTCCAAGTTCAGTCAATCTCCTCCGACCTTTAGCTTCTCTTCTCCACATCACCCCTGCACACTTTCTTATTTCATCCATCCATCTCACATGTGGTCTCTTTCTGGGTCTTTTACAATCTCTTGGAATCCAGTTTAAGATATCAGTTGTCCATCTATTATCATCTCTTCTAGAAATATGTCCAGCCCAACTCCACTTCAGTCTTTTCATTTTTTCAATGAGGTCAGTAACATCTGTTTGTTCTCTTACTCATATATAGCGTTTTCGATCTCCTCTCGTTACTCCCAACATGCATCTCTCCATACTTTTTTGAGTGGTCTAAAGTTTCTGTATTGCTCTTCTATTAAGTGTCCAAGTCTCAGATCCATAAGTAAGAACTGGTAAAACACATTTATTAAAAACTTTCGAAAGCAGTGCTAAGCTGTAAATCTGTAAAGGAGTTGTAATTTTATAATATTTTCTACATAATAGATTTTTCCTATCTGTTGAATTTAAAGAAATAAATGATCAATTTTAATTTAAAAAATAAATATAATCAGAACTTAGAGCAGAATTATCTTTTTCATGTTTTGTTAATCTTTATTTAGTTATTTTATCGTTACAAGAATTCTTTGCATCAACTTTTTTCATCATTGTAAAGCATTTAAATTTGAATTAAGTTTAGAATAAATACAAATGCAATATAAAAATAAAAGTATAATTGGATAAAATAAAAGTAAATGTTTATAAAAAGTAATTAAAAAGAAAATAATATAACAAGCATATAATTAATTGATAAGGTAGATAACTGATTGTAAAAGAGGAGTTTAAAAATTCGAATAATTTTTTTTTATAATAAATAAACAAATTTGTAATAATATATTTTGCCGTCAGAACTAGAAAAAAAATTCATTGTTTGAAACATTGCTTTATATAGAACAGAAACTTGGGCAGTATAAAAAAAAACAAGCAATAGATTTAGAGGTTGAATTTGGATAAAGTGTAAAAGATCATTTAAATGGTAATGTATAATACGCAAAAATGTTAAAAAGTAAGTAAAAAAATATTTATTTATTAAAAAACTATTATTATAATGTGCTGAAAACTTTGAAATTATTCAAACGAAAGTCAATCTTTGATAATGCTGCTATTTCTTAAATATTATAAATCTCTGCGCACTCTCCCGTGTCGGTAAGAGTTTAAAAAACTTAAGTGAATCACTTAAGTTTAGAGCGTACATTCTATATACACCAACTCTTACAGACCATGCTTAAATCAGGGCTTGAATCTATTGTGTGCCTGATATTATAATCAAATATTCAGTCGTACAGATCTATTTAACTCATCTCAGGAGAAAGACAGTGTCTTATTTTTAAAACCTACCATTAGACAAACATGATGAAGATTTATAATATTTAAGAAATAGCGCATTATCGGAAATTGACTTCCGTTTGAATAATTATTAAAAAACTACAGAATTAAAGAAAAAGTACAGTAGGATCAATTATCTAGAAATAGAAGAAGAAGACTATTGGTAGGATGGTTCAGTGGTTATAGCATTACCGTAAAATTCAATATTCAAGAATCTAAAGTTCCAGGTTTAATCCCCATGCTATAACTGTCACTGGTCAGGCCAGCAACAACTGAAGAAGAGAGGAGAATAGTATCTCTCAAAACATTATGCATGTACTAACCTTTATATTAAAAAAGCTGTGGAGATTTAAAAATACTGAATATATATAAAAGAAAAAAATAAATTATATAAAGTGTTGAACTACAATTCTTTTGAGCTTTTAGAGTTTAGAAAGTTGTGTAGGGTAATGGGTAGGGCCAAGTTTCTGGAAGATGACTAATAAAAAAGACAGGCAAAACTCACTACACGTATTGCCACACACAGCAAATTAGAGTAATCAATGGATGCCAGAAAGCTTGTGCATAAAATTCCCATCTAGTGCCTACTCATCCAATATCCCCAGACTAGTTTCTGGCTTGTGGTCTTCATCAGTGAAGTGATGGTCATGTGATGTTTATTGGCTTAATAAAAAAGACGTCACAATATTCCATTATGCAATAGTATAATACCTTAGTATTTGCATTTTTAAATAAGCAAATATAATTTTTTTTTAAAAAAAAAAAATTAATGCATACATATATGCACACAACCACATATCGAATTATATATAAATATTGCGGCACTTAACTTGATTTTAAAGCCTACAAAACTTTCTTAAAATTGTTTTCAAATTTTACTTTGAAGAATTTAAAAAGATATATTGATTTTCAGGGATATAATTTTGCCTAGAGTTGAATCTCTGGAATAAAGATTAAGGGAATTTTTGTAATGCTTAATGATTAACGGAGAATGGATTTTAACAATTCGGATCATTTCTTTGTTTTTTAAAAAAGAACTGACATTTTTGTTTTCATTGCACATTCTATTTTTTTATATACTTCGGATAAATCAAGTATTTAAAAAAAAAATCAGTGTGATTTTAATCAACTTTAAAAAATATGAAAATTTATATATTTTAAATAATTGTTAATATCACTGTCACAATTAGCAGACATTCAGAAACGAGTTTGATCTTTCTAACACTATAAATATATATAAACAAAAGAAAAACAAAGATAAAAAAAATTAACACTTATAAAAAACAAAAGAAGAAAACATAAAGTTTGTAATCAGAATTGTTGTGGTTCAAATAAAGGATGGAAATGTTGATGCATAATCGATCAATTCCATTGACATAGTTACTGCAGAAGTCCTATATTAGTTTAAATGACTAAGGACAATAAAGTAAAAAAAAAAGAAGAAAGTGCAAAAAATAATAAGGACAGTTAATTTTGTTATAAATGTTAATAATAATTAATGTATCACATTTTGTTAATTATTTATTCAAAAAAATAAAGATAAAAGATAAGCTCACAAACTATAATCTTTAACAATAATATTGTTCGTCTCCCGTTTTTTTCTAAAATTTATGTAATCAAAATATTTTGAAAATAACAAAATAAATACACAATTATAGATAAGCCAAAAACTAACTTAAAACTTTGACTACATTCTAAGTTTTATGAATGATTACATTTGTGTAAGTGCTGATAATTATAATATAGATTGCATAATGTAAACTAAAAAACAATGTTACAAATCTATGAAATCTAGCTATTTTATGTTGGGGAAATCGACAACTCATATATAAATAAATAAAATATTACTACTGTTAAATAAATTTAAATACAGTACATAAGTGTGAAAATTTCAAGTAAATGATCTGGCTAACTAAAACTTGAAAAACATTCAAAAAATATTACAAGAATGAACAAGCCAAGAAGCTAATGCTGATGTGCTTTGTACATTGAACTATATAAATGCATACTCTCACTTTCCAAACACAAGATAAAGTCTTTGTGAAACTATAGGATGAATCCATCTATCTTTTCAATCAAACATTTATGTATGAGAAAATCTTAAGTATTTGGAATTGAGAGCGTGAAGATGTTAATCGATCACTTTAAATTACTTTTTACTATGCCTGAATGAATAATGCTTGTGAAATTTCTAGAATTTACGATACATCATTGTTATTAAATTAAACATATGTAAATAAGACATTTGTTTTATAAGATTTGCCCATACATAAATGTTTGGGTTGAAAAAATAGATGGATTCATTCTATCTTTTCACAAAGATTTTATCTTGTGTTTGGAAAGTGAGAGTACTCATTTTTATAGTTAAATGTACAAAGTGCAGGTGCATTAGCTTCTTGGTTTATTAATAATACAGTTTATAAAAACATTGCGCTATATAAAATAAATGACTTAAGAATGAACAGTGAAAACTATAAAACATATATATGAGAAATAAAAATAAAAAAATAACAAAGACTGAAAACTATAAAAATGAATGTCATGAAGTAAAATTAAAGAACAACATCACTCCTGCAAAAAATTATTTAAAAAAAATGAAAGGTATTTAAAAATAAAAAAGTCATGGTTTAGTGGAAAAATATGAATGGAGAGCCATCCATAACTAAAAAATATTAATAATAACAAAGCATATTTTAAACAAATAAAAAAATGGAGGATATTAAAAAGATATAAATAAAAAAAATAGGAAACATAATATTTAGATAAATTAAAACATGGAAGAAGAGGTATAAGGAGAAAAACTCTTAAAAAGAAACTATTCATAAATTAATAACAAACTGCTTAATAATATTAATATATATGTACATTCATTATTGTCCATGAGACAATTAAAATCAATTTTAAATTGTTCTTTTGATAAGATATAATTTTATTTAAGATATAATTTAATTCTACCTCACAAGGATTGAAATAGAACAATGACATTACAATAATAATGTTTTAATAACAGTTATAAGCAAGCATAAGAAATGGTGATCATGTGATGTTTATTGGCTTAATAATGAAAACTGTTTGTAAATAATAATTTGACAAATATGGGCCATAAAAAAAATAATAATGGAAGAATCAGAATATTAAATAAAAAAATCGATTGAATATTTGTTTAAAAAATACCTCTTCATTGGCAATATATATATATATCATCAGAGATCAAAAATTGGATTACTGATAACATTTTATTCTTAATCTATTCTTTTTATTTATCTTTTGTTGCTAAGATTACTTTTAACTTCATTAATCATATTAATAAAATAGAATCATGTTGGAGTCATGCATGCCTGACATATCCATGATTTAGGCTAGTTAAAAACAAGGTTACCATTTTTCATCCAAATATTTCATAGGCGATTTGTACAAAGAAATATCAAGTTACTATTTAATTTAGGGTTAAACAAGCATTGGGAGCCTAGAGATTAGTGTAGCTGCTTTACAAGCAGTTATCCTGGGTTTGCTTCCCAGCCGATGCTTTGATATATAAAAATATATATATATAGGATTAAACAAGGAAGAAAAGCATGATCATCCTCATCAAATGGCATGTAATTTTACAGGATTCTTATCTTTATTTTATTTTTCAAGGACATGTTTTGGCAGTGATACTCTAAAATTATATATTTTCAACTGAAAGAACTTTGAAATCTTAGAGACTTTTAATTAAAATTTGCAATCATGAAAATTGCATATATTACAATGATGCTTTGATAAAATGAAAATGTTTGTTAAAAACGATTTAATTTGATAGCTATTTTTCAAAAAGTGATATGATAAATATTTGTAATTTTTTTTTAATGATATTGCTTTTTATACAGTAATAAGTCAAAGAACTGGAAGCTTCGAATTTCATTGTATTTATAGATCAATATAGTATTCAGTATGCTTAGTTTATAGTTAATTATAAAAATAAATCTATTTTATTTGCCTAATAAAAATCAAAACAAGTTTATAATATAACTAAAAAATTTATTAGATCTAAATACTATTATTTATCCACTGATTGTAATTTGGAATAGCTAATTATGAATAAACCACTAAACATCACATGATCACTATCTCTTATACTAGCACATAATTGTTATTAAACAAGGCAAAACTCTCCATACAATAGTGCCACCCTGTGCCATCCAATGTAATCAATGGATGCCAGAAAGCTTGTGCATAAAATCCCTATCTAGTGCCTACTCATCCAATATCCCCAGACTAGTTTTTAGCTTGTGGTCTTCATCAGTAAGGAGCCTTGGATCTGAGAGCACTGCACCTAAGATCTAGATGCAGTGCTCTCAGATCCAAGGCTTTTCACTGATGAAGGCCACAAGCCAAAAACTAGTCTGGAAATATTGAATGAGTACACTAGATAGGTATTTTATGCAAATGCTTCTGGCATCCATTGATTACTCTGATTAGCACAGGGTGGCACTACTGTATGGAGAGTTTTGCTTTGTTTAATTATGAATAAGTGTGTCAATTTTCAAATTATCATAAGAAAGTCTTATTTGATAAATGAAAGAAAAATTTGAACATAATAAAACTTATAAAATTATTAATGAGTTAGAAAAAGATATTGATGTAATAATATTATTAATCAAGGCTATAAAAATGGAGCAAAAATGGAAAGTATTGCACATATTATTTTTAATAAATGTGATTACTCTCAATTTGTAGTTTACTTGTCTCTAGTTTAAAAATAGTTATTAATAACATTGATCTAAGATTGATTTTAATTGTTATAAAGATTTTGCAAATGCATTATATTCTTAGTATATGAATTTTTTTCTACAGTACAGGCTTTTTCATACCTGCACTCCAATATGTAATTTATATGGGGTTTGAACTCAGACTTTCACATGACTCTAAACAATCCACACTATCTCATACTGCTGACACACTTGATCACACACATGTTGAAAATATAAATAATCACCAATAAATGTATTTCATGCTAAACCAGTACTCGTCAGTTGGTCCAGATGATGAATAAATAATGAATTATGATGAACTCATTTAATGAAGTCAGATGTCTTGGATCAATCAGTGAAGCAATTTCAGCAGGCATTAATCTTAAAGATAATTAGACATTATTTTGATAATGTTATCATTTTTGATCCAGATATTGCTCAAATAGTTTGTAAAGAAGCAAATAATATAAAGAAAAAATATAAAGAAGCATGATTTATTTTACTAAAATAACACAATTAATCAGAGAGCCAATGGCATTTAAACAAGTAAGTAAAAACAGTTTAAATAATATTTAATATGGAATTATTATAATTCTGATAATTATGAGTAAGATGCAACATGTTCAAAATATATTAGGTTTACTAAATTAAAAATATTGAATTGTATACTCCATTATAGGGTCTTATATAAAATAATTCATATAAGCAATGTCCTAGCAGCTAATAGCTATAATAATAAAACAATACACCAAGCCTTAATTCAAACCCTAAACAATCATAATAAAAAACAAGAAGAAGAAATAACTACTAGAGTTTGTATTTCTTTTGGAAAAGGAAGTACAGACAATACTACTTATCAAAAAATTAATAACATATAACCAAACCTAAAGACCCATTCCTTTTTGAAGACCAAAGAATTTACGAAATCCCAAGTAACATTTGTAATGATTCCTAAATAGATGTGAGTAATCATCACACTAATGCTAGAAGAGATGATCATATTAATGCAGTTAAAACACTGATTATTATCAGTACTATCTCTTCATGCTATAGATATAAGTCATAGTATTGATTTTTCTAATACGAAAATACTATCCAGATATGACACTGTCCAACACTATCAGATCAGTGAAGCCATTGAGATCTTTAAAAGGCCAGATTGTATCAACAAACATGATGATACATGCAAATTACCTTCTATTTGGAATTTTTTTTAAAAAAAAAAACTTATTAATCTAAATAATTTCCCATAATTATTACTATTTTTTATTAATAAAATTTTCATTATTGTTATACATCAGTGTTTACAATGCCTCTATAATTATTCTATAATATTTGTTAGCCAGTTAATGACCAGTGTGACCTGATTGAAATGCTAGTTTATATATATATATATTCAATAAATTATACACGGATATATCTAGATATTTCATTTATATCTATAACCTATGAATATTATTATTATTATTATTATTATTATTATTATTATTATTATTATTATTATTATTATTATTATTATTATTATTATTATTATTATTATTATTATTGTTGTTGTTGTTGTTATTATTATTATTATTATTATTATTATTATTATGTTTCAAAGGTAACTTTATTCAAAAATAAGTGGTTACATTGGTTGTTGATTATACATAGTGTTATACATAGGTTTACACAGTTATTATATTACAGTCTGTGTGTTTGACTAGAGTCTCTTTGCACTTCAGATTTCCCTGGGTTTGCCTTTGTCCTTTCCTATAATATCCTTTATTATAAAGTGGCCTGAATTTTAAAAAGAGACCATGTTGCTGCAAAGATATCAGGTGATGCAATAATGCTGTCTCTTTCCCTTATTTTTTGCAATTTGTTTTTATAGTTGTTGTTGATGTTGTTGTTATTATTATTATTATTATTATTATTATTATTATTATTATTATTATTATTATTATTATTATTATTATTATTATTATTATTATTATTATTATTATTATTATTATTATTATTATCATCATCATTATCATCATTATTCTTTGTTATTTTATTATTCTTATAATACACCTTTATCTCTCTTAAGTGAAAATAATTGTCTCCAAAAACTCAATGTAAAGTAAGAAGACCGTATACAAGTAAGAGATTACAATGATTTTCTATTATAAATATACGATTTTTTTCGCATGCGTTAGTGAAACTGTAATTATACTATAATGTTTAATATGCCTGCTTAGCGCTTTCGAGATTTAGTATTTAAATCTGATACTCATAGTTTTACAACTGAAGACTGTTGTGATTTATTGTACACATACAAATGAGCTTGAATTTTTAATTAGTTAGTCCATTGTTTGGAGAGAGCAAAGCATGCCTCTCTTCTGTTAATGGCACTGAGATCATTTGCTATGTAAAAAGCTTCTTTGACTTTTTTTTTGGCATCACTCTTTTCTGTGCAAATTATTTGGGCAGAACTGGGTTCGAATACATGGCCTGTAGCTGCTTGGTGATCCCAGAAGATGGATGTTCCTTCATTTTATTTTTAACTCTGTTGAGTGGAAAAAAATAACTCGTTCCTGCAAATAAAATTGTATATCATAAATTGTTAATGTTGTACTAATATATAAAAACTTAATGTTCAATATATACATGCATAAAGTATGCTATATGTGTATTATGCAAATACGCACTTAAAATATTTATGTAGAGAAGATAATGCTACTTAAATCTATGTACAAAGAAAAAATACTTAGCTTAAAGTTTTTTCTTATTCTCCATTTATTCAGAATTAATTGCCAATCTGTTTTATGAGACATTAGTTGTTCATTCTAAGGATTTACCATTGTCTTTTAAATCCTTTGATAATCATGTTTTTTTTTTCTGTGAAGACGTTAGTGTTGATGGTTGAAGATCTCTAGAAAAAAAGTTTATAATAAATGGCTGATTGTTTTTTGATTTTTCTCTTTGTGCAACATATTATAATGTCTCATTTATTGATTTAAAGAATTTTTAGATTTGTTGGAGAATTCTAAGTCAGGATTAAATACTTCAAAAGTGCTATCCATGGTCTTGTGATATAAAATCAGCTGCTTTATTTTTTGATGTATAGGTTCTTTCCTGCAGCTTGTTAATTTTCTTTTCTTCATCCAGTCACATTAATTCCTGGTTAGTTAATTCCTCCATGTGTGATTGTAAAAGCTCTTCAATATTGTCATCATCAATTTTTTATAACTGTATTTTTTTCCTCATGTGTCATAGCATCAGCTGGGAAGCGAACCCACTAACCCAGGACAACTGCTTGTAAAGCAGCCACCGTTGACCTCTCGATCACCAGTGCTGCATTATTTGTTGAACTTAATATATTTTGAAGGTTGCAAAAATTTTTTGATCTGTTGGTTGGAGAAGTGATGTGGTGTTTGATAGTATTAGATGCTACTGTGATTCCAATTGGAAAATAGAAGCTGTAAACTTTAAAAGATTTTTTTTCAATACTGTTAGAAAAAAATATGTAGTTTCACTGTATAAACAGGCTGAGCAAGAGAGAATCAATTGACAGTTGACAATTTTTTGTATTCTTCTACCAAATTGTTAATCATTGCACTGAAAAAAGCCTCTATGGTAGTTTCATTTTTTAAAATTCATATTCTAATAAAATTAATAGTTATAAGCTCAAAATTAATTTAAGTGAAAAGTCATGCAATTTTTTATTTTAGAATTTAAATAATATTTTAATTTGCAAAGCACAGATAGTTGTAAATTGAAATAAATCGAGATACAGCCAAATCTCTAGCGCTTGTTAAATACTTAACTGACAACCAATCAGATGTCAGGGATAGCTGTCCAAATAACATCCAAACCCAAACACACAACAAAGATTTTACGAGAAAAGAATGGCCCACCCTTTTCTCTACTTTTCTTTCTATATAACTAAGCCAGTTGTAAGCATTTAGGTTTGAAAGCTTGAAGCTTTAAATATCTTCACAATTAACTCACTGAGTCTAAATCATAAACGTACAATGTGAAATCCTATGATTTACTACAAAATAGTTTTTAGAATACAAAACAAGCAGTAAAGTATGTAAATAATATTTTAATTTGTGGTTAAGTATTTAACAAACACTAGAGATTTGGCAGTATCTCGATTTATTTCAATATTTTACAATTTAAAACTGAAATTTAAATTTAATAATATATGTTTGAAAGAAAATAAAAGTTTTAAAATGTGAGGAATGTTGAAGTGTCAGTATATTGAAAAGATAAAATATAAATGGATATGCTTAGTTTTTTTTAAATCGAAGAATAAAATATGGATGGTCCAGAATTGAAATGTATTAATAGTATTTTAAAAAGGATTAAGAATTAAACTTTAAGTAATAATATGCACTGTAATATATATTTTTCAAATGAAGTATCTCCTCTTCTGTCAATATACAATTGCACAAAGATGGAAATCCTTTGAGACTTACGGTGGATTTTGATAGTTCATTTATATATCTTACATCTAAATATAATGGTAAGCTACTATAACACATTTTAGTATATGATGAAAATATTATATCTTCATATTTTGAAATTGGAAACCAAATTAAGAATATTGTAATTTTTTGAAATTGATATTATTTTGACGACATTGAATGTAGTAGAAATATGTACTTCTATTGATAGATATGGGCATTAATAAGCAAATAAAGATATATATATATTTTAAGTGTCATAGCATCGGCTGGGCGCGAACCCGCAACCCGGGCAACCACCTGCAAGTCCAAGGCAGTCGCGCTGACCTCTCGACCACCAATGCAAGACGATATTTATTTGTCATTATGCTATAAACTTCATTATTGATTCTTTGACATTTATTGAAGATAATTCTGTAGCTTATTTTGAAGGTAAAAACTACAAACAGTATAAAAATCGGCTCATGAGTCTGTTTATAGTTTTTTTTCTTCATGTGTCAAAGCATCGGTCGGGAAGCGAACGCACAAACTGGGACAACTGCTTGTAAGGCAGCCACTGACCACTCGGCCACCAACGCTTGACTAGAAAATTTTAAATAATTGCAATTTTACAGGTAATATGATTTATAGAAGATATGTTGATGATGTTTTGTTTACAGATAAGAAGGTAATATAAATTACCTTGACATTAAATTAAACAATTTAAATACTTTAAAACCTACAATTGGATACGAACAGAATGAAGATATTAAGTATCTTGATTTGTGTGTTACAAGAGATACTGATTTAATGAGTTATAAATTGATTATCAAACCATTACAAAAAAAAGTCATTTATCAATTGGGCATAAAATGGTAAGCCATGGAATCTTTTTTACTTCACAAAGAGAAATTATGTTGTTAAGGAAGTAATAAATCACAAAATTTTAAAAAATTTACAAAACCGCTGCTTGAAGTTGGGTGCAATAGTAAACAAATTTGATGTACTTTATGTCAATTAAAAATATATATATTCCAAGTTAAAGGAGCTGAAAGTTAATGGTAAAAAATGAATATATATATTTCATATGTTTCAAATGTTCATGCTAAATTATTAAAAATATGTAGAGACGTATATAATGTTTTATATTTTGTTCCATATAATATTAATATATTGGTAAATAATTTTTTAAAAAGGTTATATTCTTGAAACAAAAAATAATATTGTAATCAAGCATTGGTGGTCGAGAGGTCAGCGACAGCTGCTTTACAGGTAGTTGTCCCGGGTTGGCGGGTTTGCTTCCCGGCTGATGCTTGACACATGGGAAAAATATTGTATATCATGTCCATGTAAATAGCATGCTACATGCATAGAAGAATTAAGGTGTCATAGTGAGCTAAGGTTAAAAGAGCATTAATTGTTATACAAACATGCAAAAAATGAATAATAATGATTTAAAATAACTTCTCTAATTTTTTATCACAAACATATTTGAGTTTACTTTTAATTTAAATCTGGAAAATACTAAACTTCTTCATGAGGAAAGAAACCATAATAAAATAAAAAATTAAAAAGCAATTTTGTTAAACAGAAATAAGCTATCTTTAATGCATAGAAAATGTGTGAATGGTAAAATTGACGAATCTTGGTATATAACATGGCAACATTTACTTCTGTTAAATATAAATTTAAGTGGCTTTCAATTGAAGGTTATAAAAATAACTGAAAATATTTCTGCATTTTATAATAGTTATTTGTAAAATTTATTATCACTGTTATACTTTATTATTTTATTCCACACACATATATATATATATAAAGTGGGAATATTTTTTTATTATTGTATTATCTAATATTAAAATGGAAGTGAGTATTATTTACTATAACAATATTTTCTAATTAAAATGATTGTATTTAATGTTATACACATTTTCATGTATTTAGTGTTATGAGATAATAATAGATTGACAATTGAAATCTTAAACTGGATTCCAAGAGATTATAAATGACCCAGAAAGAGACCACATGTGAGATGGATGGATGAAATAAGAAAGTGATTTGGAAAAGAGAAGCTAAAGATCAGAGAAGATGGATTAAACTTGGAGAGTCGTTCATCCTGAATTGGACTGATAAGGGTTGATGATGATGATAATGATGATGATTTAGTGTTATATGTTTTATGTATTTAATGTTATATATATATATGTTGTGGATTGCTGTACTATATATAGATCATATAAACGTTTGTTACAAAGTTTAAAATAAGAAATTTTTTATTTTGTTAAATAAAGATCAATCTGTTTAATAAATATCTTACAATAAATAATTGGACTGATTAATATATTCACATTCTCTGCCTTGAGTATTCAAGGAAATCTTCTTTATATACAAAGAGATACAAATAATAAAGTGGAAAACACTCTCTTATTGTCATATTGTTTAATATTTAAAAATGGATGTGTACATTATTTACTATAACAGCATTTATTATTTAAAATAGTTTTATTTAATGTTAAAAACTTTGATTCTTATTTGAGATCTTAAAAGAACCATGCAGGTGAAATTCTAACCATTACCTATATTTTCTTATAACTACAGCTGTTATTATTATGCAAATATCTATTTGATAAGTAAGCAATTGTGTCAGCCAGTGTGGTGAGTTTATTGGATTCTTAAGTCTGGATTTAAGATCAAGAATAACATTGTTTGGATGAAACATCAGTGAGTTTTTGTGAAGAAATAGTAAAAATATGGGTAAATAACTTTTAAAAAAATATTTATAATCATGGCAAATAAAACTAAATTATGTTCTTATTCCCAGGAGGATATAAAGTTGTTAACCAAAGCAATGATTAATAACTGAAGATAAAAGGGGGTTGAGAATTTTCTAATCACAGATCCAGGTGCTCTTCAATGATGACTTTTTATTTAGCTACCTAAAATTCCAAATCAATTTCAAGTAAAGGAAGACTACAAGAATTATGAGAATAACTGGCTATTATTAAATGGCATATTGTTAATCTTTGTAAAGATAAAAGAAATGGTTGAAGGACAATTAATTTGACAAGTGGGCATGCACTTTAGTATAAGTGCACAAATATTGAATACTCAAGTGAAGTGAGATTTATTGTAAATAAAATAATGGAAAACAATATTTAAAAAATTGATGACATATTAAACAGCATAGGAAGATTAGATATTCAACTTAATAGTAGACCACCAAATACAAATAATTCAGGTTTATGTATGAACACATTCTCATTATGATAAAGAAAAAGAGGATTTTTTATATAGATGTATAAAATGCTTTTGATCACATCAAGCACCCTTTTAAAATTGTCATGGAGACATTAATGCTAGAAATGGAAAATGATTAAAATATGGAATTATTGTGGGTAAATTCGACTATTGTACAGAAATGAGAAAGAACCCAGACTTTTAAAATCTGTAAAAATAAAAATTGTATATTATGATTTTTTTCTTTAGGAAAGATGTTAAGTAGAAATGAATATAGAAGCATTCAAATAAAGGTACAGCCCGAATTTTATTACATTTTGACTAACAGAAAATACAGTATTTCAAAACTGCAATGTTCTTAATATATTCAACACAGGAAGTGATTATTGATTAGTGGATGCAATATTAATTACAAAAATATTTGAAAAGAACAGTATTAATATTTGATATTTTTAACTTTCAAAAACACTCCAATAAATTAAAATTTGTTAATTATTTTTATAGCCTTTTTTTTCATATGTCAAAGCATTGACTGGGATGCGAACCTGAGCCAGCTGCTTGTAAGGCAGCTATGCTAACCACAAGGCCACCAACTGTGAAGACGATTTAAACGTACTTGAAAACAATAAGAAGTGGCAGTTCACTAGTAAATAACTGAAAATTATCAATTGAAAAGCATTAAATATTTGGAGATCTGCAAAATGATATGAAACAAAAATAATGATATAAGATAATATTATTGACGATTGGCAAAACAAAAGCTACAGAAAAGAATAAGAGTTGCAGAAATATAAAACACCATCTTGGCATTTAAAAAATTCAGCAATAAAAACTAATGATATATTTTTTGTTATAAAAGGGATGACTCCATAAACAATGTGGAATAATTCTATCAAGGATTATGTAGTAATAAAGAACAAAAAATAATCACTTCACTTATTGCATCTTTTAAATTATCAAATAGTTTAAATGAAGAAGTGAGACATGCAATTGAATCTATGATGGAAAAAATGTTCCAGAAAGTTTATTAAATTATTATTGATAGTTTAAAAGAAGAAAGTGAAAAAATAGAATAACTGTTGAGAAAGCCATGTATCATGTGTATAAATGATAAAGATATATCAAATGATTTGAAGAATGCAAAAGTAATATTGATATAATAAAAAGTTGATAGAAAAGTTTTAGAAATTGCAGACCTATCTTTCTTCTATTATTTCTATATAAAATCTTTATTATGAAATTAACAACTCATCTTTGGTTAACTTTGGATTCATACAAACAATAATCTGAAATTTAAAATGATTTTAATATAATGGATCAAAACTAAACATTGAAAGAAGTTATAAAAAGACTATTGAATCCAAGTTGCCATTGTGCTCTAGACTTGTAGATTATAAAAGGCATTTAATTCTAAGTCTTTTCATAATGATTAAGGCATTGTACTTTCAAGATGTAGGCACAGGGTATTGCTATATTCTAAGGATTATTTATCAAAATCAGTAGTGATTAGACTCTATGGTGATACTAAAATTCATAAGACAGCATAACATGATTATTTCACATCTTCAAAGTTTTTACAATAGTTTTACAAAGAAGAATCTTGTGAATTAAAACAAAAAACTAAAGAAATAAAAATATATGGAGTGATAATTATGAACTAGAAAAAAATTAAGACTTTCAAATATTTTGGTCAGATTATTAACACATATGAAAACTTAATCATAGAATTAAATTTGCATTGTTGATTTTGATAGAAATAGATTTGGGCATTATATAGAAGAGTATTGTAAAAAGAAATTATTAAACTCAGGTGCTTATTATACATGTATATAATTTTAATGTGCAAATACGCGCACAACAACCGAGCTTCATCAGGATTAAATAACAATATATTATAAACTCAAAATAATTATAATATCTAAAGAATAATGCCCGAGCGCTTTCAAGAGAACTTAGCTCTCATAATCATGGGCAACAAAGAATAAGCATAGCGTGTTGGTATATGCTAAAATATGCTGATATATGTAAATTAGTTGAAAATAAATGCGTCAGCTCTAAATGATCCATTTCTTAGAGATTTTGTAACACGCATCTTTTCTATTCATAGCCTTATCATCAATAGCAATAAAACATGCTTCTTTAACTTTTCTCTTAATGTCATTTCTCTCCCTGCAAACTATTCTTGCATTTTTAGGTTCACATGCATGACCAGCTGATTTCTGATGTATTGCAAATATAGCATATACCAACACGCTATGCTTATTCTTTGTTGCCCATGATTATGAGAGCTAAGTTCTCTTGAAAGCGCTCGGGCATTATTCTATAGAAGAGTATTGTACAGATTCTAGACTACCAATAAAGTGTGGAGAAATATATTTTAGGTAATAACAAGAAGGGACTGAAAGCAAAATTGTGGTAAAAAAAACCCAGATACCATTGAAATCATTGAAATAATTGAGAATCTGAGGAGCTAGCTAAATCTTAGACTGGATCTTAAGATGTTGTAAAAAGCTTACAAAAACTACATGTTAGAGGGATGGTTGAAATAAGGAAATTTGTTGGTGTGATGTGAAGAAGAAAGTAAATGGATCAGCGATACTGGATTAAATTTGGAGAGATCTCCATTCTCCAATGATGATTGTACTTTATAGTTTGATTTTAATGTAATATGCCATTTCTGTTAATTCTCTTATAATATTTTTAATATTGTACAAGATTATATACTTTTTAAATTAATTTAAATTGAAAATAAAGTATTTTTATTCTAAAAAGTACATGAAAATGTATATGGATATGCAATGGAGTTAAGAACACATGTAGTCAAGACTCTTCAGACACAAATTGGACATTTATTATATATTAAAGTAGATAATAAAAAGTCGTCATTATTATTATCTACTTTAATATACTTTTTATTTAGGTACTTACAACTGCAGATCACTTTCGAGTGAAGGAAGATTGCAAGAATTAGAAGAAGAACTGTCTTATACTAAATGGGACATTATTGGACTTTGTGAAGTTAGAAGAAAAGGAGAAGGAACAATTGATTTAAAAAGTGGACATATACTCTATTATAAAGGCACACATATTGGAAATACAAGTGGAGTAGGATTCATTATAAATAAAAAGTGGAAGATCAACATTGTGGAGATTGATGGTGTATTGGACAGAGTGGCAAGATTAGTTATACAACTTAATAGCAGATACCAAATACAGATAATTCAGGTTTATGCCCCAACAAGTTCTCATAGTGATGAAGTAGTAGAAGATTTTTATATGGATGTACAAAAGGCTTTTGATCAGAGTAAACAACATTTTAAAATTGTTATGGGAGACTTTAATGCTAGAATTGGTAGACAAATAAAAGATGAAATTGCTGTAGGTAATTTTGGTTATGGTAATAGAAATGAGAGAGGACATAGACTTATGGAGTTTGCAGAAAAAGAAAAACTTTATATTATGAATTCATTTTTTGAGAAAAATGTTAAAAGGAAATGGACATGGAAGCATCCAAATGAAGGTACAGCAGAATTGGATTATATTTTGACTAACAGGAAATACATATTTCAAGATTGTAATGTTCTTAATAAATTTAACACAGGAAGTGATCATCGATTAGTAAGGTGTACGTTACATGTTAATGTAAAACTAGAGAGACAAAAATTATTGAGAAAAACAATATTTACAGTTGATATTCCTAATCTTCAGAAACATTCTAATGAATTTAAATTAGAACTTACAAATAGGTTTCGAGTGTTAGGAGATTTTGAAGATCGGATTCAGATTTGAATGAAATTAATATGAAAATAACTGATACACTTTTAAAAACTGCAACAAAGGTAGCTGGTAGAAAAAAGCAGCAATTGACCAATAAAATTTCTACTGAGACTAGAGAATTTATGAAGAAAAGAAGGAATATGAAGATATACAAAAATTATGTATTAAAAAGAATTGAATATCTCGAATTTTGTAAAATGGTACGGAAAAGAGTTGAAAATGATATAAGAAAGTATAACTGTGAAATAGCAAGGAAAGCTGTAGAAGAAAATAAAAGTCTCAAGAATGTTAAACAACATTTTGGTATTGGTAGGAAATTTATATCTGCAATAAGAAAAAAAGATGGAATTATTACTAAAAAGAGAGATGACATCTTGAAATTGGTAGAAGATTTTTATCAAGAAATATATAGTAATAAAGAACAAGTACCTCCTATATCTATTACATCTTCCAAATTGCCCAGAATTTTAAATGAAGAAGTGAGACATGCAATTAAATGTATGAAGAAAGGAAAGGCTCCAGGAAATGATGGAATTATAATTGATATATTAAAAGAAGGAGGTGAAGAAATAGAAACAATTTTAGCAAAGTTATATACCAAATGTCTAAATGATAAAGATGTACCGGAAGATTGGAAGAATGCAGTAATAATATTAATATTTAAAAAAGGTGATAAAGAAGATATTAGAAATTACAGACCTATCAGCCTTTTATAAGTTTTATATAAAATTTTTACCAAGATAATTACAACTCGTCTACAGAGAACTTTGGATTTCCACCAACAAAGAGAACAAGCTGGATTTAAAAGTGGTTTTAGTACAATAGATCATATCCAGGTATTGAGAGAAGTCATAGAAAGGACAAATGAATATGAGTTGTCATTATGTTTTGGATTTGTAGATTATGAAAAGGCATTCGATTCTATACACATTTCTTCAGTGATTAAAGCATTGGATCATCAAGGTATAGATCCAGGATATTGTCATATTTTAAAGAATATTTATAAAAATGCAACAGCAACAATTAGATTACATAATGATACTGGAAAAATCTACATTGAGAAAGGTGTAAGGCAAGGTGACTCCATATTTCCAAAACGTTTTACAGCAGTGCTGCAAGAAGTATTTTGTGGATTAAAATGGGAAACTAAGGGAATGAAAGTAAATGGAGAGTATTTAAGTCATTTAGATTTTGCAGATGATGTAGTTGTTTTTGCAAATAATGCTTCAGAGCTGCAGGAAATGTTGCAAGAGTTAGCAGATGAAAGTAGAAAAGTAGGACTAAAGATAAATGTTAAAAAGACTAAAGTAATGTTTAATCGATTTGCTCAAAATATGAAAATAAAAATTGATTATGAAGAATTAGAAGAAGTTAACAGTTACAAATACCTAGGTCAGATTATTAATACAGATGGAAACATAATGGAGGAAATTAATCATAGAATTAAACTTGGTTGGAGTGCTTTTGGTAGAAATAACTTGATACTAAAAGGAAATATGCCTATGTGTTTGAAAAAGAATGGTTTTTAACAAATGTGTTTTACCAGTTTTTACTTATGGATCAGAGACTTGGACACTTAATAGAAGAGCAATACAGAGACTTCAGACCACTCAAAGGAGTATGGAGAGATGTATGTTGGGAGTAACAAGAAGAGATCGAAAACGCAATGTATGGGTAAGACAACAAACAGGTGTTGCTGACCTTATTGAAAAAATTAAAAGATTGAAATGGAGTTGGGCTGGACATATTCCTAGAAGAAATGATAATAGATGGACAATTGAAATTTTAAACTGGATTCCAAGAGATTGTAAAAGACCCAGAAAGAGACCACATGTGAGATGGATGGGTGAAATAAGCAAATGTGCAGGGGTGTTGTGGAAAAGAGAAGCTAAAGATCGGAGAAGATGGATTAAACTTGGAGAGACCTTCATCCTGCAGTGGATTGATAATGGTTGATGATGATGATGATGATGATAAAAGTAGATAATATCAAATGATGAAACATATGTAAATAATATTTATTTCTACAAATGCAGACGGTATTGAAATCAAACTGAGAGAGTGCAAACCTCTCAAGCATTTAGCCAATCAGATTGCAAATACTGGGACAAAGAATTTAACAAGAAAAGAGTGGTTCCACTCTCTTCTTTACTTGTCTGTCTATATAGTCAAGCCAGTCCAAAGTACTTATATCTGCAAGAGTGAATCTTAAATATCTTCACACTTAACTCATGCTTGCAGATCTAAGTACTTTGGACTGGCTTAGATATATAGACAGACAAGTAAAGAAGAGAGTGGAACTGCTCTTTTCTTGTTAAATTCTTTGTCCCAGTATTTGTGATCTGATTGGCTAAACGTTTGAAAGGTTTGCACTCTCTCAGTTTGATGAAACATATGATGAAATGAGAAATATCTTGCAATAAGTAGATCACAAATTTCTTTTTATCTTATGAGTGTGCATTGATATTTTTATTCAAATGAAAAAAGTTGATAAAATTCTACAACAATAAACATGATTCTATAGAATATACAGTTTTAAACTCGCAACTCTTTTTTTTTCCATATGCCATAGCATCGGCCGGGACGCAAACCCACACCCATTTGCAACAACTACTGCTTGCAAGGCTTGTGCGATAACCTCTTGCTTATAGCAAATAAGAGAAAGTAATTTTCTTTGATGAACTTAAGATTTTAATCCAATTTATAAATATAATTCTCAAATTTATAAATAAATATAAAAAAGAGTTCAATATGGATGTATCCAAACTACATGATGAATTTAATATTTATTATAAGAATAGTTCATTTCAAATATAAATTAAAATTGCAAATTTTTAAATTTCATATTAATTTCACTTGGAAAAAAAGGTTTCAGATTTTGAACTGGGAAAAGTTATTTTATATGAATATATGTGATGTGCAAAAAGTATCCGTTAAAAAAGTTTTTAGATATTCTGAAGATTTTAACACTTGTAGAATAACTGTATAAAATAATTTTAAGCCATAAACAATATCACTTTGAGTTTGAACTTCTTAAAAACAGAATCCCAAATGTTTTTGTGCCACATATTATTATTCAAATTTCGAAATAGTTTTGAGAATTTAAAAAAAAATTATCAGTCATATTGACATCTTATGATAAAAAATATCCATAAATTCAATTCCAATGTATTTAAGGTTGCTATATGATTTACAGCAGGGGTGGCCAACTTTTGTGTTCATAAGATCTACTTGTTATTTTAAAAATATGTTGCGATCGACTTGTTGTCATAGGGGTAGTTCAAGTGGAGGGAGGTGTGAAATACATACTATTTTTATATATCTACCTAGTAAAAAATAACAATTATTTAATGGGCCCAAAAAACTCATGTTGGAGGAATTAAAGCAATATGAGTAATTATTAACATTATTTATTAATTCAAATTAGCTACATTAAGTCAAGATTAAAAATATTATTTTCAATAATGATACGATTTAGTGGACTGCACCTATCTAGAATTGAAAAAAATTTAAAACAAAAATAAGAAAAAAACTCGAAAATCTTGACTTAATTTGTTTCACTCGTTATCCGACAGCTCTTGCCAGATTGGCTTCGCGATCGACCAAAATTGGCTTTGCGATCGACTCGTTGATCACGATCAACTTGTTGACCACCCCTGATTTAAAGAACTTGGGAAGCATGCTATTTTCTGTGTTAAAAATGGCATAGTCAAAAATTTGAGATTTTGGAAATATCATTAATATTGATTGTTCTATAAAAGCCAAGTGACGTTTAAGCATCAAATTTCCAGATCGAAAAAAGTAGCTTCATTCTATTTAGAAAATTGAATTTTTTTTTACTTTATTCATCTGGAAAAATATTATTGTTAGTTCTTTGCTATAAAAGTCAAAACAAAAATTAAAACATGCTTTTGATATAAATAAAATATTCAAACTTAAAATAAATTGAGTTGCTTTATATCTGCTTTTTAAATTTTCAATATTTTTTTTGCCATTTATTTTCCGTAAAATAATTAACCATTAAAAATATACATATATTTATAGGAGTACATATTTGTTCTATTGCTTCAGGCTACAGTATGAATTAGCAAACGATTCACATTTAGTATAAGAATGTTAAATTTTCTGCTCCAAATCTGGATGTGATAGGTAGATAATAAACTAACGATATTTATTCATTAGTTTTAGATTCACAGAAATATAATTCAATATTATATAAGGGATTCAAACGCAGACTTTCACACAACCCTCAACTCTCCATGCCATCTCATATTGCTGACCACCTGATCATACACATGTTGAAAAGATAAATAATCACCAATAGATGTATTTCATGCTAAACCAGCAATCATCAGTTGGTCCAGATTACTATCTCCACACATACAATCAGTGCTCAGCTTTATATTAAGATAGCCAATCTTCCTACTTTATTGGACAAGTTTCAAACTACTCCAACCCACAACTCTCCATCCATCCATTTCATTGAAAATCTGATGAAGGAATGTTCAAAGCCCACGTTAGTGGTTATTATTTATTTTTTCAACATGTGTGTGATCAGGTGGGTCAGCAATATGAAATGGCATGGAGAGTTGAGGGTCGTGTGAAAGTCTGAGTTCGAATCCCTTATATATTACATTATATATGCAGGTGTGTGTAAGCCTATCATCATCATCATCATCAACCATTATCAATCCACTGCAGGATGAAGGTCTCTCCAAGTTTAATCCATCTTCTCCGATCTTTAGCTTCTCTTCTCCACAACACCCCTGCACATTTTCTTATTTCATCCATCCATCTCACATGTGGTCTCTTTCTGGGTCTTTTACAATCTCTTGGAATCCAGTTTAAAATTTCAATTGTCCATCTATTATCATCTCTTCTAGCAATATGTCCAGCCCAACTCCATTTCAATCTTTTAATTTTTTCAATAAGGTCAGTAACACCTGTTTGTTGTCTTACCCATACATTGCGTTTTCGATCTCTTCTTGTTACTCCCAACATACACCTCTCCATACTTCTTTGAGTGGTCTGAAGTCTCTGTATTGCTCTTCTATTAAGTGTCCAAGTCTCAGATCCATAAGTAAGAACTGGTAAAACACATTTGTTAAAAACCATCCTTTTCAAACACATAGGCATATTTCCTTTTAGTATCAAGTTATTTCTACCAAAAGCACTCCAACCAAGTTTAATTCTATGATTAATTTCCTCCATTATGTTTCCATCTGTATTAATAATCTGACCAAGGTATTTGTAACTGTTAACTTCTTCTAATTCTTCATAATCAATCTTTATTTTCATATTTTGAGCAAATCGATTAAACATTACTTTAGTCTTTTTAACATTTATCTTTAGTCCTACTTTTCTACTTTCATCTGTTAACTCCTGCAACATTTCCTGCAGCTCTGAAGCATTATTTGCAAAAACAACTACATCATCTGCGAAATCTAAATGACTTAAATACTCTCCATTTACTTTCACTCCTTTAGTTTCCCATTTTAATCCACAAAATACTTCTTGCAGCACTGCTGTAAAGAGTTTTGGAGATATGGAGTCACCTTGTCTTACACCTTTCTCAATGTTGATTTTTCCAGTATCATTATGTAATCTAATTGTTGCTGTTGCATTTTTATAAATATTCTTTAAAATATGACAATATCCTGGATCTATACCTTGATGATCCAATGCTTTAATCACTGAAGAAATGTGTATAGAATCAAATGCCTTTTCATAATCTATAAATCCAAAACATAAAGACAACTCATATTCGTTTGTCCTTTCTATGACTTCTCTCAATACCTGGATATGATCTATTGTACTAAAACCACTTTTAAATCCAGCTTGTTCTCTTGGTTGGTGGAAATCCAAAGTTCTCTGTAGACGAGTTGTAATTATCTTGGTAAAAATTTTATATAAAACTGATAAAAGGCTGATAGGTCTGTAATTTCTAATATCTTCTTTATCACCTTTTTTAAATATTAATATTATTACTGCATTCTTCCAATCTTCCGGTACATCTTTATCATTTAGACATTTGGTATATAACTTTGCTAAAATTGTTTCTATTTCTTCACCTGCTTCTTTTAATATATCAATTATAATTCCATCATTTCCTGGAGCCTTTCC
Organism: Epiperipatus broadwayi; assembly: GCA_028023455.1. Classification (NCBI taxonomy): domain Eukaryota; kingdom Metazoa; phylum Onychophora; class Udeonychophora; order Euonychophora; family Peripatidae; genus Epiperipatus; species Epiperipatus broadwayi. The sequence continues at coordinate 421,846 of JAQFVV010006452.1, read as the reverse complement.
TTTCTTCATACACTTAATTGCATGTCTCACTTCTTCATTTAAAATTCTGGGCAATTCGGAAGATGTAATAGATATAGGAGGTACTTGTTCTTTATTACTATATAATTCTTGATAAAAATCTTCTACCAATTTCATGATGTCATCTCTCTTTTTAGTAATAATTCCATCTTTTTTTCTTATTGCAGATATAAATTTCCTACCAATACCAAAATGTTGTTTAACATTTTTGAGACTTTTATTTTCTTCTACAGCTTTCCTTGCTATTTCACAGTTATACTTTCTTATATCATTTTCAACTCTTTTCCGTACCATTTTACAAAATTCGAGATATTCAATTCTTTTTAATACATCATTTTTGTATATCTTCATATTCCTTCTTTTCTTCATAAATTCTCTAGTCTCAGTAGAAATTTTATTAGTCAATTGCTGCTTTTTTCTACCAGCTATGTTTGTTGCAGTTTTTAAAAGTGTATCAGTTATTTTCATATTAATTTCATTCAAATCTGTATCATGTTCAAAATCTCCTAACACTTGAAACCTATTTGTAAGTTCTAATTTAAATTCATTAGAATGTTTCTGAAGATTAGGAATATCAACTGTAAATATTGTTTTTCTTAATAATTTTTGTCTCTCTAGTTTTACATTAACACGTAACTTACATCTTACTAATCGATGATCACTTCCTGTGTTAAATTTATTAAGAACATTACAATCTTGAAATATGTATTTTCTGTTAGTCAAAATATAATCCAATTCTGCTGTACCTTCATTTGGATGCTTCCATGTCCATTTCCTTTTAACATTTTTCTCAAAAAATGAATTCATAATATAAAGTTTTTCTTTTTCTGCAAACTCCACAAGTCTATGTCCTCTCTCATTTCTATTACCATAACCAAAATTACCTACAGCAATTTCATCTTTCATTTGTCTACCAATTCTAGCATTAAAGTCTCCCATAACAATTTTAAAATGTTGTTTACTCTGATCAAAAGCCTTTTGTACATCCATATAAAAATCTTCTACTACTTCATCACTATGAGAACTTGTTGGGGCATAAACCTGAATTATCTGCATTTGGTATCTGCTATTAAGTTGTATAACTAATCTTGCCACTCTGTCCGATACACCATCAATCTCCACAATATTGTTCTTCCACTTTTTATTTATAATGAATCCTACTCCACTTGTATTTCCAATATGTGTGCCTTTATAATAGAGTATATGTCCACTTTTTAAATCAATTGTTTCTTCTCCTTTTCTTCTAACTTCACAAAGTCCAATAATGTCCCATTTAATATAAGACAGTTCTTCTTCTAATTCTTGCAATCTTCCTTCACTTGAAAGTGATCTGCAGTTGTAAGTACCTAAATAAAAAGTCGTCATCAAATGGCAGCCTGGGTCCGCAATCAGGGGATTCTTAGCACCCTCCGCCTTCGGCCACCAACCGCTGCCTTGGTTGGTGACTTTACAGCCTCCTGGGAATAAGGGCCATGCTTTATTTTTGTCTGTCATAATTGTATATATGTATTGGAAAAATATTTATCATTTACACAAACATTCATTCTGCCTTATCAGGCACTGAGAAGAAAGACCATGGTGTTTCTTGATCTTAAACTCAGAGGTAAAAAGCCAATAAACTCACCACGCTGGCTAATGCGTGTTGGTGAGCAGCCCATCCATGTTCGTATACTATATGAATAATCACATAGTAATAACAGCTGCAACGACAAGAACGTATGGAGTGGACATTAGGAATTTGCCCTGCTCGGTTCCTTTAAGGCCTCCAAGAGGAATCAAAGGGTCTCCTTTCAGTTAATAGCAAACTCCTTTCTGCAGCTATATAACAAGCTATAGGTGGACTGTAGCTTGTTAGTGTAAGCCTATACAGTGTATTAAATTCAATATTATAAAATTTCATTAAATTTTTCCCTCAGATTTATTGTTAGACAACTGAGGACTATATTTTATGGATCGTACAAAAAGAAGCTAAATAAAAATCCGACAGTTTAGGATTTTAAACTGCATGTAGTGATTACAAAAATAGTTTTGCGTGTATTTGAGAAAGAGAGCCATAACAAAAAAGCAATTAAAAATATTTAAAGATTTCAATGTTAGATAATAATTTTTAAATTAAAAAAATATATGTCTTTTTCATTTTTTTTAAAAAGCCATGATTTTGCATGGTTCAGCAGAATGATGAGCTTTAAACTTCTATAAATTATAGCCCAAATGATGCCATTTTAAAGCTTAAACGTCTTATTGAATCTCTGAAAAATAAGCCCTTTGTTTATTTATTTATAGATAACCATTAATGCCACCTGAAAGAGTAACAAATTAAAGACATTAATAACAACTATTCAAAATTTTACCCAAAATAAATAAAATAAATACGATATAATGTGTGTTTGTGTCATGCTACATATAAATCCAATAATTTTCTAATCATGAAACTTGAAATTTCTTAAACTCATATCTCAGCATTAATATGTATATATTTTTAACTATACTGAACATTTTTTGTTATTTTACTGTCATGTGTGCTTGCGTGAATGATATTTTTAGTTAAGTAAAACAATTCTTTGTTAAAAGTTTATATTTGTGGTCTGCTGCATTTATTTCATGTTTTAACATGATTTTTGTTTTCAAATTAAAACAAATATTTAAGTTGTTTTAGTATTATATTCAATTGAATTAGAAAAACAGATTTTTTTTTCCTTGTAAATGGAATTATTGTTATAAAAAAAAAATTTTTAAAAAAATAATCTCATTATAACAAATTTTTATTAATACTTATAAATAAAAAACAAAACAAAACAAAAACAAATCATTCACATGCAAAAATATTTTTTTTGAAATATGTCATAAATATTTAAGAAGTAAAATTATTATTATTATTTTCTCATATGTCATAGCATCGGCCGGGACGCGAACCCACAACCGTCTGCAACCAACTACTTGCTTGCAAGGAGGATGCGATGACCTCCCGGCTAACAACGCCTGACGACTTATTTTTTATATGCATGACAGTATAGCAACTAATGAGTGCTGGTTCTGCACGAAATGTGTATATTGGGGATCGTGTATCTTTTTTGCATGTGTGTGGTCATGTGATCGGTTTCTTGAGATAGTATGGAGGATGAACAGACTGAAAAATGCTGAGTTCAAATCCCTCTATTTAAAAAAATAGTTTTGTGTGTTAAAAATATTTTGCATTTCTTTGAAGATTTTTTAGAAAATATCTCTTCATCAATTTGATATTATGTTTAATTTTAATCAAATAATGTTTTAATTAGAGCAGTAATTAAATATAATTAAATAGACAGTAACTATGCATTAAAGGCAGTCTCAGAACCCAAAGTTTGTAAATTATTTATTCCATTACTTCCACTGCTTATTATGAAGTCTAAAGTATTTCATTACTTTAATAGAACTATGACATATAAATAAATAGTATTAAGATGTACTACTATTCGCTCCACTTTAATTTAATTTTAGTTAGTCTAGTGATATTATTATTTTAATTTCAACAATTCTTTGTTTTTGAAAAACAAAATGATATTGAAACATAAATCAAATAAGAAATATTGGTAACATAATGGGAAATATTTACATTTTGTTTCACACCAACAAACAACCTGCTACAAATCTATCTCATTTGTGAAAAATATATCATTTAAAGTGTGACCTAATAAGTTATTTATACATTTAAAAATGATTTATCTAGACAATTGTGGTAATGACATTCTTTTTTAAAAAAAAATATTTCTGACAAATTCAAAAATAATTCCTGTATTATATATATTTCTGAATAAAATAAAATAACACAAATAGCTTATAGACTTTATACATGTTTTTTTCAGTAGCATACTTTTTTCTTTTACCAAGGCTATGCCCAAGCTTTAATAAGTAATAGATGCTATATAATAGGGCATAATAAATCATTATCCATTATTATTCTACACAAAATCTTCATATTAGTTTCTAGGTTTTGGCTCTCACCAGTGAGTGTATTAGTTCATGGAATAATGCATCAAATTTGAAAAAGTTGAAGTGCATTTTTTCAAGATCCCAAACTTTCTAATTAAAACATAAGCTACACACTAATCTGAGGATTTTGGATAAAGCTGGATTGGTAGGGATTTATTAATCAATATCATCTGACATCTATTAGTTATTGAAGTTTATATTAGATAGCACACTGTGCAAAATAAAGAATATGTTGGTTCAGCAGTAATGTGTTAGTTGGAGTGTAGTGATGTTTTATAGGATTTTTACAAATATTTTTTATTGATTTCTAAAATCAATATTACTTGCAATTTATAAATTTATTAGAAGTGTTTCCATAAAGTGTCACACAAAATTAACATTAAAATAATTTCATTCATGAACAAAATATATTGCTTTACTTGACAATCTCAACTTTCAGTTTATCATTCTATATTCTTTTATAGTTCATTATATCTTTTATTTATTTGTCTTGAATTTTCAAAAACAATATAAGATATTAAATTTCTTTCCTTTAAAGTATCTTACCATTGTTTTTTGAAAGTATTTCATCTTCCTTTGAATATTTTTCCTCTTTTAATTATTATCATTCAAACACTGAATATAGTTACACATAGTGTTAGTATTTTATTTTGCTGGAACTAAAAAGCTTTCTTAGCAATTTATCTGCAAGTGTGTGTTTTTTTCTTTCTAGCAGCTTCTCATAGTTAATGGAGAAGACACTGGACAATGTATTGAGGATAAGAGCTGATGTGATATTTGCTTCAGTCTAGTTCTCCATATTAAAAGAATATTGAATATAATGAATATTTTCATGACTTTCAATAAATCAAAGGAATTAAAATAAAAATTGGCAATGCCTGTATAATTTTTGATTTAATAGTTAATTTTTTTTTTTCTATTTCTTCCAATAAGAATAAGAGAGAGAGAGAAAGCCACTTAACTTCCTTGCATATTATTAACTTCATTTACCTGTAAAATATTTTTGCTTTATTTATAAATTTTTGGGAACACATTAATTAAAGAAATAACTAACTAAATTACTTATTTTCTGTGCTTGTATATTTCATTCCTTGCTTATTTATTTTCATCTTGTGTATATATATATTGTGCCCTTATCTATAGGTCATAATAGGGTAGAATGGTCAATTGCTAAAAAATTTTAAATTTTAAGATATGTTTGTATGATATATTAATAATAGTAGGATCAATTAGATTTTATAGTACAATTTAAGGCTGAAAATACCTGGTATATAAAAGTGTAATGGATTATTTTAAAAGAAAACAGTTAAATAAAGCTTAATTATATCCTTGCTTATGGTTGTAAAAGCTGGCCATATAAAATAACACAGCTATAAATAGTTAAAAGTATATTAATAATTCGAGTATAATATTTTAAAACTAATAAATTAAATAAATGCTATATGTAATATTATAATTATAATTAATAGTCAAATTTAATCTAATATATTTTAAAATAAACTTTAGGATGGTGAGAATTATATTTAGTTCTACAAGTTTAAATTATTTTCCAAATTTTTTATAAAATATATCAGTTTTGGTAATTTAGACCGAGACGTAAATTAAAAAATCATCTGATAAAGTTAGTAATCATGTGACTGTATATTATATACCTTCACACACACGCTTGTTAGAATAATAATAAAGTTTGTGAATTATGAAACTAAATATAATTGCTATCGATCGTTAAAGTAAAAGTTGAAATATTAAATATTGTTTTAATAATTGTTTTTAAAGTTTAAATGATTTTGATAAAACTATAATTGAATTTAAAAATACTATTCTAAGTAATATTTAAGACATGACGTCATAAATTCTTTATTTTAAAGGGTTTAATATATTATAAAACTAAAATGTGTAAATTTGTTCGCGCTAAAAGTCATTAACCAATCAACGGAGGTAATTCAGCAGACAAAATATAAGAATTAGACGAAGTGGGAGAAAGTAATGTGTAAGTGAAGGAGGGAGTAACATATTTTTTAGCTGGATAAGACCGTAAGCTAGAAAAGTGATATAATTTTAAAATTTTGTATTTATTTTTAAAAAAGTTTTTTTTAACATATAATATTTTGACTGCCTTTACATGAAGGGCTAATTTTAAAAGTTTTCTTGCCAGTGATTTTATTCAAGTTTAGCCAAAAACCTTGCAGTAAAAATGGAAGTACTAAAGGAAAAAATACCTAAAAATATTGCTAAAGGAAAAATATTTGTAAAGTACCTTGATACAGCTTTATTTATGCTCAACCAAAAACTTATTATTGTAACTCAGAGGAATATAATTAGGACGCTATACGAAAACTTAAAAGAGAAGTTATTTGCCGTCAGGAAAAAATTATGACGCACAAATTTATAAGGCTACTCTAAAGTTTTTTTTTATTCTTCTCTATGAAAAAAAATTAAGATGCTGTATATTATAAAGAATTATGTAAAAGTTATAATGAGAAAAAAAATGTTTGTCCTTTTTAAAGGAAACATTACAAAGTATATAGTTACCAGAACTTTAAAAGAAAGGAAAATTTACCGAATAATAATATGAAAGAGTCATTATTTTTTTTTATGAAAAAAAGAACAGAAAAACTTTCTCTAAGAGAAATTGGAAAATATAAATCTAATATACTTAATAAAATGGATCCATGGAGACAGAAAAAATTTACTGAATATTTAAATAAAAGTACCTAGAAGATGCATCATAAAAGTCGCGCGGGAAAATCTTAGCAGAAAATATTAAAAGAGAATATGTAGACGTTTTCTTTACGGGATTAACTAATATCATAATTAATAATTGTATTAAATATTATAAAAAACCAAGGATTGTCATCTATGAATATTTATTAAACAGAGCAATAATTGTTTTGCCTTAAAATAGAACATTAAGTGACTGAAGAAGAAATAATAAACATTTTTTTTTAGCTTTAATATGAACGGTTTTCAAGAAAGTTTGATAAAGAAGTACAGTAAATATAGTTTAAATATTTTTTACTAATTTATTTTAAATATAAAATGTTATGTGAGATTAGGGAAAACATATAAACATAAATTTAGTAATATTGAGATTTAAATATAATAGCTTGATAAAATTATAGAAATATTGTTTAAAAATAAAGTGTATGTATGTGAGTCTTATATCTACAAGAATCAAATGGATGGTGAAGCCTACGGAACGCGATCGAGAAGATAAAGATCGTTTGGTAATTTTGATATTTATTTATAATGCATAATGTATTTTTTTTAGATCATCTATTGATTAAGAATGAAGTGTGAAAGTTTAAATTATATGTACACATTTTATACAACATTTTTTAACATATAATGAGATAGGAGTAATTCGGAATATGCATGCAATAATTTATTTAAAGTATATTAATAATATAATTTAACAGAACAATTGTGTGATTCTTTTGAACTTTCATGTGATAAAGTATTCAGATATTTAAATAGTTTGTATATGATTAAATATATGGAGGAAAGTAGTAAAAAGATTTTCTTATAGAACAGTGGAATAGTTTTAAAATAAATGAATTTTATTATTGTTAGTAATGCAGATATGTATTTGTCGATGTACAGTATAGAAAAATCTTGAGAAATAAGATCGGATAGTGACTTGGAAGTACTAGTGGAGAGGAAACCAAGATGATGTTTTTTTTTAAGAAATAGGAAAATAAAGGATTTGGATCATATTTAGTTTTGTGTGATTTCAGTATAGTTAACTAAGCCCTATGACTGAACACATATAGTTTGGACAGTGTTTTTGCATATTTTTAAACTTTTTGATGTTATAATAAAGCTGAAGAAATAGCTTTAGCATCGTTCCTATAATAGAGGTTGGTAGACAGGTAAAGGTCACTCCTCTATAGTGTCTTTTAATTCACTGTGCCATGATTGTCAAGGTTTATGACGAGTAATATTCTAGTTATATTTTGATCCTATGCATCTATCTTCGCTATCCTTATTTTGTGAATCTGCATCGGTCAGAAAGATATTTTCAAAGAAATAATGAATAAAATAGAACTGAAGATATGTTATCGTTTGTGTAAGAATAGTTTATTTGCTGGAATGTATAAAATTGTGTAACTTTAAAATTGAAAGTCCAAAATATCATAAAGAGAGAAAGAATCATATAATACATTGTAAAATTAATTCGGAAATGAATATAAGATTTTTTGAAAAGAAATCTAAACCAAGTATTTAAAAGTGATAATAAAATTTGAATGAATTTTTTGTTAAAATAATATTTAGAAAATAAGTATTGCATATTTATTAAGAAAATAGTTCAATAAGGTATAATAAACATATACTTGTGCATGGTATGTTAATAGTTGTAATTATATCATCCGAAGTAAGGCTTGAATGAGAATATTAGGATTAATAAACATCGGATAATGAACAATAAAAACCTAATACCGAATGTAGAACAATGTTTTGACTTTGTAAGATTCCATACAACCAATATAAAACTAAAATTTGTTATTTTGTAGAATTTTACTACGAATGTAAATTTTGTAAAAAATATAATTTTAATAATATTAGGGATGCAAAGTGTTTGTGATAAGCATATAAGAAATGCATTTTGTAACAAGCTAACCATAATAATAAATCAAATAATAATACTGTATTTTCTTAAGCGTTTTAAAAATAAGATTTAACTAGGAAAAATAAATAGTATTTTGATTTCAATTTTATAAACTAGTAAACTAAGTTGAGATAGGAGAGTAAGGGATATCCAATGTACATAATGTAAAAATATTGTTAATTTATTTATGTTGTTAATAAACTTTGTTTTAAATTTGTTTTAAAGTTTTGTGTCCGCGTTGTTATTTCTCCACATGGATGCATGAAATCACGATACATTTATAATTGAAACAGACATATAGATTTTGCACAAAAGGTAAACATAAAAGTGTTATAATAATTTTTGAGAATTTATTGGTATGTTAAAATTAAAAGATCATAATTTTATATTATTTATTGGTCATAAGTCGGTTGCCACAATATTACATTAAATTATATGCTAATGTTGCCACACGTATTCTGTTATCAGATTATTAAAAATACTACCACGTACGTATTTATTTATTTCATTTAGGAAGAAATAAGATTATATTATATTATTATTGTTATTATTATTTTTATTATTATTAGTTGCTGTGTAGTAGATTATGACATAAAATTCCCTTTTCATATTTTACTACCGTAATTTTAAATCAGTTAGAATACAATTTATGAACCTGAGATTTTATTTTATTTTTATTTTACTTCATTTTATTTAATTGAGCTAGATTCTTGTTATAAAGAAGATTAAGATATGATTATTATTTTAATCGTAGTGAATAGAGCTTAGAAAGTCGTAAGAATACTATGAGTTAGTTATTTGGTATAGTAAAAAGGGGGAATAGTGTTCTTATGCCATTGAGGTAGTATCGTGTGGATAATATCTCAATGTAGTCTATCTCGTTTCCCGTATTGTCACCCCATGTCTCATGAAAATAGTAAATATTTGTTAATTCATTTTAAAAATTGAACCGTATTTGTATTTTAGAAATTAGAGCTAGTAATCATTTTAATCAATGCTGAATATTTCATTTATTTATTTGTTAACTGAGCTAGAACCCGGAATATTCGTTATAAACAATATATTTTGGGGGTGAGGATGCGCGGGGGGAGGTTAGAATATATATATATATATAAGCACACAAAGGTTATTTTCCAAAATATAAGCACAATGTAACTTAGTTACAATTTATATACATATATTAAAGTCTAAAGCTAACCTAGTCAATAAAATGATTAAAACTACCCCAAATTCAAAATTAAACCAGACTGACCAAAAAAAAAAAATTTATAACACAATCATTGGTATCCATTGCCAAAAGCAGATTTCTGAAATGCAAAGGACTAATCACATATCAATAAATATATGCTAGCTATTACCCACAATTCCCAATTATATTCCAAACACCCTAAATTTTAATATATATAATTTTAAAATCTTAAACAATTAAGTTGTTTAAAATTTCTTTTAATGTTAAGTGCATGTGGGATGCAATTGGGAATTGTAGGTAATAGCTAAAATATATTTATTTATATGTTTTTAGTTCTCTGCATTTAAGAAATCTGCTTTTGGCAAAAAAAAAAAAACCACAACCAAGGGTTGTATTATAGAGTTTATTTCCTCTGACTAATCTGGTTTAATTTGAATTTGGGATAATTTCAATTATATTTTATATATATAGTAACAATATTTATTCCATGGTAAACAGGTTTGAACCAGGAACCAATGGCATATTTATTAAGACATTTAATGATATTTAAATATGTACCATAAATCTTGATTTAGAGTAAATATTTATATTAGATGAAAGTTGAATGGTTAATAAAATTTAAGAAAAATGATTCAGTTCAAATATATAAAATAATATTAACCAAATGATGATGATAACATAAGTACTGGTCCTCTCAAATGTACTTTGTTTTTCACTTTCAATAAATATAAAATTAAAAATAATGATGCTCCTGGGTGTCAAACCTTTTAACTGAAAAGTTTACTTTTGTAAAACTTATTAACACCTGATCATTATCATTTATAAATAATTACTGCCATCTCTGCATACCATTCAGTAGATTGCATGATTTCTTAGGGTTGTGAATATTTTAAGCATATTGAATATTATAATCATTATGTTTGAAATAAGTTTGAGAAGCAAACACAAAATAATGGATTAATAAAAAAATATCTTAGCATTTTATTAATAAAGAATATATAAAACTGTTGTATATATACTCACAACTATTAATACTATAATTTGTTAAATATCATATTAATAAAATATATTTTTAGTTTAAGCTTAAGTTTAAAGTCTTATAGTTTCTATAATGATAAGATCATACCACATGAAATATTAAAACAGTTCCAAATTCTGGTTCTCTGAAGATATTGTTTTTTTAAATATATTTATGATTATCTTTATTAATTCCTCCAAACATGGTAATTTTTTCCCTTGGGCACTCATGATGTTAGAGAAGAAATGCAGCAGCATTGTTGACATGAGATAGGATATAGTTTCAGGTGGTCTTAGGTAATTCTTATGGAAATGTCAATTTTTTCCTTCATGGTATTATTAAGGTAGGCAGGCATTGGTAGGTTTTGGAAAACTTCAGTCTTAGTTTGTGGATTGTATTGCATTTTCTGATTATATTAGCTGGTGTGGTTTTCATTGCTTAGCCACACATAGCAGATAGTCTTTTCCTAGATAAGATCATACACTGACTGTTATAATTGGAATATTAAAAATACTTTCAAAATAGTCATCAAGCCATGGCTATCCAAGTTATGATGAAAAACAGTTTAACCAATGGTTTGTCTCTTTGGCATTGAATCACTGCAACACTCCTTTTTAAGTTGAGTCTTCAGATAAACTAGAGTAAACTAGCTTGCACTGGACTGCAATTCTTTTGTTGCTTGTTTCACCTTACTTATATTTCTTTGTAAGATTTGAAATAACAGGCATTCTTAAATCTGGAGCCTAATTGTAAATATAGGGGATTTCAACTCAGACTTTCAAGCCACTTCACTATCCACACTATCTCATGCTACTGATACACATGACCACACACATGCAAAAAAGATAAATAATCACCAATATAAGTATTTCATGTTAAACCAGCACTCATCAGTTGGTCTAAAGTACCATTTCTCATACATATATATATATATATATATATATATATATATATATATATATATATATATATATATATATATATATATATATATAATCAGTGCCCACTTTATATTAAGATAGCAAATCCTCACACCTTAATGGACAGAGTTCAACCTACTCCAACCTCCAACTCTTTAGCCATCCTTACCATTAAAAATCTGATGATAGAATTGCCAAATTCCATGCTGATGCAAATTTTTCAATGGTATGGATGGCTGAAGAGTTGGAGGTTGGAGTAGATTGAAGCCTGTCCATTAAAGTGTGAGGATTTGCTATCTTAATATAAACTGAGCACTGATTACATATATGTATGAGAGATGGTAATCTGGACCAAGTGATGAGTGTTGGTTTAGCATGAAATATATATATTTGTGATTATTTATATGTTCTACATGTGTGTGGCATATGTATCAGTAGTATAGGTAGGGAGGATAGTGGAGTGGCTTGAAAGTCTGAATTCAAGTCCCCTATATTTATATTTCTTTGATGTTGTTAAACAACGTTTTCCAAACTCTGGATTTGAGATCAGCTAGTCACAAGGACTGACATTTCTTTCTTTACAATAAGATGTTTTTGGAAAACATTTTCTTTATTGCCTTCACAACATGTTATGGAAACAAATTTACACATATTATATTATGATTTGATACATAAATGATCGAAATAAAAAAAAAGTTTTTTTTCTCTTTTTATTTGCATTAGCCACTAACTAGGTAGAAAGAAAGAAAAAATATTGCAAACATTTAAACTTTAAATGACAACTTTTAAAATGTTATCAACTCCAAAATTTTATAATTGTTTTTAAATTTCCATGAAATTTAATATAAAAATGTGGAAAATTTTATTTAAAATTCTATTCAAAAAAGGCAAATACAAAAGACTCAAAATGGTTCATATTTGTTTAAATTATGCAATTTAAATTTCTTGTCACGTAAAAAAAATTTCTGTCTTTTACAATGCAATTTATTATTAGGTTTCTTACATATTATAAAGTAAATGTTTAATCAATGACTGAATGCATAAACTTATTTTAAAACTTTTTAGACAGTTTATTCAAGTGACACATATCTACATGCACACACACATACGGAATTTATATATTATTTAGTCAGTTTATATGAGTTTTTATTAAACAATTTTTTCCCATAACTAATCTGAGCTATGACTGGATTTGTTATAATAACAAATTTCTTCCCTTTAAAATGAAACAATAAGGAAGTATAACTTTTCATTTCTCACTTGTTTGCTTACTACAAAACATTTTGCTTTTATTTATTTTTTTAGTTATTTTTATATTACAAAATACATATGTCTATAATACACAAAGATTTGTTTGACACTGACTACTATAAAGAATGCATAGGGTTTCAACTTTAGAATTTATAAATATTTAATCATAGGACATTAAAATATAAGATGAATCATGAACACTAGAATTACCTTACCTTGACTTCTATTAAATTGCTCGCAACACACCAAAAATCAAATATATGCCTTGCTCTCTTTTGAGTCTTAGAGACTGCTAAATGCTACACACACCCAAAGTGCACTTTTCTTCTTCTTAGCCTTATAGGTGGGTGAGTAATAATTAAATCTCAATACATCACTAGGAATAGAACATATCTAAAATTTTAATAAAAAGTTTTTTTCTCTCTCTGCAGAAATCAATTTATCCATTCTAGTCATATGTGTTATAGTGGGTGAGTAATAATGAAATCTCAATACATCACTAGGAATAGAACATATCTAAAATTTTAATAAAAAGTTTTTTCTCTCTCTGCAGAAATCAATTTATCCATTCTAGTCATATGTGTTATAGTTGTTTCTAACATCTAAATTATTAATATTTATTTTTTCAATATCAATAAAAATATTCGTGCTTTCTTTCCAGCTAGTAATTTCTCTCTGTATTAATTCAATCATCACTTTTAGCATTGTCATATATTTTATTTTTTAATTCACAATTTCTTTCTTTTTAAACATTTTCCATTTTAACAGATTCGTGCTTTCTTTCCAGCTAGTAATTTCTCTCTGTATTAATTCAATCATCACTTTTAGCATTGTCATATATTTTATTTTTTAATTCACAATTTCTTTCTTTTTAAACATTTTCCATTTTAACAGATCCAGGATAAACAGAGAATCAGCCATCTTTTATTTTTCTAAAATAAAAGTTATCTTTCTAAAGGGATTACTTTAGTATGGAGATAATTTGGAATGACTCGAAAAATATAATATCCTCTTTAATCTGGAATAGATCTTTTACTTTCTTTTTTTTTTCCATTTTTTTTTTCTGCGCACTGGCAATGGAACTTGATGATTAATCAAGGGTAATCCATTGATTTAAACTTAGGATAGTTATTAGAGTATTTTACTCTTTTTGATCTTCTTGTAATATTTAGCCTTCATATATATGTTGTATAATGTTGAGTATTTCTATTGTTAACTTTCTTCATATCTTATTCATCATCCTTCTTTTTAATATTTATGCAGCAGAATTATTTTTGTTTTTTAAAGGCAAAATCCTACAAAAATTTCATAAACAATGAATTCTAGTGTTCATCTACAAGATTTTAGTCTCATTACTACTACATATCTATTTCATTATTTGTTTTCATGGGTGCCTTAATTTGGATTTTCTTTTCAGTAGCATCATTATAACATTTAGTTCTTTAAGTTAATGTATTTTACCATCAAACATCACATGATCACCATTTCTTATGCTTGCTCATAACTATTATTAAAACAGGCAAAAATCTCCATAGTCAGGATGTTGAATGAGTAGGCCCTAGATAGGGATTTTACCCACAAGCCTTCTGGCATTCATTGATTAATCTGGTTTGTACTGAATGACCCTACTGTATGGAGAGTTTTGCTTGTTTTTCGTGTATTTTAGTTTCTTTAACTAAAATAAAACCCTCATTTATTTCTATTCTTTCTTCCAATTTTTCTACTCTTTCTGCTAGACTTTGCACACTTTTTTGCCATTTATTCACTAGATTCAATATATTTTTTAAACATTTCCTGTAAATCACTATGTAATTTTCTTTCTATGATCTTCATTTTCTGTTGTAGATGTTCTTAATATTTAACCTGCTACTTCCCACTTCAGGATATTTATAGTCTATTATACCATTTTAAACTTTTCTTTTATTTCTTGATGTATTTTTTCATTATTTAAATGCAATTATTTGAATTCAATATATTTTATTTATTTTTCTTCCAGTTTTAAATGCATTATTTTCCCTAAAATTTTTGTTATATTTGTCAACTTTTGAAAGCACTTCTTTAAATTCACTATCCTTTCTTTCTTTATTTTTTTCAAATTTTTTTAGAAATTTATTTTAAAATTTTTTCATAAATGTGGACATCATTTCACTATTAAGCTTATTTGGATTTAAATCTAAAAATGTTTGTATTGTTGGAATAGCTTCCTGGTCTATTGGCTCTGAATCCATTGACTGTACTGGTTATTGTATTGTTGATGGATACATGTTTAATTATGCTTTTATTCTTCTTTTTATTGAATGCATTATCTTTTGTAAATGTTCTATAATACTCTTGTCGATTATCCTTTTCATGCAGATTTACAAACAGATTAAAATATTTTTATGTATATATTATTAATAGTTAAATATACACCAGACTCAAGCCTTCATATACAATATTCTCCAGAATATTTCTATAATTTTTATATATACTACTATTTATTAAATATTACTTTGCCTACACAGACTTAAATTACTGCTTTCATAAAATTTTAGTATTTAGAATATTTTTTAAATGCTAATCTTATTTCTCATTCCAAACATTTATTTTTTGTTATTTATTATATATATACCGCAATGTGCTAAATTTATTCATGCTGTAATATCCAGTACTTATGTGTTTGTACAAAAATTTAATTTAAGCATAAGAAAGGGAATATTCAAACCACTTTAGCTGAACAAAGAGATATATTGTTGGTTGCATCACATATGTAATTGCATTTATTTCCTGTTAAATGGGTTTAACCATGAACCAAAAATATATTATGATGATTATATATGAACCATACATCTTGATTGAAAGTATATATATATATAGTCAAAATAAGAGTCATAGATCAATTCATAGATCACATGACCCTATCTCTTAAGCTTGTAAGTTAGTGAGTATTGCCAATTCCTCTACAAGCTTTATGATAAATGCTTAGCCATAGCCAGCACTTAAAATATCTCTGTCAGGAACCCCTCCCCAAACCCCTGACCATGGTTTTGTGCTTTGGCACTCCTCAGAGAGGTGTCAGGGTAGGTTCAGACACTAGATCTAAAAATACCAACCCAAAGCTAAGCACTTAGCTAAAAGTTATCTATTGAGTGGAAAATCTGAAATTTTCAGACATCTACATGTCTTCAAACCCAGCTATCCAACTCAAATAGCTATATGGGGCTGATAGATCTTCAGCCATACCATATATTAGTAGTCATAGCAATATAAAATTGCATAAGACTTTTGGCAGAGACTATAAATAGTCAAAATAAGAGTCATAGATCAATTCATAGATCACATGACCCTATCTCTTAAGCTTGTAAGTTATAAACAGTGAGGATTGCCAATTCCTCTACAAGCTTTATGATAAATGCTTAGCCAGAGCCAGCACTTAAAATATCTCTATCAGGAATCCCTCCCCAAACCCCTGACCATGGTTTCGTGCTTTGGCACTCCTCAGAGAGGTGTCAGAGTAGATTCAGACACTAGATCTAAAAATACCAACCCAAAGCTAAGCACTTAGCTAAAAGTTATTTATTGAGTGGAAAATCTGAAAATTTCAGACATATATATATATATATATATATATATATATATATATATATATATATATATATATATATATAAGTTAAATGGTTTATAAAATTTTAAATAAAATGATTTAGTTCAAATATACCAATCAATGATGAAGGTGGTGATTTATAACACAAGGATAAGTTCTTCTAAAAATATTTTATTAGTTTTTCCATTCCAATAAAATAAAATTTAAAAAATGAAACTCTCAGATGCCAAACTTTCTAATTAGAAAGTTTAGTTTTGGAAAACTTATTAACACCCAAGCATCATCAAGTGCAAATGATTACCACCATTCATCCATTTACCCTAGTGGATTGCATGATTTTTTTAGGGTTGTGGATATTATAATCATATTGATGTTAAAAATGTAATGTTTGAAATAAGTTTGAGAAGTAAAAACAAACTAAATGGATTAATATGAATAATTATTTTATTATCAATGGACATATAAATCTGTTGTATATATACTTGCAACTATTAATACATATAATATGTTAAACATAATACTAATAAAAGATATTCTTAGTTTAAGTTTAAGGTCTTATAATGCCTATAATGATAGTATCTTACCACAAGAAATATTTAAATAGTTGGAAGCCATGTTTCTCTACAGATACCATTGTTTTAATATATTTTACAGTTGTCATCATTAATTCCTTCAAAGTTGTTAGTTCTTCTCCTTAGGCACTGGCAATGTTAGACAGGAAATACATCAGCATTGGTGACATTAGACAATGTATAGTCTCAGTAGGCCTAGGATTATTTTTATGGCACTGTCCATTTCTTTTTCATGGAATTAATAAGGCAGGCACTGGTTGGATTTAGAAAACTTCAGCATTAGTTTTGGATCCAATCACATTTTCTATTTATTTTGACTGGTATGATATTTGTTGCCTAGCCACACATACCAGATAGTCTTCTCCTAGATAAAATTATATATTGCCTTTTACAACTGGAGTATTTAAAAATTCTTTTTAAATGTCAGCAAAATATGGCTATCCAAGTTACAGTGGAAGACAGTTTTAACCAATGGTTTCTTTTCTCAGTATTTAATCATTGCAACACTGCTTCTTAACTTGGGTCTTAAGATAAAGTAGAATATGCAGACTGGCTTGCATTAAATTAGAATGTCTTAGTTGCTTGTTTTAGACCTACTTATACCCATTTGATGTTGTTCAACATCATGTTTGCCAACTTCTAGATTTGTCACCAGTTACTCATAAAATATGACCTTGGGTTGTTTACAATAACATGATTTTGTAAACATTTTCTTTATTCCCTTTACAACATGTTGTAAAAACATGCTTATCAATATTATATTATGATTTGATACATAAATGATCTAAATAATCTGAGTTGTGATTGGATTTTTGTTACAATATATTGAAATTAATGGACCATATTTGGAATTAAATGATGCAATATTTATTAATAATGGAATAATTGATAAAGTATTTATTTTATTAAATACAATGAAAGCTATGACACATTCTATATAACATTTTAAAAGAAATTTGCAACATCTTAAAAATGGATACCAATATTATTTTGTTTATGAATGACACATTTTTAAAAAATAAACTTTTATAATGAAGATAAATTAAAATTTAAAGCAACTTTTACAATTAAGACAAACTAAGATTTGTTTAAATACTTTATTTTCATTTTATTTTTTTTATAAAATAATATACTGCCCTCTCACATATATCACTAGAAACTTATTGAAATGATATCAACCTGTTTGAAATTTGGTCTCTCAATACCCCTACAATAAACACTGCAGGAAACTAACCTGATATATTTTATTGGCATATTGCATTGACATTAATTTCTAACATTTGTACAAAATTTGAAAAAAATCTATTTGATAGAAGTCTGTAAAATCTCATTTACAAAATATGTTCTAAACAAATAGAGTTTCTAAGTTAAATAATGGCATTTAAAAATACTATTCTTCTAATTAAATTGAAGTCCTGAAAATATAAAATGTTTTTAAACTTTAAATATATATGGAAATAAAAGTTCATAATTAATAATTTATATTATAACATTTGCATTTAATGTTGGAGATATTTAAAATTATTTAGATAATATTGGTTTAAAAGTTAATAATTATAAGTAAGAATTTTCATATGTAAATATTTTAGAATATTATGGTGTTCATTATGATATGAATATTAAAACATTTAACTAGATATACCAACACAAGTTTTTATAAACCAGAAAGTTCCAAATTCATGTACATGTATTTTATTACATAATTGGTTTTCTTCATTATCTAGTATTTCAGTTACATAAAAGGTCTACCAACATATGGTATATTATCTTACTATCATCTATTGATTTTAGTATTATCTAATTAATAGTCTAACTTGAATCATAAATGGGTAACTAGCATATTCTCATTTATATTTCATTACAATATATTTCACATCATTAAGATAATTTTTAAAGTAAAAAAATTCTTATTTTAATTATTATTGAACTTTATAAAGCTTCAAAGTAAGTGGCTTTTAACTGATTAGAAGATTAGAATCATAATTACCAGAAGTTATGCACAAGTCATTCCATACTGTTCTATTGTTATAAAATTTAAAATCCTAATTTGGATAATTTTTGGGACTGTGGGTCCAAAATTATGAAAATTTTAAGCAAATATTACCTCATAAAGAAAATTTAATGATGTCAAATAGCAATTTATTATAGACAATTTATCATGTAATCTTTTTAAAAAAACATGTAATAATCTCAGTAATAATCTCAAATAATAAATAAAACATCACATGATCACCATTTCTTATGCTTGCTTTTAACTGTTATTAAAACAGGCAAAATTCACTATACATATTGCCACACACAGCAAGCTGGAGTAATCAATGGATGCCAGAGGGCTTTGTGCATAAAATCCCCATCTAGTGCCTACTCATCCAATATCTCCAGACTAGTTTAATGAGCTTGGATTGAAAATATTAAAGTGTTTTTAATTTAAGACTTATAGTTTTGTAGTTAAGAGGAGATAAAATGTGGATACTGAAGGGTTGCATTAGATCCTAAGATCTAGGTGCAGTGCTCTCATATCCAAGGCTCCTCAATGATGAAGGCCACAAGCCAGAAACTAGTCTTGGGGATATTGGATGGGTAGGCACTAGATGGGGATTTTATGCACAAGCCTTTTGGCATCCATTGATTACTCTAGCTTCCTGTGTGTGGCAATATGCATAATGAGTTTTGCCTGTTTTAATAAATAAAACAACTGTTTTTCTTCACCATATTTCTTTTATACAAGATGTTACAATATTTAAATAATTATATGACATCCAATTTAAGCACTGTTTCACAGGAGTAAATGAATCTATTTTAAATAATACTACCTATTTATTGTAACTGTAAATAGTCAATAGATACTAGATTGTAGTGCTTCTTAAATTATATCTGCAGATTACTTTCTAGTTTCTTGCCATCATCAAGAAAAAACTTGGATCTGAATCTTTTAATGCACATTTCACACAAGAATCACCTTTTACATTTCTTTTTTATTATAAAGCTAATCATGTGAGATTGAAAAACATTTAATATTATAAGTCCAAGTCAATTTGTTTTACATAGATATGTAATTCCAACACCAGTTTAGTATTTATACATTTTAGTGTGCATACTTTTATAACAACTTTGGACAATTTATCCATTTCAGAATTCAAGTAGAATACATTTTATTCCTGTAAAGCATTGTGCAGTTTGAGAATCATATAATGTTTTTATTTTATACTAATTCTGTCTATAATTGTTTTAAAATTGAGAACATCAAAATATATAATTATTTAAATGATTCCATATAATTATGTTTATACGATGCTTTGAAATGAAAACATAAAGATTTTTTAAAATTCAAGCTTGTAGTATGGCCCTTGGACAACACTAAAATCAAAAGAATATGATGTCCTTGATCCATATCCAAATTCTTTACTGATGAAATCCATAATCCGGAAACTTGTCTGATGATATGAATATGGTTGCACTAGATATAAATTTAGTAAGCAGTACTATCTAGTATCTTTTGGTTACTTAAGGTTATAATAGATGATAACAGTAGAATAAAATCATATAATTAAAAAATAATATGAGTCCTATGAAAACTATTAAAATGCAATATAAAATGGTTTAAATTATATCAGAAAATTATTCAATTTCTGAATCTGTTTGGGCTATAAAAATAAACATTCATATGCTATATATTTTGATAATCTGCTTCTTTTATTAGATTTTCCAGATTCTGGTAGACACTTTTTGAAACATTATGAATCCATTACTGAATAAAAATCTTCAAGTTTAATCCAATTACATTTGATACAAAGCTACTATTTCACTGTGTAATTTAATAAAGTTATAAAGTAATGATTTTGGCACTCAAAGTCCATGAATTCTAGCATCATTTCTATCACTTCTAGTACTAACATTTTTTATGATGCTCTTAATGTTAAATCATTGTGATTTTTGTTTTATTTTTCAAAATGTCTCTTTTTCATATCACAACAGATAATTTCCTTATCTCAGCAATTCATTTAACCTGATGTATAATTTTTTTCTGAGTTTTTATATTGTCTTGTGGATCCAACTTCAGCTAATGTCAATGTTTTAAAATATTCATCCAAGTTACATATCACTGTTTTAATTGATTTTTAATAATATTAATAATACTTGATTGCCTTTTGGTCTATGAATTTTGCTTATGTTTATGTTAAAACAACACATCATAAACCTTTTGGTACATTTTCCCCCATGGTTGTTTTTTCTTAGTATTGGTTTTTTATTAAATACTCAAGTTTAGACCATAATTAATCACTCTTATCATACATTTATTTAAAACCTTGTTTCAGATATGTAGGGATATTTTATTGTATGTTGTGTCTAAACAGGTCAAAACTATCCATACAGTATTGCCACTCAGTGCAAGCCAGAGTAATCAATGGATGTCAGAATGCTGTGCATAAAATCCCCATCTAGTGACTACTCATCCAATATCCCCAGACTAGTTTCTGGCTGTGGCCTTCATCAGTGAGGAGATTTGGATCTGTTTAATAACAGTTATAAGCAAGCATGAAAAATGGTGATCATGTGATGTTTATATTATGTCTACTTATCTACTGCATTTATTTTTAATTTTAGGATTAATGCCTTTTATTATATATTACAAAAATAATAATTTGAAATATTTATACTTGTTTACTTCTAATTTCTTTATATCAATAATTGTTTTTACATCTATTGATCATTACTTTAGGGATTTTAACATTGATTTATCCTCCTTTAAAATATTTTTTTTAATATCTAATGTAAATACTTTTGCTTATAAACATTATTTCTTTTTTTTAAAGTATTATTTTCAAAATCTAGATTATTTTCAAAATTTCTATTTAATTGTATCTTTTTGTTTTTTTAAATCTATATAATACTTCTCATAGCTACATTTGAAGTAACCTTCTTGGACTCATTATCAATGTTAATCTCAGTATTACAATATATAATCATCACAATTTCATTTTGATAAGCATTCTTTAAAATTTGGTAATATTCTAGCACTACATCATCACATTCCACAGTCATGATTGACAAAGGCAATGCCAAATCACAATGAATATTTGTATTTTTATATTGAACTATTTCCATCATCTAATATGTGTGTTGAATATCTTTAGAACAATTTAATTTTATTTAAATATTCCAATGACATTCAACTGTTAGTAATGTCACAGAAAACAGGTTAATATGTGCACCCACATTTAGTAATATCACAGCAAACAAGTTAGTATATGCACCAACTGTTAGCAATATCACAGGAAACATGTTAATATATGCACTAACTGTTAGTAATATCACAGCAAACAGGTTAGTATATGCCCAACATTTTGAGAGGTATTGTTATCCCCTCTTCTTCAGGTGTTGCTGGCCTGACCAGTGATAGTACTAGCATGAGATTCGAATGTGGGTCTTTGGATTCTTGATTATTGAATTTTAAGGTAATGCTCTAGCCAACTAAGCTATCCTACCAAAAACACCAGTCAGTAGAAATTTTATATACTTATCTATGAGGTTCCTTCTGATTTCTCCATTTTTTTCTAAGAGCAAATTTGACTAGGAGTTTCCATACATTATGTATAGTCACACTCGGATGGTTTATGGGATTTTTTGCCATTGTCATGTGAGCACCTTATACCTTTTCGAAGCAAATTTAAAGAAGCTGCTCACATGACAATGGCAAAAAATCCCATAAATCAACCTAGTGTGACTATACACAATGTATGGAAACCACTAGTCAACTTTTCTCTTAGAAAAAAATGGTGAAATCAGGAGGAATCTCATAGATAAGTATATAAAATTTCTACTGACTGTTGCTTTTGGCAGGATGGCTCAGTTGGTTAGAGTGTTACCTTAAAATTCAATAATCAAGAATTTAAGGAACCAGGTTTGAATCCCATGTAGTATTGTCACTGGTCAGGCCAGAAACACCTAAAGAAGAGAGAACAATACCTCTTGAAATGTTGTGCATATACTAACCTATTTGCTGTGATATTACTAACAGTTGGTGTATATACTAACCTGTTTTCTGTGATATTACTAACAGTTGAATGTAATTGGAATATTTACATAAAATTAAATTGTTCTAAAGATGTGCAACACACATATTAGATGATGGAAATAGTCCAATATAAAAATACAACTAGAACACCATCATCACAATCCTTCAGCAAAACACAATGAACATTTATTTAACTTTTTTATAATTTATATTAATTTATAATTGTGATCTACTATGATTGCAATAACTACTTTCACATTCACTTGATTTCTTTTTTTTGTTTGGCTTGAGTCCAATATTATCATAGAGATTTGTAATTATATTAGTAAGGACTTTACATATAACTAAAAGAAATCTAATAAAATTGAAATTTCTATTTTCCTTTTTAGTTTTTTTAAAATGTTCATGGTAGATTTTGTATGTAGTAAATGCTTATTGATATTATTTTTATTTCTTAGATTACCAATGATTAATTTTTGTAAACTTCTCTAGACTTCCATCACTTATTTTTATTGAATCATTCTCAAAATTAAATAAAGTTGTTCCTGAGATATTAAGAAAAATAATTAATGATATAATAATTTATTGCACATCCACACAGTAATCATGCAATTTTTGCAGAAAAATGTCTTTCAGAATAAATGCAATATATATAAACTTTAATTTATCTTGCGAACAAAATAGCCACGTCTGATGTGATGTGATGTACTGTGACTTCTCCTTAAACAGAGTCAGGAATCTCTCAGCAGCTATGCCCAGAGAAATCTGTTAGCCACTTTACCTTCCTTTTCCATTGTCCACCCTAAGTTTTCCCATAATCTGCTCCATCCCATTTCCACAACATAATCTTTGTCAACTCCATGATCTTCATATCTAAATCCCCCTTATTTTTTCCCAAACCTAGCATAAAAACCAATAACTCCCTTTCTGTATAATCACTTTGTTCATATTTAACCTTCCATACCTTCATTTTTGTACCCTTTCTGCTTCCAAATATTTACATTGAAGTAACAGATGCCTAATATTTTCTATGCCTTCTTTACACAACTTACAGATTAAATCACTCATATTTTTCCATTTACATGTTTATTCCCTTGTTGCTAAAGATTCTGTTTGAGCCTTAAACAATAAACTACCTTCCTTAATATTATAAATTAACTCACACCCAATGTTCCATTTACGTTTATATATATTTAAATTAGTTTTACTCTCCATACTAGTTCTCCATCTCTCCAACTCCCTATTCTTTATTAATGCATCTATTCTTCTATCCCACTCCTTACCACTATAATACTCAACAATCCTCCTAACACAATCATCCCATCTTTTGTACAAGTATACTGACATAACTTCTTCATCCAAATCTTCTGCATACCGCATTACCTTTCTCACCCATCTTGTTGGCTGCCCTTTACTTGTAACCCAATTAAATACTATTTTGGCTATTCTTTTATTATCCATAAACTGCAATCTACCGAACATTTTCAATTTGCTTTTTGCATCCCTCATATAAAAACTTGACCATCCAATTTCTCCTTGAATAGCCTCTTTTGCTGTCCACACCTCAGCATCTGATGCATGTCTTCCTACTTCCCTTTGTACTTTTTCTAAGCAATTGAATACCCCTTTACTAACACATAATGCATTATTGCCATATGTTAACCCTGCTACTGCCACTCCCTTCCATGCAATTCTAGCTACATTATATTTATTATATGAAAACAGTGTTAATTTCTTTATCAATCCCTTTCTTTTCTTTGCTTCATTTATCAATTTTTCCTCCCATTCATCCAAGCAATTTTTCTTATTACTCAAGATGATTCCCAAATAACTATATCTATTCACCACACTTAACTTTATATCTCCCAATAAGAAATCTTTGTCTTCTCTTTCCCCAGTATTCACCATCATTATATTTGATTTTTCTTCACTAAATTTAATCCCCATATCTTTACCAACCCTTGCACGTCCTCAGCATAACTTACATATCTTCTCTTCTTTCTGCACACAAAAAGACATCATCCACAAAAAAAAGACCGGACAATGTATATACTCTCTTGCCACCTGTTAACAGTATCTCTATCCCTCTTCCTAGTCTTTCTATTGCTCTCTCCATTTCACTCAAATACAACAGGAACAAAATAGGTGACATAGGGCATCCTTGCCTCAGTCCCATCCCTTTTTTAACTTTAACTGATTCTATATCTCCTAATTGATATGTATAGTAATTATTTTCATATAATTTCTTAATAACACCCACTAAAGCTTCATCCATTCCCAGATTTGCTAAACTTATCCATAATCTATTTTTATTCACTCTATCATATGCCTTCTCTATATCTATAAAACTCATATATAACTGTCTACCTGAATTTCTACTCATATCTATAAGTTGTGTAACTACAAATAAACTATCTCCTATATGCCTATCTGACCTAAAACCTCCTTGCATTTCCCCCACTACATTATTTTTTTCCATCCATTTTGCAACTCTTCCAGCCACCATATATAAAAATTTTTTATATAAAACTGATGTTACTGCAATTGGTCTATAATTATTTAACTTTCTATGATCCTTACCTTTTCCTTTAAATAATAATCTTACTTTTGTATTACTCCAACTACCCGGAAAAACTCTCTTCTGTGCCATCTTATTAAAATATGATAGTAACTTTACTTTTGCCCTATGCCCCAAATTCATTACCATCTCTGCTGCCCATCCATCTAATCCTCTTGCCTTACCACTTCTCAATTTCTTCCCTGCCTCATTCAGTTCATTTTCTGTAAATGCAATATTCCCATTACTATATGCTTTCATATTTTCTATCCCTCTGTCCTTCACATCTAACATCTTTTCTATATCCATTACATAACTATTCAATATTCTCTCTAATTCTTCTCTAGAGCTACACTCTATTCCCTCCTCATCCAGTAATACTATCTCTCTCTCCCCTAAATTTCTCCTTTTAATGTAATTCCAAATTTTTTTACTCCCATCTCTTCCACTTTTATTAATATCATCCAATAATTTACTATTTAGTTTCATTCTCTCTCTATAATTATCTATTTTAGCTAACTTCTTCTTTTCTAAGTACTTTTCCCATTTAGCATTAATATCTTTTTCACTTTCTTTGTTCTTAATAGCACACTTATATTCTCTGCATGCTTTTTTCCTCTCTTTTACACTTTTACTAACTCTCATTTTTCTATTACTTTTATTTTTCTGAATATTCTCACCTAAAACCCTATTTGCAACTTTTTCTATTTCATCACACCAGTCCTCATACTTATTTCCAATCAACTCTTCTATGGTTTCTTCAACTTGTATTTTATTCTCTTCTAAATTATTCTTATCATTTACTCTCCATACACACCTTTCACTATTGTTTCTACTTTTATTCCTATTTTCCATCACATTACTAACCATTTCAATTACAACAAAATTATGATCACTATTACATACTCTCTCTTCATTATCAAACACCTTAATTTTTCGTACTTTATTCATTCCCTCTTTCTCTACCAATATATAATCTATTGTGTGGGATATATTATTCCTAGACCATGTATATTGTCCCTCATAAATATTAGATAAGTTTCCAATGCTCAAATTTACTCTCTGACAAAATTTCTTCAAAAGCTGTCCATTCTTATTGTCTACATCATCAATTTCTTCAATATACCCATTCATATCTCCTATAACCATTATTCTCTTCCCCTTTTCTTTAAAACTGTGTATATCCTTAACTAGGCACTCATATATGCTATTATTCCATTCCATTATAGTTTGACTAGCTCCAGTAGCTATATAAACTACAGCCACCATCCATTCTTGTTTTCCCAACCCTATTTCAAACCACATATGTTCTTGGCATTTAACAGTATTTAAATATATTTTTGATATAACACCTATACCACCAGCCTTTTTTTCTTTCTCTTTTCTATTTTTACCCTGCTATACCAAATCTTCAAAAACAGGTTCTTCTTCTTCTCTTAAATGTGTTTCTACCACTGCTAATACCTCAAGCACTTCATTTTCAATTGCTTTGTTTAATTCCTGCCACTTTTCTGGTCTCCTACCACCTTACACATTCAAATACCCAATTTTAACAATTTTTTCTTTCCTAACTACTCTTTTATAATTTTTTTTTATTCTTTCTTCTCCATTATGCTTACAAATAACTTGCTTACCATTTATTTTACAGACCCATTTCCTTTCCACATCTACATTTATATCTAAATCAACTGCCCTTTGTTTAATCCTTACATCCCATCCATTCTTCTTTTTTTAATAACACTACAATTTAAAATCCCACACCCCCTTTACAAGTTTCCCGAACTATATTTTTTATAAATCAGACTCCCTAAAATTTCATTTCCTTGTTTCCCTAAGTGCAACCCATCTTTACCAAATAAATCCCTCTTCCCAATAAAAAAATCCCACACATCCACAAACGTAACATCATTTCTCTCACACAATTCTTTCAATCTCTCATTTATAGAACACGCCCTATCTAACATATATCTTTTATCAAATCTTGGTAATAATCCAACTATTCCTACTCTTCCTTTAACCATTCTCAAATTTCTAATCAGTTCTGTGTACTCACCCATTACTCTCACTGATGACTCTGATAAAGTATTAGTCCCTACCATAACATATACATCTCTATTCCCTTGCTTCTTTACTTTTAATTTTAGCTCCCGGAAAACATACTCTTACATACCTGTTTCTATTTTCCCTTGCAATTATATCTCCACATTCTCTTATTAATGAATCCCCTATCAATACTGTCTCACACTCTACTTTCTCTGCTTCATTCACAACCTTCTCTCCCACCTTCTGGACTTCCTCATCTACTTCTTCCTTATCATTCCTACTCAGTAATCCCTTTATCTGCTCACACTTCATCTCTAACGATTTTAATTTTTCTTCTACATCCTTTACTTCCTCCTCTATCTTACTTATTTTTTGGCCAACCATCTCCAATGAACTCCCTACTTTTCCATCCATATCTCTTGTCACTCCACTACAAACACACTCTATCCTGCCTTCCTCAACTATGTTTTGCTCCATTTCTCCTGACTTTCTCTTTACACTATCTACACTTTGAAACCACTTTTTCACCTCTTTTATCACATTCACACACTGTCTATATAACCATAAACCTGCTACATCCTTCCTAATCTTATTTAAGCATTTCAAGTGGAAAACCTTATCACATATATTACATTCTACAACAGCACATCTAATTCCTTTCTGACAATTATATATGCATTGTAAAATACAAATGCGATCCATATTACTTATTTTTCAAGCTGCCTATTCTATATTTAACTTTATACTTTCTCTCCTACTCTTCAAACCTTTTTGCACAGAAAGATGAAAAATTTTTACTTTTAAAAACGATCGATCCACGTGTAACTTAGGCTTCTAAACGTTACTTTTATCTCAAACTAACTAACTGTTCTTAAATTAAAATTTTAA
The DNA here is from genome assembly GCA_028023455.1 of Epiperipatus broadwayi. Taxonomy (NCBI): domain Eukaryota; kingdom Metazoa; phylum Onychophora; class Udeonychophora; order Euonychophora; family Peripatidae; genus Epiperipatus; species Epiperipatus broadwayi. Next base: position 393,213 of record JAQFVV010006452.1, on the reverse strand, counting down.
AAAAAAAAACTTTAGTAGCAAATTTAAGCCAACTAATCTTACGTACAACTTAGTTATAGAAATCCTTACATTAACACACATTCAACAAAAATATTTTTTTTAAAAAAAAAATGCTATATTTTTAAAATGGCGATAGAAACTCTTTTTTTAAAATAATTTTGATCTTTCCAAATTAAAAAAAAAACTATCTCTCTTGATCACAATTTACTCCTCACTTTCATACTACAATTAAAGTATTTAAATTGATGCTTTCAGATGATTAATGGCATAAAAAGATATTAAACTTAGCTTAAATTGAAGTCAGTGAACAGTCCGAGTTAGTCAAACTGTCCTCTTGTGACTATTATTTAAACCAAATGAAAATTCTAAGGATAATTGTTAACTGCAAACATGAAATTATTGAATATTTTTCATTTTTCCCACTCTCTGTTCCATATCTATCAAACTAGTTGGCATACTAAAAAGATGTATTTCAAATGGACTAATGGTGTTATAACTTAGTTATATATCAAATTTCAAACAATTGTATTGACTTTAAATATATTAAACATGGATTTTAAAATTTCATTCTAACTTATAAAAGTTCAAAAATTAGCAACAAACAAACAAATTTTCGAAAATCAATTAAAACATTTAATAAAAATAAATCTGCCATTTAAATAAACTGTCTATTTTGGCCATCAGGTTTTATTCAAAATATCAATAATTTAGTTGACATAGAAAGATGGACAAATGGATGGCTTTAGATAAATAAACAGATATATGCAAATATATAGATATTGATTAGAAGATAAAAAGATAAAAATAAATATTTTTTTTAGATTTGATATTAATTTAAAAGTAATAAAAAAATCGTAAAGATTAAAATGTAATAATTATTCTCAAGAATTTAATTAGAGTACTGTTAATGATTACTTTTATTTGTTAAAGGCTAAATGTTTGTATTTAAATAATTATTAATCTATTAAAATATTTTAAAAATACTACTACTAATAAATAATATTAGCTTAATAAATAAAGATTATTATTTATCATTAATTCACTTTCGTTTATTAATTTAAAAATATTTTTTTTGATCGACCTCAATAGACTGGCAAAGAGGATTAGAAATCCATTAGAGATCACATGTTCTGAGGTGTATAACTATCTTGTTTACCAAAAGCTGACAACTTGAGACAAATAGTCTTCTAATACAGTTGAAATTATTGTTAACAGTTGTTATTCAACTATTAAGAAAAAAAAGTGTCTTTCAAATCTGGAATTAATTTGTACACTTTGACAAATTACTTTACTTAAAGTAACAATTTCGGCTCCACTTTTTGTTGTTGTTGTTGTTAAATTGATCACTGAGTAAAGATTTAACTATATAAATCCATTCAGGATATAAATTTAACAGATAATCGTAAAATTAGAAATAATTTATAATTAAATATTAAAAAACCATAATATCGGGCATTTATAAATATAAGCACCTACAGTATTGATCTTCTAGATTTATTTTAAAATCTTAACCTTGTGCTCGCCTATAATTGCTGATTAAAGTTATTGGTAAGGATAGAAATTTTTAAAGACAAAAATGTTGAATAAATTAAAATTTAAAGATTTTATTTTTTAACACACACACACAAAATAGATGTGTAAACATATATGTAATTATATAATTGACTATTTATACATACTGTAATCAGATATATATTTAAAAATTTTATCCACTTAGTATTATAATCTTATCTTTCTTATTACATTGGCAAACCCATATAATATTAATATTATCTATATTCTTTATTACTTTTTACAATGCTTTGGAAATATAAGTAGAAGTTCTGAAGAAGATTGTTGGGGCAATCGAAACTCTCAATAGTGGAATATAAAAAAGCATTGTGAAAAGTAATAAAGAATATAGATGATATTATTATTATATCTTTTCAATATAGTTGAATATTTACCATGTTGACATTAAATCTATATTCTTTAAAGATTAGCTTTTTTTTTTTATTTTTTGAAAATTCAGAAAATAAAAACATTGTCATATTAAGCAACACCTCTTTTGCATCCTACTGTTTCATTGCAAAGTGTTGATTAAAAAATGAGGACACCAGATAATCAGACAATTCCTTTTTGAATTATATTTTAATATACATAATTTCTATATAGAAGGCTGTTGTTGGATTGTAACTAAATATAAGCATTTCCTCCAATGAATACTGAACTAAGAGTCAATTGAAATGTAAACAGCTTCTATATTTTAAAATCCCAGTGTAATATGTTGGATACTGTGAATATCCAGTATATTATGAACAGTTGTTATGCATAAAAAAAAAAGTAGGTTAGTAAATGATGCTATTTGCCCTGGTGATCGTTTTTGGAATTCTTTGAAAATTTTGATTCATGAAATATTTTAAAGTTTTATCAAGCATATATTCATGTTCAAAACTTTTATTTTCCATATTTTTCTGACCATTTCTTGCTGTATGCAATTGCTAGTATGTATGACATCTTTATATCTATATTAAAATTAGAAAATGTACTTTATATAATTCTAGGATTGAATTCACATATTGTGAATTTTATCTAGCATTTTCTGCAAAAACTCATTTAAATTTAAAATGTTGGTTTTAAATAAAGTTAGTAGCAATTTTTATCACCAGTATCACATAGCTAAGTACCACTCTAAAAAAAAACATTATTTACATAAAGCATTTAATATTTTAATTAAAAGTGTGAACATTCTCAGTTATCATTTATTGTACAATGTTATTTATTGGTTATAATACAATTTTCTAAATATATTGATCAGTACTTGATAACAGGAAATTATGAATCATCTTTCCTCTACCTCTAATAAGATCGATATTATGAATATGAACTTAAAAAAGTTTCACTTCATTCAAATACATATTCAAAAACTTAGTATAAAACAATATCAAAATTTTTAAGATAATTAATATATTTACCAATATGTGTTTATTTTACAAATACACCATACATTGTAAAATTAAATAAATTATATAGAATATGATAAGTTTTGGATTATATATATATATATACACAAATAAAATGTCCATTAATTAAAAAACTATTGTAATAACAATAAAAGTAATAAATATAATGGTAATTAACTATTATATACAGACTTTCAATTCACAGAAGTACTTTTGGTTAATTCCTTAACCTGCCTCAACTGCTGTTAAATTCAAAAAATGAAATGAAAGCAAACATCATCAACTCATATTCCTTGAATCCTGAATTTTAACACTAGCAGTTTGTCTATTAAATTACATTCATTTCATTTCTATTTATTAAAATTGCTCCCTTAATTTTTCTTTTATTATGTTTTTTCTCTTCATAAAGAAGCTTAATACTTTCAATATCAAACTTAAATTTATATTTGCACATCCTTTCATGATACAAGAAAACTGAAGGAGTCATTAAATCACTATTATGTTTACTTTTCACATGCTTACATAACAATTCATGCTTCTTTAATCTTTTTTCAATACTGCACCTTGATTCACCTGTATATGATAACATACATTCACAAAAAATTGATACACAAGATATATTAATCTTTAACTGAGGTTTAAAGTTTCTATCTGTGCTAGAGATAATCTCTACATTAGAAAATGATTAGTAATAATTATTATTGTGTTTATCTGAGGTGGATGGTGTCAAAGTTGTGAATGGAGTAAGTTTAACAATGATTAATAAAAATGTAACAATGTACAATATTTATACTTTAAGATTGATGTAAATAGATGGAATTTGAATCCAGACTTTCAATATCCCTACAGTCATTTACTCCATCTTAAAGAACTGATACACATGACCCCCCCACACACACATACTTAACAACAGCAGGATATTGTTGATCATTATCTATATTGGGATTGTGTAAGGGTGCAACTAATGGTTATATATATATATATAAGATATTTTATAATTTACAAAGATTTTGCAATTTTTTTTTATCTTATTTAAATATTAATCGTAAATAAATTATTTTATTTTAAATAAGGGTTTTTTTTTGCGATGGCAGTATATCTACTTGCTATGCCCATGATTTGGATTTGAAGGCAAGTTAAATCTATAATTTTTTCAACAGGTTTAGGATTAGAATTTTTTTTTCAGACAGTCCATTCAGCTAACCATATGTCAGAAATGGATATTTATTTATTTTTACTTAGTAGATAAGATAAAAATGGCAAAGCTCTCAATCTATATTGCTTGTAAATGATCATCTGATTAGAAGTACCTTTTATGTTTCTTCTTAGAGTTTATGTATTATACTTAAAAATCTAACTTTGAAGAAAAAAAAAAAACACATTAAAAAAATTTTTTTAATGTATTTTAAATTGCCAATACCTTACAAAAAATTTAAACATTACTGAATAATCATTAAAATAATTTCCTTTGTTAGAATTAAAACCAATTTCAAAATTACCAAAAGTATATTATATTCATCTTATTATATATAGAGCTCGCAAAATAAGCTCTTAACAAGCTTTGAGACTATCCTCAACCCCAGACTAGTTTCTGCTTCTGATGTCATCAGTGGGGTTGAGGATATTCTCAAAGCTTATTAAGAGCTTATTTTGTGAGCTCTAAGTATAACATTTGTAAATACAAGCTTATTAAATTAAGTCATGTGACATCTGATTTGATTTTTTTTATCATTATGTTCATCTTAAAATAGTTTTTAAACAAAAAATACTATGTCTTTAATTATATTCAATTGAACACATTTTCCAATTAGTTTATTAGTATAAAAATTATTACCTATTTATTAATTGAAAATTGCATATCAAATAAAATAATCAACAAAAATTTTAACTGTGTGATACAATGAAAATTTATATTGACTAGCAGTTAGTGAAGACATTTTAAATGAATAGTAAATCTTTTTTTTATGATCAATTAATTTTCACCAGAATTTTAAAATAAAAGTACAATAAAATCGAATTTATATAATTTTAATTAACACATACTATTGAATTAATACACCTTATAAATGTAGTTACTTAATTCTGAAAAAAATACAAAATTCAAAATGATAATTAAAAAAGTGAATGTTTTAAAAAACTGCTGAATGATCTATAAAAAATGTTATAATAATAACTGAATCATTAAAATTGTTTAAAAAATATCTCTAATATTGTTAAAATGTATTAAAACAATAACTCAAAAGTAGCATTTATATTTAGTCAAAATAAGAGTCATAGATCACATGACCCTATCCTCTTAAGCTTGTAAGTTATAAACAATGAGGATGGCCAATTCCTCAACAAGCTTTGTGTTAAATGCTTAGTCAGAGACCATGGTTTCATGCTTTGGTACTCCTCAGAGAGGTGCCAGTGTAGGTTCAGACACTAGATCTAAAAATATCAAACCAAAGCCAGCATTTAACTAAAAGTTATCTATTGAGTGGAAAATCTGACATTTTCAGACACCTGAATGTCTTCCGAACCCAGCTATCCAACTCAAGTAGCTATATGGGGCTGATAGATCTTCAGCCATACCATATATTAGTAGTCTTAGCAATATAACATTGCATAAGACTTAAGGCAGAGACTATAAATAGTCAAAATAAGAGTCATAGATCACATGACCCCGTTCTCTTAAGCTTGTAAGTTTTAGCATTTATATTTTATTGTTTTTGATTGAGGCAAAAAAAAAACAACAACTTCAAATGAATTTTTATAATATTTTGTTTCTTTTTTATTTAATAGTTATGATGGTTGAACAAAACTAACATCTGGATTTATAATGCATTGTGAAAATGCACATTTTTATTAAAATAATCACCAGATGATATCACAAAGGCTGATCATCTATTTAAAATGATGATGAGATGAGCATTTATTTTTGCCACTTTAATGTCTATTGCAAGCATCTTCCCCGTACTTAATCTGTTTATCATTGTGAATTTTATTATTTAGAGATATTGTCAATTAATAATAATATTTCACTAAAGGTGACTAATTATGGCTGAAATTTATTCATATTTGAATATGATATTAACAGCTATCATATTTATCATCTTTAATGTACCACTGGGGTTTCAATTCACTCTTGATAAAATTATTTGGTTTTTAATTTTTATTCACATTTTTGGAACCTTTTACTCATCAGAAGGATATTTGATAATGAAACAAATGTCTACTTGGATGTATGTCTTATAACCTTATAAAAGGTAAAGGTTTTTTTTTAAAAAAAATAATTGTTGTTTGGATTATAAAATATACTCATTAAATGTGTATTATTGTGTTATTAATTAGGTTCACAATGTAAATATTGCAAGTACTGATATACAATGAAATTCATTCCATCTTAACAGTAATATTTACTAAGGGTGCATGATAATGCAAAGGTAGGGACCTCTACAGGTCTTAACCACAAGCTGCATAAACTGGTGGTTAAGACCTGTAGAGGTTCCTACCTTTGCATTTTCATGCACATATTCTTAAGGTTTACAGCCTTACTAAATATTACTTACGTAATCAATGTGTAATCAATGTGCATTTAATTAAATAAATTTATAATTCCATCTTAACAGCAAAATTATTAGAATTGTTGCTTAACATAAAAATACCAATATATTAATAACTTTAAAAGTATTCTAATTAATAATATAAAATTAAAAGAAATAAACTAGATTATATAAGCAAATAAGTTTTTTTTTAAAAAAGCATTACATTTTAACATAGCTAGAATGCAATCTACTTATTAAAAATATATTATACAATTCCAAGAAATTTAAACTTTTTCAAAAAAATATAAATCAGTATAAATAATACACACAGCACATATATTAAGAAAAGCTTGTTTAATATTTAAAAATAAATATATTAAAATAGTATGCTGCACATATTTAAAATGAAGTAAATAAAATAATAAAATATTAAAGAATAAATTTATCAAAACTTACTATATATATATTAATATTGGATAACATTATACTAGTAATTATAAATAAAATAGAAATTCATATAACATTATAATAAAAGACAAAATCAATTTATTACAAAAATTCTCCCACACCATGGTTTCATGTATTAACAAATAGACATTGTCAAGTGAAATTCAACTAATAATTATTTACTAATATGTGTCTACAATTAATATGCAAGATCAATTGTGCCAATTAAATAATTTTTTATCACCCTAGATTTTACAAGAAAACTAAAATTGTTGAACAGAATATGAATAAGAAATGCTTATATATTTTTTTATTTCATAATTTTTTTTTGCTAGTGAGAAATAATAACCATAACCAATTGCCTGATCTTATAAAAAAGAAACATTACTTTTACATTTTGAATCCTCTCTCAACCATTTTAGTTGCATTTTCTTCATTGTATGTTTATTTTATAGTAAATTCTTAGCTTAATCTATATTTAAAATTTTAATTCCAAAAATATCCACATTTGACAGTGTTTTTGTAAAAGAATCAAATTTTACTTGGCATATATGGTCATATAAAGAGCCAATTGTCCATCCTCTTTTACCTTATATGGTGTTTCAAAGCACCATGTGTCAATGTCAGCCATTGTTGATCAGGAGTTTCTAATTGTCTAAGTCAGAAATCACATGCATTTTGAACATAAATAAATATATTTTCCATAATTTTTTGCATTTATAATTAATATTTTACAATATTGTACCTAAATATAAACTTTTATTTGAAAATTTTTAAATTTTTAAAGAAAAATAACCAAGACAAGTGAATAAAGATCGATTGCTATATGCATATCAATAACATTCGGTGACAAATATCAAAACACAACTATTTTTTATAAATAATTAAATATTTATGAATATTTTCTACACTAGATTGACTAATAAAGTGGCTATATTTAGATTTTTATTTAAAATGTCTAAGTTTAGATGAAGAAAAAACAACAGAAGTGAATAATCAGAATTTGTAACTTCAAAAGGCACAAGAAATCAATGTCAATTGCCCATTATAATTGGTTGAAAAATAATTGTTTTGTTTTACTGAGGCTATTTTTTCTAATGTTTTTCTTACATTTTCCTTCTGTTAGTAATTTTATTTAAAATTTTTTGTTACATTTAAACAATTTGAATGTAAAATAAATCACATTTAGAAGCTAAATTAAAAAAATTCTGATTATTGTCCATTAATATTTTCATGAATTTAAAAATATTTAATGAATAAAATTACTTGAATTTTTATTCAATCTTGCAAAGAAGAAAATTCAACAGTTAAAAGGTAGTGATAAGAGTATTACTAATTAGAATTATTAATAAACTATATGGTCATAAATACATCCACCAAAGAATAAAAATATGAATTATGACAAAACTTATATTATCTTCTAAAAAAATAGAGAAATAAAATTGGGCAACATTGATATATCAGTGATTAAATGGTTGGAAGTAATTTTGTTATTCAAGATTAGATAAAATAATCTTTAATAGATAATTATACAAACTAATAAATAAATAATGTACTAACTCGTTTGCTGTGATATTACTAAAAGTTGGTGCATATACTAATCTGTTTGCTGTGATATTACTAACAGTTGAATGTATTTGGAATATTTAAATAAAATTAAACTTTTCTAAAGACATTCAACACACATATGATGATGTAAATAGTCCAATATAAAAATACAAATAATATTTAATATTTATTTATATATACAAATAATTTAAATCACTATATAGAAGCTAAGACAATACAATAAAATCTACGTTAAACTGCAAATATCATCAAAACATAACGATGCTAATCATAGCATTTCTACATATACTATTTACTTTTGAAGCTGGACATAACAATGAAATAGCATTATAAAAAGTGTCAAAACTAGGAATTCTTACTCCTTTACATGTTATAACAATATTTTTCAATGAATGGGTAGAATTATAAAATATTTGCCAAGTTCAAACCCTTGTACACATCCAGTTTCAAAGTAACCCATTTTTCAGAAGTTCTGATGCTTCTGATTTTATTCTTATTAAAGTAATCATAAGTTCACTTTATAAATAGAAAAATATTAGTAGTGAATAAAAATTAGCTATACATCACGAATTATGAAAGAGATTTTGACACAACATATATTACAATGTTAGTAATATAATTTATTAAAAACTGTACCATGATTTTATGATAACAAAAATGAAGTTTTAATGGAGAGGAAAGGAACAAAAAATTAAAGTGAATAAACTAAGATACAGGAATTTTGGCAGAAATGATCAGAATTGGTGGAAACAATTTTCCTTTTAAAAATTTTAAATGGCATCTTATCAAACAAGAAGAGAAAATATACTACCTAAAGCAATCTATAAAAAAGAATCAAAGCAAAATGGTTAAATTAAATAATTGTTTCTAATAAACATTTTAGAAAGTTTTAATTAACTTGTAAATAAAACATTTTTAAAAAAGAAATTTTTAGCAAGTAGGCAAATTGGATATAAAAACGTTAGGAAGATTATACAATAAAAATTATTGATTTGTCTTATTGTAGAGAAAAAAACAAATCAAAAGTAGAAAAAAAAACATTTCAGAAACTTCTTAGAGAAATGTAGAATTTGTACAAGTATCAAATTGGAAATGGCACAAGTTAAGACTGTCCATATCCAGAACATCTTCATTACATGTTTGGAAAAAGAAATAGATAAAGTAACAGAAAGTTTAAGATCCTGGTGCATAGAATAACAATAAATAAGATATATAGATGGTATAATACTCATTGACAAAAATGAAGACATTTTAAAATCAACAATGGAAATGAGAAATGAGAAATCAAAAAGAGATGCACTATACATATATATGGATAAAAAATATGAAAAAATAATAATAAAATCTTGATTTTGAAAAAAACATTGTACAGAATTTATTGATTATAAGCTCGATACAAAAAGTTGTATTCAAATTAATATCAAAAAAGTAAAGTGGGAAAAAAAATTACCAAAAAATTTTTAATAAAAAAAGTTATAAAAAATTGAGTCTGTCAGTACATGTCAAAAAAAATGAAGACTGAAAATTAAGTCTTAATTTTTGGATTTGTACAAACTACAAATAGAAAGAAAAATTACACAGAATTTGATAGGTGATATTAAAGAATGGTCTAAAACAAGTTTGTACAAATCTAGCTGCTTGGACAAAAAAGAGAGGGAGAATATAAATCATATTCCTCATATAATATTCAATTGACCAAGCACTTTACTACTTTTACAATGCTTTATTATCCACCCTTTCCTGCACTTTACAGTTTTGATTGACCCAGCAATCTTCTTCAGAATGTTGTAACAGTTGAGATTAGGAGATATAATGTTCTGAAGAAGATTGCTGGGGCAATCAAAACTATAAAGTGCAGAAAAGGGTGGATAATAAAGCATTGTAAAAGTAGTAAAGTGTTTGGTCAATTGAATATTATATGATATACATATGGCAATGCAATTGGAAACAGTAGTTATATACTTCTTGTGAGCTTATGTGATTTTGGATAATAATTATGAATTCATATTGAAAAAATATGAGACTTGTTTTATTGCTCATAAAGAGGGCATTTCATTGTATTCATATTTTCATCATTAGCACTTTGGTGCACCTCCTGCCAACTAATTAATCCATGATTTTTGTCTCTAGATAGGTAGATAGACACTTACTTAAATAATTAAATGACTGGATGAAGTATGTATATATATATGATAAACAAAAATGCAAGTTAAAAAACTGCTAACGCTTGTATTTATGTGATCAAAACCCCATAAGCGTATGTTTTGTTTACATAAACGTAGAGTAGTTAGTATTCACTATCTCTAACTATAATTGAAAGTGGAATTATAGTTAGAGATAGTGAATACTAACTACTCTGATTTATGTAAACAAAACATCTTGATGGTTTTAAATTTGGATATATATATATATATATATATATATATATATATATATATATATATATATATATATATATATATATATATATAAGATAGCTTCTATATTTAAAAATATGTAAGAAATAATAATGATTTGTAATAGGTATAATGATATGAGTATGCAGAATTTTTATTTAAAAGGGGCAGTTAGTATAATGACTAAATGGATATTTTGAAAGGAAAGATGACATCTAATGATGACTTAATTTTAAGATGTCAGTTTAAAAGTCTGATAAATAAGACTTGTAATATTTTCAACAGTGCCAGTAATCACTTTTAAAGGTATTTTTATAATTGCCATGCTTATATTAAAGTGACCAGACCATTCAATTACATCTTGTAAACTTTTGTTTTTTTCATTGTCCCTCCCAACTTTTTTCCTAGCATTAGCCAATGTTTAATAAGTTTATTAGCAGTTTCCAGACCTTTGTTAGACAAATTTTGGCTATAAAGAATATTGCTCATTTTGTTTCAGTCTGGAATGAATTGCCTTTGATATTCTTGATGTTTGAACTCAGACTGCTACTGTTATAAACATATTAAACCTATTATGGAAAAAAGGGAATTGGGTAGACTTTATTAATATTTTATTCAAGATATCCAAGATATGTATTCCAACCAACTTTCCTTAAGTTTCATTTCATAAACCATAACTTTCATCTAAAAATTGTGAATTATGAGTGTAATTAAACTTGATTTATATTGCTTATGGACAAATAGGGAATCATTTTTTTGTTGAAACAAAAGTTAATCAGGGATAATCACTATTTCTCAACTTTTTAAATGAGATATACCTCCCTTATTGGTATTGAAAACTAAATAGATATTGTTTAAATCTAACCATCTTAAAAGTTTGTAATTTACTTCATGCATGTCCTTAAAGACTATTATGGGAACAAAACATCCTTTGTATACTACTACAGAGATCTAAAAGATAAGATCACATCGTAGTGGAAGATTTGTAAATATTTCAGATTGCAATAGAGTTTGTATTATCTTCAATAAAAATTATTTCCTTACTAGATGTTTGAAGCACAGACAATGCATTCTATCAAAAATAAATGAAAATCTAAAAATTTTAGGAATTTGCACAATACTAAAAGAAATATTGATTTTCTTAAGTACAATAATATCAATGTTGTGGTGAAGTATTATTTTGTAGTTTAACATCATTTTAAATATTGATATATTTTCAATGTTAAGATGAAGCAATCACAATTCCTCTTTGTAGATCTTCAACCAAGAATCTACCCCTAAGCACTATAGCACAAAAATGAACTTTGTATATAGTTTCAAAGAACTTATTTTTCTAGATGCAGTGGTAAAGCTATCTGAATTTAATCTTACTAGATATTATTGGAATTTTATCAACAGATATAGAGCAACTGATGGTTTAATAAATGGAATTTACCAGACAGTGATCTATACAGATATGGGCAATTACAAAATGATGATTTATATAGTTAACGAAGTACCAAATCTGTGGCTAATTGCAGAAAGTAATGAAATCACAAGTGAAACTTTTCTGGTTGGAATATAGACTAATTAACAACTCCAAGGATAAACTTGAATCCATCCTCATCTTCAGCACTATATATAAAATTAAATGCCTCCAAAATGAATGTCAATCAACATATTATAGAAAATCTTGAACATTCCTTTCTATATACCTTTCACAACATCAATATTTCTATAAACGAGCATCTGACATGCCAGAATATAACTCTTATTTTTCTAGAACACCAGAAGGCAGCAGGTCATCCATTTAATCCTACTCTTTATGATAGTTTGTTAATAGTAAAATTATCTAATAAAAAAAACCTATAGCTAAATAAATAAATGGCGTAATTACTCTTCATTACTTTAAAATATATTTTGCAAAAAATATTATTCATTAATAATTTTGATGAAAGATATTTTTAGACTTGTCCATTACTATTGACTATTGCTAAACTTTACAGTACTGACTTACTTATATCTTTTAAAAGATTTGTTTATGACAATGTTACATGCAGTATATTTTTATAGTAATAGGATGAGATTACTAAAGAAATTTTGTCTCATGTTCATTCTTGAATCATCTGATCCTACTAATGCTATTATCTTGAATTCATTACAAGTGTTTGTCTAAAACTATTATAGTTATAATATTTTTAACTGATTGGATAATTATTACCTGTTTGGCTTAAGAGCTATTATGATAATTAAGCTGCTAATGTGCTAACTCACCCGGATGCTGTTTCATAGTAATTTTATTTCACGTGGCAAACAACACTCTCTAATAATACGATAGCTACCATATACTAATAATATTAATGTTTTATAATCCTAGTTTTTCCATGAGAACTTATTAAAATATATACATAGTAAGAGTTGTAGCATTTCAAATTTTAATACATTGTACAGGCTTAAACCTGCATTTATATATGTAATATATGCGGGATTCGAATTCAGACTTTCACATGATCCACTATTCTCAGTGCCATCTCATATTGCTGACCCACCTGATCACACACATGTTGAAAAGATAAATAGTCACCAATATACGTATTTCATGTTAAACCAGCAATCATCAGATGGCACTGAGAATAGTGGGTCGTGTGAAAGTCTGAGTTCGAATCCCGCATTTCAGTTTTTATAATTTTTAATCTCTTCAAATTTAAGATGATTGGAAATATATTTTAACATATATATACATAATGTAAGTAAAAAAGTTAGGCAGAATACTTTTATAATTAAATATATTTTTGCTAAGAAAACTAAAGAATTGATAAATGTCGTTTCCCCAAAATGAAAGAGTTCAATTAATGTTCTTTTAAAGATTTGACATCAAGGATCAAATATAACTTGCATTGTTTGCAAATTATTGATAAGTTCAGGTATATTGATTTTTTTTGACATCATATATAATATAATAACGATGCAAATATCAATAAATTGAAGCAATATTACAAGAGTAATGGGTTTTTTAAAACTAACTTTTGAATAAACATGAAGCCATTAAAGATTTATTATGCTAGAAGCAAAATATACTTAATGATATAGAAATTTTTTATACATTTCATATGTAGTTCTATATTGTAAACAATTTTATATTTCATAAAAATTAATCACAGTATTTATTGAAATTCGCCAACAAGTGGTTTTACATTTGTATAATTACTAAAAATATGATCTAATAAATAAATAAATATAAATATTGAAAAAAAAAAATCTACAAGAATCAAATATAACTTTCGTCTAATGATTGTCAGCTGTTATTACATAAAACCATTATATACTCGAAGTTGTACTAAAAGCATTTAATTTTGACAAATTAAAAGTATATCTTATAATCAATAATATTATAAGTTACAAGAGTTTAACTGTAAGTAAATATTTTATTTCACAGAAATAGAGAAAAAATTGTACTTAAAAATTATGTTTTTTAAAACGATTTATTAATTGAACAATGCTATTCGTTGTACATTAAATGTCAACTGATTATTGTTATATCTTCAACATGCACACGCAGAACATACACGCGCGCGCACACACACACGTATAAATTATAAATAAAATGAGTAGATTAACTAAATAAATAATTTTGACAATATATACATGTTGACAACAGCATCTTGTTAACAACTTTAAGTGATTTTAAATGTATTTGCATTATTAATATATACACTCATACATATATATGCATATAAAACTATTATAAAATATAATGTAATAATCAAATCCACTCTTTAAAGAATAATTTGTATTAACAAAGGCAAAACTCTCCATACAGTAGTGCCACCCAGTGCTAACAAGAGTAATCAGTGGATTCCAGAGGTCTGTGCATAAAATCCCCATCTAGACTGTAGTCTGGGGATATTGGATGAGTAGGCTAGATGGGGATTTTATGCACAGGTCTCTGGCATTCATTGATTACTCTGGTTGGCACTTCTGTATGGAGAGTTTTGTCTTTGTTAATAACAGATGTGCTAGCATAAGAAATGGTGATCATGTAATAATTTGTATTAACATTTCAAATTTACATTTACATAATACTCAAACCCATGATATAGATACTTTGAGAAGTTTTGGGACAGTTATATTCTTTTGTTTCAATCATAATAATATTTTAATTATTAGATCTATTAAATAGAATATAGTCATGAAATATTAAAAAGATCACGGGCTACTTGGACAGAATATATAGGAATAAAATTAAAACTTTAAAAGGTCATTCAAAACTCACTCCAAACCTGTAACATATTAAACACTATTATTAAATTTAAAAACATATTAATAACAATTTTAGTTATTACTTTGTAAATTCTGGATTTCTACATATATATAAGCAGTCTTTCCTAACCTCTATAAAGCGATTAAAAGTAAATAAAAGCTCAAGTCATTTTTTAAGTTTGTTTACAGAAGATTTTATTAACATGTGGTTTATCGAACAAAGGAAAAAAATTAAGAATATTTGATTTTCTTTGAAGAATATGATATATTTTCTGTCATTTATTTCACATCTTCATAACTGTCATTTATATTAAGTAGATAGGGGTGGAGAGAAAAAATTAGGAGAATCATAAACTATAGATATCCATGCCTTTATCACTGACATATGATACTTGTCCTGATTTTAACATGTGGCTGTATGTTTAGCTTGATATTTTTTTTAGTTTACCACGCAGTAATTTTAAAATATCTAATATTTTCTTTTTAAATTAGCAAAATAATATTACTATATATTTTTTAAGACTTTATTTTTGCTTTTAAATAAATTATATATATATTAATTTCTTGTTGTGTTTAAATTACTGTTTTTATTTATTATGTGCATTCTTTATTAAAACAGGCAAAACTCTCCATACAGTAGTGCCACTCAGTGCAAGCCAGAGTAATCAATGGATCCAAGAAAGTTTGTACATAAAATCCCTATCTAGTCCCTGCTCATCCAATATTCCCAGACTAGTTTCTAGCTTGTGATTTTTATCAGTGAGGAGACTTGGATCTGATAGCACTGCACCTAGATCTTAGGATCTAATGCAAGCCTTTAGTAGTCACATTTTATTTCTACTTAACTACAAAACTATGAATCTAAAATTGAAAACAATAATAATATTTTCAGTTTAAGCTCATTAGAGAGTTGCATTAGATCCTAAGATCTAGTTGCAGTGCTTTCAGATCCAAGCCTCCTCACTGATGAAAGCCACATGCTAGAAACTAGTCTGGGGATATTGTATGAGTAGGCACTAGATAGAGATTTTATGCACAAACCTTTTGGCACCCATTGATTACTCTGGCTTGCACTGAATGGCACTACTGTATGGAGAGTTTTGTCTGTTTTAATAACAGTTATGAGCAAGCATAAGAAATGATGATGTGACGTTTATGTGTATTCTTATTCATTAATTTATATTTTTCTTTAATAGAAAATATATATTCATAGCTTATATCTATCTATCTACTTCAGTCAACCATAAAACTTTTCTAATTTTTTAATAAAATGATTATATCTATAAAATCATTTAATTAGTCCATGTTAATTTAGTTATTTTAATTAGTTTGTTAAAAAGTTAAAAATAGTTTTGGAAGGAAATAATAATGTTAAAAATATGTATTTTGTTAAATTGGATATATGTAACATGTATACAAACGTAGATTCAACTAATGTATATAAAATAATTATGGAAATGTATGTTAAAGATGATAATAAATTTAAGCATAGAAGAATGTGGGTCCCATCTTTTTCTTATAGTTCCGACTTGTGTTTTAAAATTAAGAGTTCCATGTGCAGTCATTATTACATCTGATTGTCTGTCACATAAGCATGTTTAAAGCGCATCTTGCAAAGGTTTTAGCTTTCACATTATTACAATGTTATCTGCTTGCACTTAATAAATTTGATAAATTTACATTTGTTACTATAATTTCATTAGATTTAAAAATTGCTTTGTAGTAAATCGAAAGATTTTGTGTTGTTTATTTGTATTTAATATTTAGTGAATTAAATGTGAAGGTTTTTTAAGCTTCACACTCTTAGTTCAAAATGCTTGAGTCTGGCTTATTTATATATAAATATAGACATAGAAGAAGGTGGGTCCCATCTTTTTCTTATAGTTCTGACTTGTGTTTGAGAATTGAGAGGTCCATGTGATGTCATTATTACTTCTGATTGGCTGTCACATAAGCATGTTTAAAGCGTATCTGTTGAAGGTTTTAGCTTTCATGTTATTACAATTTTATCTGCTTGTGCTTAATAAATTTGATATATTTAGTTAAAGATAATAATAAAAGTATTAAAATAGAATATAATGTATTACATGGTATTTTGAATATATGTTGTAAGGATGTTATATTTGTATACAATGAAACATACTATAAGCAATGTACAGGATTGAGCATGTATAATTGTTTAAGTAGGTTACTGGCATCATTATATATGAATTATTTTGAATAAAGATCTTTTAGTGGAATAAAATAAAAACCAATATTTTATGTGAGATATGGTAATGATTATTTTTTAACGTTCAATGGCAATGATAGGAAATCAGAATTTGTTTTAATTATATTAATTTAAGTGATGAAAATATTAAATTTACAATGGAAAAAGAAATAAATAATTCAATTAATTATATGGATATTAAAATTAAAAAGGTCATAAAGAATTATAGGATAAATATTAACACAAGTATATTTAGAAAAGGTACTTTTTATGAGTTATTAAGTAATTGGAAATCAGATATAGAATATATACATAAGATAAATATTATTAATAATAAGATAATTAAGGGAATTAGTAGAGGAAAGGTTGTTTAAGGAAGAAATGGGTAAAATAAGAGAAGATGCAATGAAAAATGATTATCCAATTAAAATTATTAATAAATTATGTGGAAAGGAAAATATTTAAAAAATAAAAATAAAATTGGATAGAAATATAAAGGAATTTATATATAGTAAATGTAAGGTATCAAAAAATACTTTTTTTTAAGATTAAAAAGATCACAAAAAATATAAATAGAAAATATGGAAAGAAATGTAATTTATTGTTGAAACCAGTATATAAAAGGAAGTTTAATTTAGGTAATGTGATAAAGAAAACAAAAAATAGGAATGTTTAAAATATGAATAGTATTTATAGAATTGAGTCTTTAGATTGTAAAAAAAGATAATAGGAATGTGTCATATATAGATACAACAAAGAATAAATTAGAGACAAGGTTGAAACAACATTTAAGTGATAAAATTCTAATGTTAACATACACAGAAAAAAATTTGGGCATATAGGTTTTAAGATAAGAATGTTGGAAAAAGTAAGATTATATAGAGAGAGAATGGTAAAGGAAAGTTTATATATAAAAAGAAGTAACCTGTTCTGAATAGAATAAATTATATAAATGATATATTTTAAGTAAAGAATAAATTTGAAGGCAAAGGTATTATTTTAAAGTAATTACTTAGGAGATATGAAAACATATTTGTGGTTTTTTTTAAAAAAGAAATGTATAGGTAAAAAAAGGAAAAAGTTTGAGGAGTAAAAAAATTAGTAAGTGTAAAGTATATATAATGTGATATATGTAAAAATAAAGATGTATTGATAAATGAAAGGAAATGTTATTGTTTTTTATGAAGATGTATTTTTATATTTTATATTTATATTTTTAATAGTATTGATAATTATAAAGATATCTATTTTGTAGAACCTTGAAAATAACTACAAATAAAGTGGTCGAAAAACGTTGGGTGTTTAAACAAGTAAATATATATATGGTAATGGAAAAAATAAAGTTTTTGGAAAAAAAAGAAGAGTGCATATTTTTTGATAGGATTTAGTGAAAAAGAACATTATATATTTTCTCTTAAAAAATGCAACAAAACCTACATAAAATCGAATTTTTGATTATTTTTGACACAATCATATGTTTCCTAATACCAAATTGATTTCCCGTCAAATAATCGTTTTATTTATAGTCCACTAATTTCTGTTTGCAGTGATGTTTTCCTACCTTTATGTCAGTAGCATTACTGGATTATTATTTGAATATTTAATTCTCTATAAACAAATAAAATATGTGTATATATTTATGGTATATAAACAATAAATTTTATATGAATAGTATAATGAAAGAAGAATCACTTTAATTTAAGCTTAATCATAATATTGTGATTATATAATACAATAGACTCACATATTATTCGATTTTAACGAAATAATCACACTTATATTCATGAACTTGTTTGATTTATGTATTATTATTTTTATTTGTATCCAAAATCGTTATTAACACAAAACAAAAATTATATACATTTTTATAATAATTATTTATATATAAATTTTTAATTACATATCTTAATTTTTTCAGTTATTTTTGGGGGATGAATCTGATAAAGTTATTGAAAGTTTATATAATAATAATAATAATAATAATAATAATAATAATAATAATAATAATAATAATAATAATAATAAAAAAAGAAGAAGATGAAGAAGAAGAAGAAGAAAAAGAAGAAGAAGAAGAAGAAGAAGAAGAAGAAGAGGAAGAGGAAGAGGAAGAGGAAGAAGAAGAAGAAGAGAGAAGAAGAAGAAGAAGAAGAAGAAGAAGAAGAAGAAGAAGAAGAAGAAGAAGAAGAAGAAGAAGAAGAAAGAAGAAGAAGAAGAAGAAGAAGAAAGAAGAAGAAGAAGAAGAAGAAGAAGAAGAATAAGAAGAAGAAGAAGAATAAGAATAAGAAGAAGAAGAAGAAGAAGAAGAAGAAGAAGAAGAAGAAGAAGAAGAAGAAGAAGAAGAAGAAGAAGAAGAAGAAGAAGAAGAAGAAGAAGAAGAAGAAGAAGAAGAAGAAGAAGAAGAAGAAGAAGAAGAAGAAGAAGAAGAAGAAGAAGAAGAAGAAGAAGAAGAAGAAGAAGAAGAATAATAATAATAATAATAATAATAATAATAATAATAATAATAATAATAATAGTAGTAGTAGTAACAACAACAATAATAATAACGAAACAAAATTTCTAAATAAGCTAAATACAAGTGAAGGATATTTATTTAGATGAGCACAAGTTGAATAAAATGTAATGGTAAAAAATTAATAGTCATTAAAACAAAATTTTGGAAATAAACATATAAAATCAATATAAATAGATATTATTTAATTAGATTTTTGTTGTTGTACATCGGATACCAACTATTTTATATCAGGTTCATATTTTGTCATTTTTAATAATGTACATGCTGAACTAGATTTAGCTGTCAATTTATTTCTAGAACTCTCTTTTAATTAAATTCATTTCTGAAAACAATGATTTACATGCATATGTAGAAAAGAAAATTGATAATATAGTGGTTGCTAATTTTTTAAATAATTAAATGTTTGAGGGATAGCATTCCAGACAGTCAATAGTTTCTCTTCAGCATTTTTTTTACATATGTCCAATAATCAATCATTTTCCATTGTTTATAATTCATTCCTCAAATCAAAAAATTTCTGTTTCCATATAGAACTGGATTGAGAATTGACTAATTGCATTTCCATATCTTCCAAATTA
The DNA here is from genome assembly GCA_028023455.1 of Epiperipatus broadwayi. Classification (NCBI taxonomy): domain Eukaryota; kingdom Metazoa; phylum Onychophora; class Udeonychophora; order Euonychophora; family Peripatidae; genus Epiperipatus; species Epiperipatus broadwayi. The sequence continues at coordinate 372,794 of JAQFVV010006452.1, read as the reverse complement.
AGCCACTCAAAAATTTCTAACTTGAGACTATCCATTGATATTATGTCTGGCTGTAAAATAAATTTTGATGTTACTGAAAATTGTTTGAACTGTAAATCTTAAAGAAAATTCATCAATTATCAATTAAATAACAGCACAAAACTCTTGTGTCTATTTTACTTGATCTGGTTTCTCATGACCTTCTAAATCAGTCAAGAACTTTTTTATATTTGGAAAATATTCAAAGGTGTAAGAAATAACATCACAGTTGAAAATTTATAATTTAACTTCAAATGCTTTGATCAAATCAAACATGGCAATACTTATTTTATTATAACCTTGCAGTTTCATATTTAATCATTTAGATGTGAATACATATCAGTAAAAAAACATTGATTTTGAAAGCCATTCAGCATCCACTAATTCATTACATTTTTCAATGATTTTTTCATTTTGTAAAAACAGTCTAATTTCATTTAAACTCTCAATGAATTTTTGAAGAACTATTCCTCAACTTAACCATTGGACATTGTTATACATAAGTAAACCATTGTACTCAATAAATTTTAATTTTTTTGTTTATTTAGAGCTTGTATAGATATAAAATTGATTAACTTAGTTACAATGTTTGTAACATCATCCAGTAGTATAAAGCTGGCCTTCATGTATAAAAGCTGCTGATGTATAATGCAATGAAAACCCAAAATTGAATGTCCAGTATAGATGATAAATAAATTGAGAAAACTATTTTCCAGTCATACTTCAAGTACCATATGTGGTTACTGATACAATTTTGGCAATATCTATTTCCTTTTCAGTGGACACATTTGAAACTTCATTCCAAATATCTATTTCTTTTGTTGTTATTACTAATGAGGTTAAATTGATCAATTCTTCTTTGATATTATTCCCAACACAATAGCAAATAAAAATAGCCAAATGACCTGATCCATTTATGTCTGTACTTTCATCAAGACAGAGGAAAATTAAACAAGAAGATTGTATATCTGTTTTTTGTTGGAAAGTTATGTTGTTAGCCATTTACAGGATTCTTTCTTTAACTGTATCTCTGAATAATTTTTGCTTTCTTTCCAAAATCTTCAAAAGAACTGAAGCACATTTTATCCAATCTTCTTTCATATATTCTCCAATCATTAAAAGGTTTCCTGTATTTGACAATTACATTTGAAATAAAAAAAACTAGCAGCAGTTTATATTTGACTGACTTTTGATAAATTTTATTATAGATGTTGATTGAATATTTGTATTTTTAAATGTGTAGGCAATATATTTGTTTTGTTCATCTTTACTTTTTTCACGGAGTGATTTATAATTGGTCTCATAATGCCATTTTATTGATGATATTCTCAATACATCTGTTTCAGAATATAAAACACATACTATCCTGGTGCCTTTGTTAATCATTCCGTACTCATCAGTCCACCAACTTTGAAATTCTCTACTGCTTGACAATTTTTGTTTTCTATTTTCACTAGTCCTATTAATATAATGGTAACAAATTTATTTAAAGGTATGAGCTTTAATAATTTTATAAATCAAAGATTTATTATATACTAAAATATATTATTATCCTTACATTTCACTTTTATGGCATTGATTATACATTTTATTCATTTGTTCATGACTTTGATTAAGTTAAAAAAATGAAAGGTGTCAACATGTTTAGCTCAAAAAAGATTAGGACCAAAAACCATTTTATTGCTCTTACTTTAGATTTGAAAAAATTTACTTCAAAAAGTTATAAAAATATTTTACTGAGTTTACTTTCTAGTTTTATTGGAAGCAGTTGAAATGTTTATAGAATATGATACCACAGTATACCAGTACCGCTTTAGTTGACTTAAATATCATTTCCACCTACATATGTTTAATTTTTTTTCTCCAAATTTGTAATTTGTTGCTTCAAATCAGAGTTAAATTATAAATTGAATTCTAATATAATATTATTTTACCTTTAGTTTACAATAAATTTTTATTAGTACAAATTTTAACAACAAAAACTATTGAATAATTTAAAGCATAGGAAATTTATAATCTGTAAATAGTTAGCGTACTGGTAAAAAAAATTGAACATGTCATCTCTGGCTTGCATGCCATAGGTTTGCCATCACAATTAGAATTCCAAAACAAGTTTTATTAATATTCAGATTATAAATACATTTTTGAAATACCAAGATTTTTGATATTTTTTTGTTTTGTTGCAAAAACAATATCTAAAGTTTAAAAAAAAAAATACTCCTAAAAATGCACTGAAACATTATATAATGTTAAAATTTAATGTGTGTATATGCATTCAAAAATAAACTTATTTATATATATGCAAAAGTTTTATATAAGTATAATATACATAGAGAGAAGATAGATAAGGAGATAATATGTGGATGGATAGATAAATAAACAGATAGATTGATAGGTAGATAAATAGATAAAATATGTAGCTAGCTAACTAAATAGATAGATAGAGATAGATAGATAGATTGATGGATGGATGGATAGAGAAATAGATAGATAGATAGATGGCTTTATAGATGAATAGTAGATAATAGTTAGATAGATAGATAGACAAAATATATAGGTAAATGGGTGAATGGATGGATAGATAGATAAATAAAGAGATCTTCTACTTATAGATAGATAGATGAATAAATAAATAGATAGTCAGACATACACAAAAATAGAGTGATAAATAGATGTGATGGAAACCAAAGTATTTCTATCTGTCTATTTGTATGTCACTCTATTTATCTATTTTACCTATCTATTTTTCTATCTATCCATTGACAGTTACATGGATATATAAGAAATAAATATATGTATATAAATAGATAGTTGAATGGATGGATTCAAATTTAAACAGGAAAGTAGGTAAGAAAACAGATAGGTAGATATATAGTTATATGGATTGACATGAGACTGTTTTGTAAGATGGATATAATTAATAGATAAACAGATAAATAAATAAATAGATACATACATACATACATGTATATATACACACACAGAGATATGTTCAGTTGATAATAATTACAACTACTGTTTATACTTACATGCATATATAGATAGATAGATGAAGGAATAAAAAAGCAAGTAGTGGCGTACGTAGACTCAGGGAGGGAACAACAGTTTCATGGAAAATAATAGGAATGCTTTAAAAAAGCAAAACAGTTTAATATAAAGAAATTAATGATAATATAAACAAATGACATTAAATTACAACTTTTTTTATGCGTTAGAAAAAGAAAACAATATTAAAAAATCTTTTAAAAATATAAATTAAAAGCACGATTATTTAATGACATAAAATGGGCATTTATTTATTTTTAGGATTTAATAATTATATAAGAATTAAAAACTGAAATGCCAGTTAAACATTCTTTGTCATCCTTACTCAGTGAGTGTTGACTCTAATCTTAGTGAGTATTTCTAAATACTAGTAAGGTATGACTAATCCCCAGTGAAGAGATCATTAGACCGTCAAGATCTTGACATATGTAGTGAACAAATGAAAGTCTAAATTAAACAGATTCCCTTCATAAAGTGTTCCACAAATCTCTAAGTAAAAACTATCAATATAATTCTTGAACAATACTAACTAGATAAAAACTGTCCAAATATTTTTTTAAAAAAGTGGCATTTTTAACACACACACACATTTAATATATGTCTTATAAATTTGTTTTCTAGAACTAGAATTGTGGTATTTTTAAAAAATAAACTTGCGAGGATAGTGAAAAGTAATGAGTGTTAAAAAGATCAGAATAAGTTTTACTTGAACAAACTACTATATTTTTAATTTAATACAAAATAACTTTCTTGAAATATTGAATGTAAATTCTTTATGAAAAGAATGTGTTTTTTGAATTAAAAATCCACATTCTTGCCACAACAGAAAGAGATTTCTAAGAAAATCTAAGACTCATTCAATTGTTCACTTAGAGGAGTAATTGATATGTTAAGATGCCACATACCTGATGCTACTGGTTTTATTTTTATGTCAAATTTACTGTTTATTATGAGGTAGTCAACCTTTTTATACTTACCACCCACTTTTGTATCTCTGTTAGTAGTAAAAAAATTTTAACTGCCCACTGGTTCCACAGTAATGGTGATTTACTTTATAAAATTTATAAAGCAGAGTTACAGCAAGCTAAAGCATATAAATCTCTATGAAATTTTTTTAAAAAGTCAATTAAACTTAAAAAAAAAGTGTTTCAGTGTCGGACAAAACCCCTACCACCCACTATGAAGGCTGGAACGCCCACTAGTGGGCAGTAGGGATCAGGTTGACTACCACTGATATAGATTAAGGCAGCAATATTGAACAAAGAACTTCCTTGATGTTGCAATTGATTTGATCAAAAGCTACATAGTAATTACGAATGATATGTTTAACAACAAGATTAATATTTGGCAAGCACATAGTTTCATTCACCCTCTCACAATTCCCATAACACTGCTACTTGCCCTGACCAATAATAAGATAATCTTCCTCTTCAGGTACTGGCCTATGGAACCAAAATTCTTTGATTTCATTATTAAGATAAATTTAAATGCCATTAGCACTAATTGGTTTCTCTTCCATAGGTGAGGCATCAACAAAATTGATCCTATCTGCCCCCTCTGCCAGACTCATGATGAAACATTTGATCATCTGGTTTACTCATGCCATGGACTCTGGAGGTCTAGAAGGATTATCGCTGATAACCTTAAAGTGAATTTTTACCTTGTTATGTCTCTTAAGGATAGTATTAAGACAAGATCCATCCCTACTATTAGGCTTTCATTATTTATCAACTATGCATTCTGGTCTACTCATTGTAAAATGGTTTTCAATCCAGGTGCAATTCATGAGGGAAAATTCTTTCTGAATAAATGTATAAAATTTAAAAACTGTGACATGCTCCTAGCTCCAAAAGTTTTATTTGAGGAAACATGGACTCTGATTGCATTGAAGGAATGATTGCTGGCAAAACGCTTTGTATCTTCTGTCTAAGATATTGCTGAAAGTGATTTTGTTAATAATCAGAAGTTCAGATCCTTTAGTTATCAAAATGGATAGTTTTTAACTGAACTCATCAGATTTAGCATAAATACCTAAGCCTTCATAGTTGTAGTGATTTTTCCAATGGTGATCTGACCAAACTCTAGATTGACTAAGTGACTCTTGGTAGTGTGAAGCAATTTGTCTAGGTGAGTTGGATGAGCTTAATTAGCCTACTTGTGTGCTAACTGTAGACCAGGTATTCAGGTTTACCTCTTGCCCAGAATAATACTATCTTAGATTTATTTATTATCACGTAATTCTTCTTTATGTTTGTAATTCTAGCTTTCCTTTTCAATTTACCATGTATACATAATTGTCACTGTAAACATTGTACTTGTTTAATAAATATTGGAGAAAAAAAATTGAAAATAAACAATACAGTCAATATGAATTATTCATATATATTAAAATTTCTTTAACATCTCCACTTATACATTTTAAGCAATGTTTTTTTTTTATTATTTCTTCTTTATTTTGTTTACAGTTTTAACTGTCCTGCAGTCTTCATCAGAACTACAACATTTAAATATATAATCATATAACCATTATTTTATATAAATATTAATATATATATATATATATATTATATTACCATTCATAATCATACTTAAGTTTAACCCTGCATCTTTGCTTACATATATTTTCTTATTATTTTTTATATATTTTTACTTTCATTTTATTGATATTGGTAGTATCTAAGGGTTGACTGATTTTAATGATTACTTAGAAAACTATTTGACCTTGAACATTATTACACTTATATATATATATATATATATATATATATATATATATATATATATATATATATATATATATATATATATATATATATATATATATATATGAAAATTAAAAACAAGTTAATCACGTAACCTGCTATCACTTGTTATTTATGTTTCATATTGTTTGAACATATATATATATATATATATATATAATGTAGAATAGATCATTTAAACAGTAAATGAGATACACTCCTGGCTAGTCATCTGACAATATGATCATAAGAAAGTGGCAGCCATTATCAAATTTATTTCTCTTTATATATTAAGAAGATTGTCTTAACAATTACAGCATGAGATATGAGAATAAATCAATCCAATTAGTTATTTCAGTTATTGTGATTGTTTTATTACATATTTATCATTCAAATGTTTATTACAAATTGTAAAAATAAGAAGCAATTAACAAAAATTAATCTCACAATAAATAATTGAATTAATTCATTCTCAGATCTCTTGCTATAGTTGTTTAAGAGAATTTTCTAATACATAACAGAAAACTAAATTTGAAAGTGGTCACCATTTTTTTTCATATTGTTGGATGACTAACAGAGACTATGCCTCATTTATTATAACAGCATTTACTGTTTAAATGATCTATTTAATATTATATATTTTTACTTTGTGATTTTTTTTATTATTATAAAAATAATATGACAGAAAATAATCTTTAAAATTAATTTGGGAAACCTAGTACACTATCAGGACATTAGTGTCTTGACCATGGTTATTAACACAGCAGTATTTTATGATTAACATTGAAAAGATATTTTACTTCTTTAAATGCTACTTGTTCTCTGATTATTTTTCTGTCATTTCTTTTTGGCACAAATCATCTCCATTTCACTATTATCTTCGCTAATCATAAAATATTGATACATGTAAAATTATTTGTCTGAGGGTTTGTGATGATGGTATATTATTAGATGTGATATGTTGGACTATTTCCATCATCTATGAGTGAATGTTGAATGTATAGAAAAATTTAAACTTTATTTAAACTTTCCAAATGCAAATAATTTGTTATAAATAATACACAAATAGACAGCACAGATTAGTAATTACAGAATGTTTCGAGTAGTATTATTCTCCACTCTTCTTCAGATGTTGCATAGATGATGGAAATAGTCCAACATATCACATCTAATGTGAAATTAGTTTTAGCTTTTCTGCACATCTATCTATCTATCTATCTATCTATCTATCTATCTATCTATCTATCTATCTATCTATCTATCTATCTATCTATCTATCTATCTATCTATCTATCTATCTATCTATCTATCTATCTATCTATCTATCTATCTATCTATCTATCTATCTATCTATCTATCTATCTATCTATCTATCTATCTATCTATCTATCTATCTATCTATCTATCTATCTATCTATCTATCTATCTATCTATCTATCTATCTATCTATCTATCTATCTATCTATCTATCTATCTATATATCTATCTATCTATCTATCTATCTATCTATCTATCTATCTATCTATCTATCTATCTATCTATCTATCTATCTATCTATCTATCTATCTATCTATCTATCTATCTATCTATCTATCTATCTATCTATCTATCTATCTATCTATCTATCTATCTATCTATCTATCTATCTATCTATCTATCTATCTATCTATCTATCTATCTATCTATCTATCTATCTATCTATCTATCTATCTATCTATCTATCTATCTATCTATCTATCTATCTATCTATCTATCTATCTATCTATCTATCTATCTATCTATCTATCTATCTATCTATCTATCTATCTATCTATCTATCTATCTATCTATCTATCTATCTATCTATCTATCTATCTATCTATCTATCTATCTATCTATCTATCTATCTATCTATCTATCTATCTATCTATCTATCTATCTATCTATCTATCTATCTATCTATCTATCTATCTATCTATCTATCTATCTATCTATCTATCTATCTATCTATCTATCTATCTATCTATCTATTCTATCTATCTATCTATCTATCTATCTATCTATCTATCTATCTATCTATCTATCTATCTATCTATCTATCTATCTATCTATCTATCTATCTATCTATCTATCTATCTATCTATCTATCTATCTATCTATCTATCTATCTATCTATCTATCTATCTATCTATCTATCTATCTATCTATCTATCTATCTATCTATCTATCTATCTATCTATCTATCTATCTATCTATCTATCTATCTATCTATCTATCTATCTATCTATCTATCTATCTATCTATCTATCTATCTATCTATCTATCTATCTATCTATCTATCTATCTATCTATCTATCTATCTATCTATCTATCTATCTATCTATCTATCTATCATCTATCTATCTATCTATCTATCTATCTATCTATCTATCTATCTATCTATCTATCTATCTATCTATCTATCTATCTATCTATCTATCTATCTATCTATCTATCTATCTATCTATCTATCTATCTCTATCTATCTATCTATCTATCTATCTATCTATCTATCTATCTATCTATCTATCTATCTATCTATCTATCTATCTATCTATCTATCTATCTATCTATCTATCTATCTATCTATCTATCTATCTATCTATCTATCTATCTATCTATCTATCTATCTATCTATCTATCTATCATCTATCTATCTATCATATCTATCTATCTATCTATCTATCTATCTATCTATCTATCTATCTATCTATCTATCTATCTATCTATCTATCTATCTATCTATCTATTGCCCATATGAATACTATGAGAAAACTTAAAAAAACTTGTGACTAAGAATGGTGCAGCATTCATTTATATACTACAAAGCTAAAATTAATTTTACAAATTACTATTTTATAATCATGAAAAAGAATCTGAACATGAATATGAGTAAAGTATTGTTGAAATGAGCTGTGAAGAAAAAACTGAGAGTAAAAGAAAAATCAATGAAGTTTTATTTATCACACAAAATGAACACGTGATGAATCAGAGAGCCAATAACATTAAAATAAGAGGAATGTTTTAAATGTCTAATAGGGAAATATTATTGGATTGATAACCATAAGTATAAGATGAACCAATTAAAAAATTTTAGTTTTTAAAATTAATTTTAAAGTTTTTTTTTTTTGTTATAGTGTCTCTATATTACATATAATAATGACAGTTGTTCAATTTACTATGTGTATGCATGTTTTATGCAAAAGGTTTATATACACATTTTTAGTGATAAACTTCATACATTTCTTAATAATACAATTATTACTAAAATATTCTGAGAAATTGTGGTCAACTACAAGTCTCTATATTTGAAATTAATGAAAAACACTTCAATCTATGTAGATGATTGTAGTCACATGAAATAATATAGTAAAAAGTTGACATTCTGGTGTAATAGGAACACATCACTTACGTTTTAAGAAAATTTTATTTGGATATCTAATATAACAAGTTAAAAATAGAATAATTATTTTTACCCCTAAAAAATTAGTACAGTTAATGAAATGTTATATATTAGAGTTTTCAAAATGCTGGAATATCCTAGCACCTTACTGAGGAAGCCAGTAGTAGAAACCGATCTGGGTTGGGGATATTCTGCAAAGCTTGTTAAGAGATTATTTGCGAGCTCTATATATAACATTTGTAATACAAGCTTGTTAAATTAGGTCATGTAACATATGACTTGATTTCTTTGTAATTAATGAAATGAACTCTTCAAATTGTAGCATTTAATTTAAGATAATATGAAGCAGTAAAACCCAATGATATTTAACCAAATCCAAAAAACTTTACTCAATTTTATTACAGATTTGAAAACATTTGACATCCCAGATCTTGACAGATAGTTATATATACATTAAAGAATATTGAACTTAAATAAAGCATGATTCTACTATTTTATAATGCATCAAAACTGTTTAAATCCGTTTTAATTTTCTATCATGAATAAACAATATCAATAGTACATCTTTCTTTAAATATCTCCTTCCTCTTTAAATAGAAGTAGCTAATTACAAATCTTCAGTTTCCATGTATATTAAAAAAAATATGAGGCAATAGAACATATTTTTTTGGAATTTTATTACTTTATATTATTTTACTATACATTTTATAATCACAAAATTAGTAAACCTTTATAAATTTATAATTTCATCAAATATTTTTTCACTTTGCAAAAACAACTAATTTCATTTTCATATAATTAAATAATTACTCTAGCTTTACTTTAAAAATTAATTTATTTACAAATAAATTTTATGATAATTATTGATATATAAGGGGTTCAAACTCAGACTTTCACACAACCCTCAATTCTCTATGCCATCTCATATTGCTGACCCATCTCATCACACATGCATTGAAAAGATAAATAATCACCAATATATGTATTTCATGCTAAACCAGCACTCATCAGTTGGTCCAGATTACCATATCCACACACATATACAATCAGTGCTCAGCTTTATATTAAGATAGTCAATCTTCATTTTTTAATGGACAGGTTTCAAACTATTCCAACCCACAACTGTTCAGCCATCTATTTCACTGAAAATCTGATGATGGAATGTTCAAAGACCATTTTAGTGCCAAAATTGTCATTCTATGTACCAGAGAATAATCCATTTTACATACATATGCGAGGGATGGGCAGACTTTTAATACACTTTGTTTCAATATGTAACTTAATACACTCTACAGGCTTACACACCTGTACATATAAAGTAATATATAAGGGGTTTGAACTCAGACTTTCACATAACCCTCAACTCTCTATGCCATCTCATATTGCTGACCCACCTGATCACAGACATGTTGGAAAAGATAAATAATCACCAATGTATGCATTTCATGCTTAATTATTGATGTTTTATAAGCATAGTTAGCAGTTAATAATTAAAGTAACTAATAAATTACAATAAACAAAATATTATTACTAACACTTCAGTATATGATATTAATATATAATAGAACTAATAGAATGCACTTATAACTAATACAACAATGTATATTTGTTAAAATTTTGCCAAAATTCGGGTAACTAAGCAATAAAATATTAATTTATAACAGATATGCAAATGCAAATTGTAGATGAATATAAAGAAATGTCAAATATTACAATATTGATTAATAGTTGCAAATCAGTTTACATGATGAGAATATTTTTTATAAATTTATTTTATGGTTTACTACCTGTATGTAACAGATATTTTAATAGTTATTAAAGGCAGGTGTTCAAGAAATAAAGAATTGGATGGTTTATTGCTTTGCAGATCACAAGATGTTCAAGTACAGTTCAAATGAACTCATTTTTCAATAGGTTGTTTTAACATTAATAATTTGCAATGTATTATTTTATTTTACTTTTTAGTTTCAAAAATAACTACAATAAGAATCTTATTAATTAATTTCATTTGATGTATAAGAATTTATAGTTTGTCAACTTGGAACGATAAATTGGAAAAAATATATATAAAAGTCAATTCCTCTGTTAAAATGTAAAAATACCCCCCTCCCCCAGAAATATGCTCTCTAAATGATAAATATGTAAATGCATTGTTGTAAAAGATTATAATTAAGATTACACTTTTCAATTTCATTTTTTAAAAAATGGGAGTGGAAAATAAAAACGATTTAATCAATCAAAATCATACTGACGTGTGTGTGTGTGTGTTTAATCTCATAATATTCCTAATATTCTTCACAGCTCTCTATAATCTTTAGCAGCAATTAACAAAATAATAGGTAGATCTGAATTATGAAGAAAAATTATAATCTTTATTGTTATAAATTTATAAGAAATTATACTCAAACTAAAATATGTTGAAATTATTCATCCAGAATAATATATATAAATAAATGACAAATAATTCAACAGCATCTATTCTCTAATTTAAAAACATAAAATAACACCTAGAACTGTTTTTAAATATTCAGACTTTTTTTTATTATTAAACTAATGACTTTACTATTGTAACAAATGTTTATAAGAGGGATACATTGCTATAAAAGTAGTTCTAAAGGTTGTCCTACAATGTCTAAAAATAGTCTTGGCATCTTTCCTATGTTGCGATTGTGTGTTTTCTAAAAGTTCAACCTTGCAATCACTGCGTTCAGCTTTTCTTTTGCTCATTATTCTGGTTCTAAACCTGCCACACTATTTGGACATCAGTTAAGGTGTTGTTTAGCATGTTTTGTTCCAACCTAGTTGTTTTTGGATAAGTTTCATCTATGTTGCTCTAGCTATTATTAATGCTAACATTTACATAGTTACTGTCAGTATTTGTCGGTGGCAACTTGCCCTTTTTTATATTTTGTTTAGATAGATCATTTCCCATGTCAGCCTGAAGGTCTTGTGACCAATTTTATGCACCCCAGAAGTATTCAGACATTTATACTTGAAAAAGGAAAAAACTGTCCTTTTTTTTTTTAAAGTTATGATTTTTTTTTAAAGCAGATTAAATTGCAAAAAGCAGGACATAGAGCCACTAATGGATTTATTAAGAACTTCACTTGCAACTAATTATTTGATTCATGATTTGTGTTTGATTGTATCTACATAGATCAATATTTCTTTAATTCCATTTAAGAAATGAATAATGCAGTGACAATGGTTCTAGGAATGAGATTTCAGCATAATCTAAGTAGATCCTCTAAATCCATTTTTAAACCATACTTCTTCAATTGTGAAAAGGGATCCTTGGTCTAACATCCTGAAAAAGAATCTTGATTCAAGATGAATTTTAGATGATAAAATTTTATAGATCTTAATTTAGTGATAAATCTGATTTACTCACAGCTTTTTGTAGGTTTTCTATAAAGCATCTTTTCTTCTAATATCTGGCAAAATAATATGTAAATAATTAGCAAGTCATTGCAAAGAAGATTTGAGTACTCAAGACATATTTGTTATGGTAATATTTAATTAAGATTTCAGAAGATTAACATAGATACTTTTTCTCTAAATAGAGAAACAATATTCACCAATAAAAATATAAAAGTTGTTTTATAAAACATTTGCATTACAACCCTAATTAGTGTCATACAGCTTTCCAAAGAAGTTATTACTAGTAAAATATTTTATATATAATCATAAATAAATAAATAAAAAATTGCAATAGCAACTGATAAAATTGTGTTTTAGTCTATTTATAAAAAAAATCATCAAGATTCTTCCACTTTCAGATGAAAGGATGAAAAAGACTCCAACTTTAAAAAAGATTTCCAAACTTTTCATATTCTTATTAAATTATTTTTTCTATTTCTAGTAAAGAAACTTTTTTGTAAAATTAGAGCAAGCTCAATATTTTAGATAAATTTTATATATTTTCAAATATTAATATTGAATAATAAAATGAGAAAACACACCCTTTTGGAAGTTTATTTTGTAAAATGTTCTATCTACTATGATTATCATTTAGTGTTATTTAAAATATTCTGTTAGAGGGCATTATGTCACATAAATTGTATTCTTGAATTTAAGAATTTAATAGTATTTTTCTTAAGGATCATTTTTCCAAACAGAATCTTAATCTGAAGTCAAATCAATAAAGGTAGCCCCAATTTTTAATTTATTTTGAAACCACCTTTTAATGTTGGTTGTTAAAAGTAAAATCAGTTCACAGCCATTTCTTTCTGATCTAAATATAGCCTGCTTAGCTATAGATAGATGTTTTTCAACAATTGGAAAATATTTTTGTCAACATGATTCAGTTTGTTTTATTATTAAATATATTTGGATTTATTACTCTGATATATGTCTGGAATAGTATTTGAAATAATATTATTGCTGATTATTTTTTCAATCACTCATTTGATTTTAGATTCTTCATTTTTCAAAAACTCTGGGAGGATGTTGTTGAAGATTTTCTAGGTTTAAGAAAATTGATCATAAGTTTATTTTACACATTAGTTTGTAATTCTTCTTTAATGATAGTTCTTGTTCTATCAATTTTGAAATTTAGAAGTTTGATTATTATAACAATGACACTCTTTCTCTAGATTTTCTATTTTAGTACTTTTTCTTTAGAAGCTTATAATAAAATAAAATTAGGAGTATGTGAAGTGGTGGAGAGAGAGAGTGCTTTTGAGGTGAGTTGCCTCATATTCATAGCAATAATAATGTAAAAGAGAACATTTCTTTTAATTACATCTTATAAAGTTTATTTATCATAATCTTTCTTTACCTTTCTTTTGTATTCTCATTAAGAAATTTTATCATTCTTTCACTAATTTTCAAGTTTTTGGTAGACACATACTAATTATAAAGAACATTGCATATTTTATTCAAACTAGAATGAAATGCTTTCAATATTCTCAAAAGATGTTTTCTTTTAAGCTGTTGTTATAAGTTTATTAAACATATTATAGCAACAGGGGATAGTAGATTCAATTAATATTCCATTCAGAATATTCAATATATTGAGTCCAGTTAGCTTTCCTTAATTTCAACATGAACATAATGACTTCAATTGTGGAAATATGATATTTCCAAGGGATTAGATTTGGCTTATGATCCAATATTAATAAATCATTGGATATTAAGAATCTTATTTTATGATCCAATATTAATAAATCATTGGATATTAAGAATCTTATTTTATTTAAATAAAATATAGTTTGTGGAGTTTATTCTGCTACTGATCTATATAAATGAAATGTTCCTTTTTGCTTGGGATCATAATGTAATCATTGTTCAAATCTATCCATGACAGCAGTTGACAACTCTCATTTGCATATCCCCAAATTACTGTAAGAATTAAAATATCCTATAAATATAAAAAGTGTTGGAAGATCTGAAATAGGAGAGTAGGGCCACTTTTTGTAGAATGTTTATAAATATTGCATACATACAAATTATTTGTCCTAATGGTCATTGAAAAATCATTTCAACAAACTTCAATAAAGGCATTTGCTATGTAATATGCTTTAGAATAAAGGTAGCTATACCATGTTTAAAATGCATTCTATTAAGAATGTGAAGCAGAAAGGATGCATCCCCTAAAATGAAATTACATCAACATTGTTATATATAATTAATTTGTAAAAGTTTTCTATTTTTGGTTTTGGTATACATTCAATGTTAAGATAAAGTAATTTTTTTTATTTATTCTTGGTAAAAACATTTTCAGTGGAGGAAAGTGCTTTAATTCTGAAAAAACCATAGTAATTTTTATTCTAAGAGTTTAAAGTTTTTTTCTTGGTAATCCTGGAGTGGCTGTCCTCCCAGTTAATAGTTATGTGTTTTTTATAATTTTCTGTTTTTACTTAAAACTTCATCAAGTTAAAATCTGTCTTCAATGTAGAATTATTTTGCTTACTAAAGCATCACATTACAGGAGCATGGAAAAGCTTGCATCCATTGACTCCAATATTTCATACCATTTAATATTTATTGCGAATTTCTGGGGCACAACCAGTTTCTTCAATATGTTGCTAATTGTATTTGGAGCTCAGTATGTTTATAATAATAATTATTATATAATAATAATTATTATTTATTATTATTATTGTACCATGTGACATCTACAAATTTTTGGAGTCACTGTTAATAACAAATAAATGAAATCAAAATATTCCTTGTCTCTTAATATCTTACAGTAGATCCATATTCAACATTTTACCAATAATATTCAGAATCTTTTATATCTATTTATTTATTATCTACTTATCAACATACACATATATTTATGGTTAAGTCATGCTATGCAGTTTTTACTTATCAAATGTAACAATTATTGTAACTACATTTAAGAATAATGTGAATAGCATAATTTCTGTAGTGATCAATTTAAATAATTTAATTGATCAGATCACATAATTACATTAGATTATAGATTTTTGGAGAAACAAAAATCTCAAAGTATGTACAAATCTGCCATTAATTATTACAAGGATATTATTATTCAGATAACTTTTAGATACAGTAGTTATATTAGTATTCATGAACATGTCTTCCAAGCCAGATAAGATTTAAAAATGGGAAATTAATAAATCCAGACTAGAGCATAATAAAATGAATAATATAGGTTTGGAGTGTTTAGAGACTAATTTCAGATAGGCTCTTTTTATTGTTAGTGGATTCATCTTAAAAATACTTTTAAAAAAAGGGATAATTAAACATTAAACTTATTTAAATATATAAAAAATCACATTAGATGATCATTTAAGATATAATTTATGACCTGTATAATTATGGTGCAGAAACAATAAGTATTTTTAAGCCATATAATTTTAATTATTTACTATAGTACCATTATTAAAAGGCTTGAATAATTAAGGGGTACAAAAAGGGAGGCTTGTACTTATCTAAATTAATTTCTAGCTAAAACTTTTATCAGTGAAACATTTCAGAATATTTACACTATTATTTAATACTCTAAAATTCAGAAACCTTAGATTTTGAACCTAAGAAGTTCTTTCTGATTTCACATTAGACAGAATAATATAAAAAAGCTAATGCTGACTTTTAGATGAAAAAATTATAAATAGACCAAACTTAGCACTAAGCCATTATCAAAAATCACTTTGGGATTGTAGATTATAAAACTACTTTATGCTATCCATTGATTAATTAAGCTTAAAATAAATGCCTATGTATTAAAACAAGCAGTGAACATCTGCTTTTAAAAGTATATGTACAATTTAATCAGAGAAAGTTATATTTTGCTGACATACCAAAGAATTAATGGCGTTTGAAAATAAATATTGAGTTGAAATAATTAAGAATGTCCCTTGATTAAAAAATAAGATTGTATATTCAGAACTATATTATTATATAGCTGATTTATGGAAAAATAGTAGTATCGTTTTTTTAGTAACAAAATTTGACAGATGCCAAAGCAGTTTAAACTATTACTTAATATAATCTGTTCTAATTCATTTATTACTAATTTTCTTCTTTTCTGAGCCAACATAATATTTGGTAAAATGAAAATACACACAGAAGAGGTGGTTTTTTTTTAAATATTTAGCTTTATTACTGCCTATCATGCTTTTAATATATTTTTATATATTGAAAGTATGCTAGACAGTAATAAAGCTACATATTGTTAAAAACTACCTTTTCTGTGTGTATTTTCATTTTATCAGATATTACTTAACAATGATATACTACTAAACAAATAGAGTAATGTAGTACATAACTAAATATCAATAATACTTTCTTATTTGCTTGTCTTTTTTATATTGAACATATTACGTAGCAATAATAACAAATTCATAATTCAAAACTGTCTATTCCAATTAGTATCTTTTATTGATAAAAGTTTTCTATAAATTATTATTTTTAGTATGCCACCTTGTGGTAGAAAAATTGTAATTTATTATGTAACCAAATTTTTTTTAAAAAAAAAATATTTACTTCCACATCTCCTTTGGTCTGCATATGTGGATGTCATGACCAATTTCAAAACTGCATTGCTGATTAAAATTTTTTGCAAATTATTTTAGGGCATAGTAACTACACTTTCCATACTGAAGATTACATTTCTTATCTAATGCAATTTTTGTATAGGTTGCAATTATTCTGGACATTTTGTATTATTGACATTTTCCACTATATTTTAAGTTTGTGAAATGTTTTTAACTTTTCATAATTGCTGAAACCAATATATTCATACTCATGAAAATAATGTAATGCTTTTCTATCTAACTGTAAAATAAAGATGTTAAATAAAGTTAATTACTAGTAATTTGACATTCCTCTCATTAATGAACATTCACAAATGAAACTGTGGCCACTATATTTCTAACACAGACAAAGAAAGATAAAAGGTTACAAATATGAAAAAAAAAAGAATATATTAAAGTAAGAGCATGGAAATGAGGTTGCACATGGCACAGTTTCATTATTATAATTAGGTCGAGAAATTATGATAACATGAGAGAGTTAAGAAGACAAGGAAGGCTCTTTACAAACCTAAGAGATAAAGAGAATGAGATGTAAAAAAATGAAGACTGACAAAAATAATGATAATTAATTTAAATATGTAAACAAAGACCTTTTCTAATTGCTCAACAAGCTTTGAGATAAATGTTTAGCAAGAGAAAGTATTTAAAATATCTCTATTTTGAAAACCAACCCCCATTCCCTGACTATGGTTTCATGCTTATGACACTCCTCAGAGAGGTGCTAGGATAGCTTCAGATACTAGATCTAAAAACACTAACCCAAAGCCAGCATTTACCTAAGAGTTGACTATTGAGCAGAAAATCTGAAGTTTTCAGATACCTATATGTCTTCAAACCCAATTTAAATATGTGTTTGTAATATTTTTTAATAAATTAGGTTAAGACAATAATTTTCATTTATATTTTATTCAGTCATATATATAATAAGAGAGAAAAAAAATTATAAACTGTACATTTATCTACTTTCAATTTTTTATGTTATTATATTGGCAATCAAAAATAGTTAGAGATCCTAGACTTGATTTTAGTGATCTTAGATTTATTTTTAGTCACTCATATCTCCATCTGATTTTTTTTTGCTTTTAGTAAACTGATTTTGTCTATATTTTTATAACACATACATATATATGTTAAGTTGCCTTATCTAAAAACTTTCAGTGCATATATATATATATACTGAATGTTTTTAGAAAATATACTCTAAAGGTTTGCTACTACTTATTAGTTTTTATTCATGACTTATTATGATTTTAAAGAATGCTTTCCTTAGTAAAAAAAAAGGCATTCTATGCTTATATTTTTGACAGGGGTATATCCTCTCATGTCCATTTATTATATTACATGGTATCACTTATTGTAATGCTAATAATTGTGAATGATCTTTTTATTTTTTCTTGTTCACTATAATTGAAGTAAAATCAAATGTTATTTTTATTTAGTAACTCTGGCTGGTGCTTAATTTTTATAATTTTTTACCTTATTTTATAATGTTACTCTGTATATTTATTAATATTAGAAAACTCACATAAATCATTAAGGCCTTTCTAATTTTATAAATAATGAAAAATAGAAAATCAAATAATAAATAATAAAACATTAATGATAATTTTTCATATCACTACACAAAGCATTCAGCATAGAGCAATACTTTGTCATGGATCTCATGTTTGCCTTTTAACAGTTTACTTGATATTTTATAATGCAGTCTTTTAATTTTTCTAATATATTACCTAATTATAACTTTCCAAAGTATTCTATTGTCAAAATGTTTTACCAATAAATATAACATAAACTTTTTTTCAAATGTCTTTAATTTTTTATAAATCTACCTACTTCTATCACATAAAACTATTCTCAAGGACACCATCAAATAGTTGTATAGAAAGTTTGTTGCAGTCTATGCCCAATATAACAAAAATATGTTTTTACAATTGTAGACTGTAATATCATATCCAGCAAAATTAAGAATATACCAATTGGGCATGTGATTCTACCATGTTTGTTTCAAAATTTTACAGAGTATCATGTGATTCTATCATGTTTGTTTCAATATTTGACAGAGCATCATGTGATGTTATCATGTTTGTTTCAATATTTGACAGAACATCAGGTGATTCTATCATGTTTGTTTCAATATTTGACAGAGCATCAGGTGATTCTATCATGTTTGTTTCAAAATTTTACAGAGCATCATGTGATTGTATTATGTTTGTTTCAAAATTTGTCAGAGCATCATGTGATTCTATCATGTTTGTTTCAAAATTTTACAGAGCATCTTGTGATTCTATCATGTTTGTTTCAATATTTGACTGAGCATCATGAAATTCTATTGAAGCAATGGATCCAAAAGTCTGATTCATGCTTCACAGCCTGCTATAAACTCACCGGTATTGTAAACCTGGGTTAAGTTTATATTCAAGTATCAACAGAGTTTTGCATTAAATAGAAAATTAAAGTGTTTCATTTTGTATATTCAACGGTCATGAAATTAGCTATTTATTTTAAAATATTCTTTTAAAATAAATTCTGATTAAAATTAAATCGTTTATAAAAATTTCTTTTTCAAAACTTATTAATGAAACATATATGTATGGCAAGCGTATATATATGATTAATGCAAAATTCTGTTGAAATGAAAATGTCATTTTATTAAAAGAAATAATAAATTATTTTTCTTTTAATTTTGTTTAAAATATATGTCATATGATTTTATTTCAAGATAAGCCTGCCAGCATTCCTAAAGTAATGGCATTTTCAATTAGTATTTCATTCAAGGCAAATTAAAGATGGCCTTTTTATTAAATCAAATTCGAAGTTAAAAGCAAAATTTGATAATAAGAAATTAAAGTTTATTTTTAGCAAAAAGTTACTTTGAAACAAAGGAGCATGGGGGGCTTATCAGGATCTAGAATCATATGCAAAACAATAGAAAAGAATCTCTGGAAAGGTATAAAAGGTGTGGAGAACAAAGGATTCATTCAGATTTTGTTCTTTAATTCAGTCAGATTCTGTTCTTTGATTATTGATTCAGATTCTGTTCAAATATTCATTCAGAAATGCTTCTGAAATTCGTCTAGATTTTATTCTAAAATTATTTTATTCAGAGATTGACTTTAAATGTATTTCTGAACTTGTTACTGAAGGGTTTTGAAAATGTATTTAGCTGCTGCTCATCGGCTCTTTTAAAGAGTTCTACTATGTATCTCTGCTGCTTCTGCTACAGTGACCAAGTCTAATGATCCTCTGAGGTTGCACTAAAAATAAATGCTGAAAACCACTGTGTCCTAGTTCTTGTGGAGAATTCCTGTTCTGACTTAAACATGCGACCCTTTAAAACTTCTATTAATTTGGAGGACGTGACCATGTATGGCAGCTAAGCTCATCAGCTTTGCCTGCCATCAGGGTCCTAATCTGTCAAAATGCCATAAAGTGTCAAGTATCTAGTAAAACCGAATTGTGAGCTGTGTGTGCGCCCTTTGTGTCAAAATGCTTCTGATTCCAAATCTCTTTGTCCGGACAAACTAAACAAGGACTGGTAACTTTTAATGATCTCCTCATGAACTTTTACTTTTTTTTTAATATTGTACCTTTCTTTAAATGTTTTCGTTAATTTATTATCTCTCCTAATGTATCTCTTTGTATCTTAATATTAGATTTACATTTATTTTAACCTGATCATCTCTTTATGTTTAATCCCCCTCCCCCTTCGCTATTCCTCATTTTAATGTGATATATATATCTTTTTTTAGTTTTCTTTTTGCAATGTAAATTATGTTCTTTCTTTGAAATATTTCCAATTTAAAATGAATATTTATAAATTAATACTAGTTAAGTTTTCTTTTGTTTGCCAATTCGATTTCCTTGATAATGCTTATTTCATTAATATTCATTTCCATAGTTAAATATTAGTTATGTAAAAAAACCTTTAAATATTTTAAATTATTTATAGAGCACAAAGCAACGAGAATGCTTTGTGAAATAGTTATTTCAATCTTGCTTTATCGAGGAGACCCAAGATGATAAATTTAATTAAATAAAGTAATAGCTATGCCATAGAATTATATTTAATTGAAACGGCTTCATGGTGGAAGTTATTCATCAGGGATTAATTGGGGAATAGCGGAGATATTTAAAACATTAATAATATTTTAACTGCATTTATTAAAGTATCTCATTTTAAATAAAAGCTTTCGTCTTATAATTTTTTTTAAACCTTTTATGTTAATTATCCGATGATCTAAGCATGCACAAGCACTTAACTTATATTATATTATATTGGAACATTTAACTTATTTTAGTTCTCTAAGTATTCTAGTTGATTGTTTCTATTCTGATGCTAAGCTTGGGCCAGGTTATAAATTAATTTATGCGTGTCTTATATGTTGTTGGTTTATAGTTAGACTTGAAAATAGATGAATAGGGCAGAGGCCATAATATTCTTGATTTTTATATCTCATGTATGAGTGGCCTCAAGGTACTTTTACCTAGTCTTCAAACTGGGTTAAACCAGCATACACATTCAACCAGCACAGTATCATGTTTGTTTCAAAATTTTACAGAGTATTTGAACATACTAATATAAAATTTTTCTAATGTTTATTTACAACAAAAGTGCTCTTTGAACAATGTATCCAGATACAAATTAATTTTGTGTAATGTATGTTAAAGATTTTTCACACTGTGATGATTCACAACAATGTAATCATCATATGAGCACTTGCCAAATCGTTAACTTCCCTATATTTCACGTACTATCCTACTACACATGTGAAATTTGAGATAAATGTAACATAGATTTTTGAATAATGTCTTTGAAATTAAAATTTTTCTTTTGCTTTGTTGCATTGATAGAGTCCAAATTTTACCTTTATACAATAAATTGGTAAAATAATAGTGTTTTCCTGAAAGATTGTGATGATGGTATTTTAGTTGTATTTTTATACTGGATTATTTTCATCATCTAATATTAAGTATTGAAGGTCTTTAGAAAAATTTTACTTTATTTAAATTTTCCAATTATATTTGACTGTTAGTAATAGCACACAAGTTAGGATATGCACAATGTTTCAAGAGGTATTATTGTCCTCTCTTTTTCAGGTGTTGCTAGCCTGACACCTGCATACTTAGATTTAAAAATAGTAAATTTTTAAGTATTATTCTAACCAACTGAGCCACTCATTGTGCATATTCTAACCTGTATGCTATTACTAACTGTACTAGTAAGGGAGTTGAACTGGTCCCTTGATTCTCGGAATATTGAATTTTAAGGTAACATTCTAACCAACTGAGTCATCCTGCCCATTAGAGCATTACCTTAAAATTCAATAATCAAGCATCTAAGGGACCAGGTTCAATTCCCATGCTAGTACTGTCACTGGTAAGGCCAGAAACACCTGAAGAAGGGTAGAGAATAATATCTCTCAAAACATTGTGCATATAGTTGAATGTAATTGTGATATTTGAATACAGTTAATTTTTACTATAGATATTTAATAATTAATATTAGATCGAAACAATAGTCCAATATATAAATACAATATAATAAAATAATAGTCTATATAAAACTAATTTAGTCTCAGTACTCATAGCACTGTAATGGGATGTTTTGTTTTAATTTATTAAATGCAGTGTCACACTTCAAATACCCATATGTTTTTTTGTTTAAAAAGCTATCAAAAAAACAATACATATTTATAAGTTAATAATCAAAAAAGTTAAAAGTCGCTGAAGATTTTACTTTATTACTGACTAATAAATAATTTGAAGTAATAAAAGAAGCACAATTATTTACTAAAAATCTAGAAACTAAGAAGACAAAATTCTTATTTTTGTTTTAGCTCCATTTAACATAAAAAGTCCATTTCAAAACCTTTTCATATCTTCATGTCTGCTAAAAACTGTCTATAAACTATTATAAATGTGACTGCAATAAAGACGGAAAACCAAGTAGGAAAGTAGAAATTGGAATAAATGTATGAGTTTTTATTTCAAAGGCCTTGAATTTTTCATTAGCAGTAATTCCGTATCTTACATTCTATTATGTAGAAGCTACAGAATGTAATAAACTTGGCGAACAACTAACTAATTAATGACAAGATTAAGGAAAAAAGTAAAAAGAAACTGAAATGTATGACAATGCTCAAAAAATAATTCGGGATAATATATAATATTGCATTTGATTTACTGTAAGTTCAATTATCCAAATTTATTATTGCATCTATTGAATGATTTTTTATTTTTTATATATATGTCAAAGCGTTGACCGGTGCTTGGAAGGCAGCTACGCTAACCGCTAGGCCACCAACGCTTGACTTGAATGATTTCTTTGTGAATTCAATTTTAAGAATTTGGATAGTAAGGCATTGTGATCATTTGATATTCATTAGTGTCATTTATTTCATCTTGAGACAAATTATTATAGGATCTTTTAAATTTTTAATCCTAACAAGTTTAGAGCTATTACTAATTTAAAATTATGAAAGATTTAAATATTGATTTTATCCGCTAACGTCAATCCATATCAACAAATTATGGAATAAACTTAATACTTACGTGTATTGTATGTGTAACCATTTAAAATTTTTAAATCGTTTTATAAAAAGTAATTCGAATAATAGACCTATTAATAGAATGTGTTTCAAGTAAACCAAACAATATAAAACAAAATGTGGTACAACTATTTTAATAATTTATTGCGTAAATGAAACATAGCCTTTAGTAATGATATAATATGGAATAATATTGTTTCAGTTTTAAGAATATTATTTTTCACTGTTTTAAGAAAATCTTAGATATATATTAGATCATAAATGTTATCTAGAAGACAGCTTATAGACGGAAGAATAAATATTTAGAAGAAATAGCGACGCTTTCAGAAAAATATATTTAATAAAATAAAAATGAATTCAGACATAAATATTCACACACAAAAAAAAAGCTTTTAGAAGATTCAATACTATGATTATATAATTCAAATTTTATCGCACATGTTTTTCTTGAAAAGATTTTTCCCCCACTTTCTTTTAAAAATTTAAAACTTTTATCAGCTTCATCTTTTATTTTTAAGTTAATTTAAATTGAAAAATATTTAACATTAAATACAACATTTATTATTCACAAAAATAACTAGGTAAAACAACAAGGAAAATGTCTCTCTTCAATAGTTTCTCTAGGCAGTAAAAAAGAAGATATCCATCGTGCAAATTGCCAGGTGATGTTAATAGAAAATGCAATTTTTCACTATTGTTTTATCTTTTGGATAAGTATAGCTATATATCAATTTATTGACAGCTATTATATGGATAACCCTGAACTGAGTGTAAGATAAGTAATTAAAACAGGTAAAACTCTCCATACAGTAGTGCCATTCAGTGCCAACCAGAGTAATCAATGGATGCCAGAAGGCTTGTGCATAAAATCCCTATCTAGTGCATACTCATCCAATATCCCCAGACTAGTTTCTGGCTTGTGGCCTTAGTCAGTGAGGAGCTTTGGATCTGAGAGCACTGCACCTAGATCTTAGGTACAATTTATTGGAACCTGAAAAAGTATTCAAGTTTAACTCAAATAAAATTCAGGTCATAAAAATGAAGACAGAACTGCATATTACTTCATCACAAAGTATTTAAAAGTGGAAATAATGCAAACAATGCAAGAAATCTAAAACATTATTTTCTATTATAATAATTTTAAATAGTGCTCTCTCACTTATAATGTAAAGCTGTATAATTAATATTAATTAGTCAATTAAAATGGCTGAGCGCTTTCGAGAAACTGTACTTCTCATAATCATAGCCAGTTCTGACTCGTTCATTGAAATCATTCTATCAGTATAATATGCAAACTCTATGCAAATGAGTCAATTACACCATCTTTTTGATATAGCAAAACATGCTTCTTTATGATTAATGGTGAAGGAGTCCTCTGCTATAAAGTAAGTCTCCTTTACCTTATGCTTAACATCATGTCTTGTGTCCTGATACTTTTTGATGTTGTGCAAAAATTGAAGTCGATTCTGGATTAGTATGTGACTTATTATATCTATACTTGTGCTGTGACATCCTAGTAGCTATGGTGGCTCTGGTTTCACCATAGTATAAAGCTTTGCATCCATTGTGAGGGCATGCCACCCTATACATGGCCTATGAGGTCTGATCTGAAGCTATGGTGTCTTTTGTGTTGTTAATAAGCCTATTAGTTGAGCTTGGTGTATGAAAACTCAGACAAAATTTCTATTATAATAAAGAAGTAGTCATGCAAAAATAATATTCATAATGGATAGATATCAATTTTAATCACCTAAAAGTATTTTGATTTTTATTTCATGTTATAGTTTTATTTCAATACCTGTTTATAAATGTTACTATATATATTTACAATTTTAAAAGACTAAGTATTTATAAATATCTACACCAAATAAATAATTATAAGCTTGCATAAAGATTCTGAGTATTTGACGATACCCTGTGTGGTTTTCTACAATGATAGAATAGTATACTCTGGAATTTAAAATTCATGAATTATACCTAACTCTGTCTTAAATGATTTAATCTAGTAGTATAGTGACTATCCTTGTAGCCCAATATCTATAGATTATAACCCAGTACTGTCATTTTGGATGCTCAGTTCTTTA
The DNA here is from genome assembly GCA_028023455.1 of Epiperipatus broadwayi. Classification (NCBI taxonomy): domain Eukaryota; kingdom Metazoa; phylum Onychophora; class Udeonychophora; order Euonychophora; family Peripatidae; genus Epiperipatus; species Epiperipatus broadwayi. The sequence continues at coordinate 346,931 of JAQFVV010006452.1, read as the reverse complement.
TGAATTCCCAAGAAATATTGTTATTTGATTAACTTTTTATTACTCTATATGATATATCAGACATTTGGATTATAAAATCTTCAGGCCAATTCACTTACTACCCTTAAACTTTTTATGAACACCAGAGCAATAAAGTTATTCATTTTTTTTATTTTATTGGTGAACAAAACTATAAGTTTAAAAATCATTGTTCTTAATTGAAATAAATATTGCCAAAGTAATTAAAAATGAAGGTGATGATTTTATATATACAGATGACAACTATTATTTTACGTTCTCAATATACACTCCCAAATAACTTATATATCCCATACTTTGAAATCTCCAATAACATATATATATATATATATCATATATTTTGAAATGGTAAATTAAAAAAGAAACACATTAATAAGCACGAAACTCAGTTTATATGATAATGATCACAAATCAATTAGAAAATAAAATAATGAAATTGTAAAAATTTACAATAAATCATATTATTAATTAAACTATCAATTGTAAGTAGAAATTCATTTCTGAATATCCGAATCAACTTCCGAATATTACATAATTTATTTCACCCATAATAATAATTTTCAAAAGCTTGTATTTATATGCTAACAACATTACACACATGTATATATCAAACATTTAATATTAGAATAACACTTCTCAATCAATAATAATAGACTTAAATATCTACATATAACCCATATTATGTAATTCTTGTAGCACTCTATTTATATTTAAAAATATTCAATATTAATTGATTTAATCAACAAATTGATTTAATCAACAATATTCAGATATTTCATATGCATAATAACTTCAGTGTAATCTATTTCAAATAACTGTTAATATTATAATCGCACTTCTTTAAAAATATTTTTTTGTCTTTCTAAAATAAACGTGAAAATATATTTTTGATGTTAAATGGATATTAAACTTCTGCCTAAATTTAGACTTTATTTTGATGATTACTACATATAAAATAACGCACAATAACTGCGAATGTTTTAAGCAGAAATTACTCTCTTTATACTAAGAATATGAACTTAAAATCTAAAATAACTATAAATTAAAGTTCTATTTTTATCTAATAAATTACCCCTATTCCTTTTTTATAGATTAAACAACTTTTATATTTCTCCATTCTTTTTTATTTCATAAATAATTTCATATAAATAAAAATACAATAAAAGACAAATAACTCCCAAGATGCATTTCATGTTGAACCAGCACTCATCGGTTGGGCCAGGTCATCATCTCTCATATATATCTTTATTACATGAAAAGTATTTATGTAGAGCAAATTGTCTCATTTTTATTTTCAAGCGCCAATTTACTCCACTCCCAACTTTTACGTTATCAACTTTTTGATAAACACGTAATGTTTATTAATAATTATTTATTAAACTAGAGATTTTCTCTAGCACAGATATAAACTTTAATCCAAGTTAAAGATTAATATATCTGATATTCAGCATACACACATGGCTATTTACGTTTCTCTTTCTCCCATGCTTAATATCCTTTTTATAGATTAGACAACTTACATATTTCTCCATTCTTTTTTATTTCATAAATAATTTCATATAAATAAAGATACAATAAAAGACAACCTCAAGATGCATTTCGTGCTGAAGCAGCACTCCTCATTCCTCTTTTTAAATAATTAAAGAATAAAAAACTTGAATTAGCGTCACAAAAATTCAGGTAAACTGTTACATTATTAAGACAATAGAAATCCACTACTAAACATGATAAAAGATAAGACCAATTTCCTATCTACTCAGTGTTAAAATCTTCAGATGGCAAACAAAATGTTTTATTTAAGCTCCAATTAATTAGTTAAAAATGCAATTTCGAGTAATTATACTCATTTCTTAAATGTTTAAATTATATTTTCTTAATATTATAATCAGAATATCATCTGGAAAAATTACAATTTTTAAACCTTAATCTTCATTTAATGCATCTATGAACAAAAACCGAATTATATGCTTTCTCATTTTTACAATAATCTTTGTTTATAGAAATTGATCACAAATGGGTATGTCACGTTTGCGTATGTAAAAACATCCAGAATAAGTTCACTTCTTCTAATTTTAAATCTTAGTCCACCATTAGAACTGAATTTTTTAATTTTTAATTTTCAAAATTGCAATCATTGACAATTTAATATTATTTTTTTCTACTTGTAACATCTTTTTATAGCCAGCTGAATATTATTAAAATTCAAACCTGATTCAGTTTCAAATACTGAATAAAATTCATAAAGTGATAATATAAATATTACTATTTCAGCTACACCCAGTAATGTTTTATCAATGATAAATATTTGATATTTTCTCTATGTCATAATTAAAAGCTAAATAATAGAAAGTATCTAAAGTTTATTGCCATTTAAAAATATCACACATTCCAGAAACATTAATTTATTTGACTAACAAAAAATATAGTGTTTGCATTTTGTATAACACTTAATAAATGTAAGAATAATATATATTAAAAAATTGACTAATGTTAATAATAACTATAAAGATTAACTCTTAAGTCAGGAAATTGAATCATTAAATATTAATATGTAGTCAAAATCCCCAACCTTGGTATATATAAGTTAGAGTGTTTAACCCATAGAGACCTGAACGGCCATTTTTAATTCCCAAAAAAATTACAGGACCTACAATTTTAAATAAAATGTCTAATTTATTACAATATATATATATACATTTTTATAAAGTGCAAATATGAAAGAATGTTATAAAGCTGATAAAGTAGTCATTACCACAAAAAATAATTAAAAAAAAGTGATATTTTTCACATTTTTAAAATCTTTATTTTTACATTGGTTCACAAACTCTCAATTTTGAAAGGTATAGCCTAAAATGACAATTTCATAGACAGCTTCATCACATTCATCATAAAATGCAGAAAAAAATAATATATAACATGACCTACCTGAGTTACAGATTGTTGGTGTAATGTGGCAAAAGGTGACCATTTCAATTTCGTTTTTCTGCTTGACACCCTGTATGTTCTATTCTTGCAAGCAGTTGTTTTTCTAGGCCCTCTATGCAGGATATCTATTAGAAATGCAAGGTTTTGTGTGGATTAGAAATGCAAGGTTTTAGTGTGGATCAAAAAAAAATAACAGTAGTAACTTTAGTAAAGTGTAAGTTATGGGGATAAAAAATAATTACTATATTATTGAAAAATCATGGGCTAAATTATGCATTATTACATAGGAAACCATGATAGCAAAGTATGCTATAAAATGAATAAAAAGTTATCTACAATGAAATGAATAAAAACGTAGTAAATTCTAAGTTATGCATGTAAAAAATAATTACTACATTATTGGAATATCATGAGGGTAAGGGTGAGCTAAATTATGCATTATTACATAGGAAACCATAATAGCAAAGTATGCTCTCAAATGAATAAAAAGTTATCTATAATGAAACGAATAAAAATGTAGTAAATTCTAAGTTATGCATGTAAAAAATAATTACTACATTATTGGAATATCATGAGGGTAAGGGTGAGCTAAATTATGCATTATTACATAGGAAACCATAATAGCAAAGTATGCTATAAAATGAATAAAAAGTTATCTACAATGAAATGAATAAAAACGTAGTAAATTCTAAGTTATGCATGTAAAAAATAATTACTATATTATTGGAATATCATGAGGGTAAGGGTGAGCTAAATTATGCATTATTACATAGCAAACCATAATAGCAAAGTATGCTATAAAATGAATAAAAACTTATCTGCAAAGTATGCTATAAAATGAATAAAAAGTTATCTACAATGAAATGAATAAAAACGTAGTAAATTCTAAGTTATGCATGTAAAAAATAATTACTATATTATTGGAATATCATGAGGGTAAGGGTGAGCTAAATTATGCATTATTACATAGCAAACCATAATAGCAAAGTATGCTATAAAATGAATAAAAACTTATCTACAATGAAATGTATAAAAACAGTAAATAAAATAAAATAAATAACCCAAAGGAATTACAAGTAATTATTATATATCAGATGATGATGAATACTTACGGGTAATGGGGAATACGAAACCTCAAAATCAAACACATCAACAGAAAAGTTCGTTAGAATGATAATTACATTCAGCGGCGAAAATAATTGTTTTCTCCGTATATTTTTTTTATCCGTTGATAAAATCTAGAAAGATAAAAAAATTTACAAAATTTTAATAATGTACTTTACAAAAATTGCTATACAAAATCTAATTTTCATCGCACAGAAAAATTTTTTAGACGTACAAAAAGATAGAAAAATGGCGGAGAGAAAGAAAAAAAAGCGTAACTGTGACATATACGGTTTGCACGCTATTGCGGTCGAAATTGTAAACTTTTTTTAATGCGTAAAAAAGCGGTTTTCGGTCTCAAAGGGTATTAAAAAATATAATAGTTTTGAATTCTATAACAAAATTAAATTATTCCAAAACAGCAAGTAATATTTCTCTTTGTTTTAGATAAATTCTCATTCATCATTTATCCTACATTAAAGGTGGTGGGTCAATATGTTCTAAGAATTTTTATCTGTTGCAACATTGAGAAATGAGTTATCTTCAGACGATTTAAGAATATGTCATTTTACTTTCTTTGAACAATATTCCTGTGCATATATATATAAACTTATAAATAAATATTAGAAAATACAGTAATTAATTTTTTTAAAAAAAGAACAAAAAATATAAATGTCACTTAGGAGCACTTTCAACTAGCCTTGTAGTCTTTGTCAACTAATACTTAATCAATAGGCAGGCACCAAATGTTAAGACCATGGAATTATGGAAAAGTTGATCTTTCAAAGTATTAATTGACAAAGATTATGAGGATAGTCGAAATATCTCCTAAGTGATGTTTTATTTTTTGTTCTTTTTAAAAAAAATTAATTACTGTCTTTTCTAATATTTATTTATAAGTTTATGTATGTTATTTTGAAGAAATACAGACATTGATTTGTAATATATATATATATGAAAAACAAAAAACACAAGTTAAAAACTTGCATACGCTTGTATTTATGACAATAGATGGCGTTATACCAAAAACACCTTCAAGTGTTTGTTTACATAAACATCAGAGCGAGTATTTCACTATCTCTAACTTAATTTCCACCTTCATATCATGATTTCAAGCTATTTGCTATCGTCAGTGAAGGACAGGATTAAGAAACTAGATCTAAAACACAAACTCTGAGCGTTTAAGAAACAGTTTCTATTCAGCTTGCGAGCGTGAATCTTTTAGACACGTAATGTCTTCAAACTCAGCATCGCATGCCAGATAGCTACATGGGTCTGCTATCAGTTCAGCATCACCACATAGTAGAAGTCTCTGCAATATATATCATTGCAAGAAAGACCTCAAAGATACATTTATGAAAAACAAAAAACACAAGTTAAAAACTTGCATACGCTTGTATTTATGACAATAGATGGCGTTATACCAAAAACACCTTCAAGTGTTTGTTTACATAAACGTCAGAGTGAGTATTTCACTATCTCTAACTTAATTTCCACCTTCATATCATGATTTCAAGCTATTTGCTATCGTCAGTGAAGGACAGGATTAAGAAACTAGATCTAAAACACAAACTCTGAGCGTTTAAGAAACAGTTTCTATTCAGCTTGCGAGCGTGAATCTTTTAGACACGTAATGTCTTCAAACTCAGCATCGCATGCCAGATAGCTACATGGGTCTGATATCAGTTCAGCATCACCACATAGTAGAAGTCTCTGCAATATATATCATTGCAAGAAAGACCTCAAAGGTACATTTATGAAAAACAAAAAACACAAGTTAAAAACTTGCATACGCTTGTATTTATGACAATAGATGGCATTATACCAAAAACACCTTCAAGCATTTGTTTACATAAACATCAGAGCGAGTATTTCACTATCTCTAACTTAATTTCCACCTTCATATCATGATTTCAAGCTATTTGCTATCGTCAGTGAAGGACAGGATTAAGAAACTAGATCTAAAACACAAACTCTGAGTGTTTAAGAAACAGTTTCTATTCAGCTTGCGAGTGTGAATCTTTTAGACATGTAATGTCTTCAAACTCAGCATCGCATGCCAGATAGCTACATGGGTCTGATATCAGTTCAGCATCACCACATAGTAGAAGTCTCTGCAATATATATCATTGCAAGAAAGACCTAAAAGGTACATTTATGAAAAACAAAAAACACAAGTTAAAAACTTACATACGCTTGTATTTATGACAATAGATGGCGTTATACCAAAAACACCTTCAAGCATTTTGAAGACATTACGTGTCTAAAAGATTCACGCTTGCAAGCTGAATAGAAACTGTTTCTTAAACGCTCAGAGTTTGTGTTTTAGATCTAGTTTCTTAATCCTGTCCTTCACTGATGATAGCAAATAGCTTGAAATCATGATATGAAGGTGGAAATTAAGTTAGAGATAGTGAAATACTCGCTCTGACATTTATGTAAACAAATGCTCGAAGGTGTTTTTGGTATAACGCCATCTATTATCATATATATATATGTATAACAACTAATTATGTAATTACTACATTATAGAACTATATCTTTTAATATTATGAGTAAATGTATTTAAATATATGGTTTATGAGCTTATTATTTAACTAAGATGTAATAAGCTATATTATAGCAAAATTCTGAATTATAACAACATAGGAGCCATAGGACAAGTTTTCAAAAAATACCCTTCATAAGCTATATCAAACCACAACATCATTACCCACAAATCAGAATCAGCTTCAATGTTTTTATAATAAGCAGATTACATATGATTTATTTCAAGAATAAAAAATGAAGCACCCACACTTATTAAATATGTTTTTTATGTTATACTAATTTTGTGAAGTATAAATGTCATAGTTTGCTATTCAAAAGTTGGCTACTTATAATATCTTATGCCTTAGTTAATTAATATACTAATAGAGAGTTTATATTAGACACTTATTATAAAATAGTTATTAAGAAATACAAAGGTGTATTGGCAGAAACTATGAAATTAGAATAATTCATTTATATAAAATCTATTACATCATTAGTTTTTTGTGTACCCCAAAAGTCAGCTATCTTTCTTACTGAAAACATGAGCATATTAATATCTCATTTAATTGATAACAATTATGTAAATATCTTTCTTGTCTATTGCAGATTGAGTTATTATTATTGAAATTCTTATCTGTTTTCATAATTGAATGTTTCTTTTAAAATTGCTAACATTAATGAGAGTATATTTAAGTAAAGAGATTATCATATCAAAAAAATTAAAACTTATTTATTATGAATTAATCATTATCCTCATCCTTGATGTTTAACAACTAACTTTTAAATAAAAATAGATCTATGGTTGAAGCTTGGAGCAGTCTTTTTTGGCGATGTTCCTGAAAACATTGTTGTGCTAATAATAATTTATCTTTTTTAAATATATCTTTTGTTTCATCTAAAACTGTCTGATCAAGCAGTATTTTTTTTATTTTAATCTTATCATAGAATTATCTGTCATTATTGACAATATTATATTTGACATAAATTAATATATATCAAATAGATGTATTTCTATATTATTGTCTATAGAATGATATATTTTCTCCAATCATTCTGTTGGCATGCTAATCAATTAACTATGATGTTTTTCTTCTATTGGAAATTTTTAAATGCTTAAAACTATTCAGTTTTTTTTCTGACTATAGTATGTTTATGTTTTTGTGTATTTATTAATTTACTAAACTGCACCTTTCATTTTATGATTTGTAAAGAGTGTGTATAAATATTTAAACAATAGTTATACATTACAAGTAATATTTGCTATAATAAATCTCTGAAGATCTAGATGTAATGCTCTCAGATCCAAGGCTCCTCACTAATGAAAGTCACAAACTAGAAAGTAGTCTGGAAATATTGGATGAATAGATAGTAGGCAAGGATTTTATGCACAAACCTTCTTGCATTGATAACTAAGGCCTGGGTGCAGTGCTCTCAGATCCAAGGCCCCTCACTGATGAAAATCATAGGCTAGAAACTAGCCTGGAAATATTAGATGAGTAGACAGTAGGTAAGGATTTTATGCACAAACCTTCTTGTATCCATTGATAACTAAGACCTAGGTGCAGTGCTCTCAGATCCAAGGCTCCTCACTGATAAAAGTCACAAGCTAGGAACTAGTCTGGAAATATTGGATGAGTAAACAGTAGGCAGGGATTTTATGCACAAGCCTTCTGGCATCCATTGATTGCTCTGGCTTGCACTGAGTGGCACTACTATATCACTCATATTATATTAGCATCTGTTGTGAAAGTTTTATATGAAACATAAAATAGAACAATGATAATTTTAACAATGAATATTAGATCAGTTGATCTGTCACAAAAAATTATCTAATATTATATTTAATTGGAACTAATATTTGTATTTGGTAATAAAAAAGTTAGAAGATTTGATTGCTTTTAATTATTTATACTAAAATCTTTACACATGAATATCACTTTTTTAATACTTAATAATTTCCTAATCTACTAAAAATATATTGTTTTAATATAATATAATAAATATAGGGGATTTGAACTCGGACTACAATTAAGCTCTAGGTATATGAAGTATGCCCGTATTTCATATATTTATATAACATAATAAAATATTTTATTTTAAAAAGATTTTAAAAGAATCTCAATAATCCAATCTTTATACAGATTATTATGTTTTTTGGAAGAATTATTTTTGATTATGCATTTATGTTATTCAGTCATATATTTATAGCACTTTTTAAAGCTTGAAATGTTCAGTTCTTTCTAATTACATTATTTCTAAAAGCATTTATTAAATCATTTCTTGCTTGTACACTAAATCCCTGATGAATGAGAATCATTGAGCTCAAATAATAGTAGATTCACAAAGGCCTTGAACAAAAGATATGGACCTTTTGAATGACTTATTAAACCATTATCAATCCACTGCATGATAATCCATCTCCTCCAATCTTTAATTTCTCTTCTCCACATCACCCCTGCACACTTTCTTATTTCATCCATCCATCTCACATGTGGTCTCTTTCTGGGTCTTTTACAATCTCTTGGAATCCAGTTTAAGATTTCAATTGCTCATCTATTATCATCTCTTCTAAAAATATGTTCAGTCCAACTCTACTTCAGTCTTTTATTTTTTTCAATGAGGTCAGTAACACCTGTTTGTTCCCTTATCATAATATTGTGTATTCAATCTCTTCTTGTGTATTCAGATTTATATTAAACAGTGATTAAAAAAAATATTAGATTTCTCAAATATTACCTTTTTGTAACAATGTTTTGGAATTACTTATCACAATCATTGAAAAATGTACTGATAAATTAACTTTGGCTGTTACATTTATTGTCAGGAATTCAAATGTCATACTTTACACGAGGATTCATTTCTTTAACTGTTACTGCTTTCATTTAGACTTTATTAATACACGTAAATAAAATAAAAAAACAAATCAAATTACTGAAGTGATTAATTAAAAAGTCAAAGTTGGATACCATAAAAATAACCAAATGGTATTTTAAAATATTGATATTTAAAATACAATTTTCCAGTAAGCTTGAATGATGGATTGAGCATCAAATTATAAGAAATTTAAGGCTTTTTAAAAAAAAGATTACAGAAGAAATTAAAAAATATTTGAGCAATTATGATATATAATAGCCACAGAAAATAGTTTAGAATTCAAATATATAAATTTTGAAAATGATGATTGAAGAAAATAATTCTAAGCTATTCAAAAATTTGAGGCTGAGAGAAGATTAGCTATTAAACTGATATAATCTAAAGAGTTCCAAAAAATTTTTGTACAATTTTATTATATGATAATACAAAGAAATTATTTGGCTTGGTGCGTGTGTACAAGGCTATAATTATATGTAAACTCTTAGTATAAAGACTTTATTTTGGCATCTATAAAATATAAACAGCCTCAAAATAGCCGCTACGGAGCAAAATCATCAGGCTTTTCATAATAATGAAAAATTAAACACTTTTCCGTTTTTTTCTTTCACTCTTAGCAAAGAAGTAGATGGCAACCTTGGCACTAACAAGGGCTTTGAATGTTCCATCATCAGATTTTCAATGAAATGGAAGGCTGAAGAGTTGTGAGTTGGAATAGTTTGAAGCCTGTCCATTAAATTATGAATATTGGCTATCTTAATATAAAGCTGAGCACTGATTGTATATATGTGTGAGGATAGTAATCTAGACCAACTGAGATTGCTGGTTTAGCATGAAATACGTATATTGGTGATTATTTATCTTTTCAACATGTGTGTGATCAGGTGGGTCAGCAATATATGATGTCACTGAGAGTAGTGGGTCATGCAAAAGTCTGAGTTCGAATCCTTCATATATTACATATATAATGCAGGTTTAAGCCTGTACAATGTATCAAAGAAGTAGATGTAAATGTACTAAAATATTTTGGATTGTCAGCTGAGTTAACTATGTTAATTTATTTGAAAAACAAAATAAAACATTCAAAAAATATTTTTGTCTATACCATCATCATCATCAACAACCATTATCAATCCACTGCAGGATGAATGTCTCTCCAAGTTCAATCTATTTTTTCCACATCACCCCTGCACACTTTCTTATTTTTTTATCTATATAACTTTGATTATATCCATTTTCTGTTTACACTTTTAATTAATTTAAACTATTAGAATATTGACCAATGTCTATGTGAATGAAACTGCTATAACAAATATAAAATTATTAAAGTTAAAAATCTGGAAATAAAGGGTTTTAAAAACTTTAACAAGTACTGTCTTTGACGATTAATTGATAGTTTATTTCTTTCAATGAAGTTTTAATAAAATACACAAATGTGGAAATCATAATAATTATAATGTCATTTGGACTATCTAAATTCTAAATACCAGGGGTGGGCAAATAGCAGCCTGAGGGCCACATGTGGCCCACTAAGAGTTTTTATGTGGCCCACCAAGACAATCAAAAAAATCCACCTTGAACTGAGATTTCATTCCTGTGTGCCACCGAAGATTCATCTCTTATTTTCCACTAGGATAGCCACATCAATGTGCATGCACAGTGTAGATACAATGTGCAGTGCTTTTCCAGTTGATCTGGTTAATTTCAATTTTGTCTTTGAATTAGCAAATATATACATTTCCAACTTTAGTGAAACCATGAACCCTCTGAAAAAATGTAAAATCGGTGATGAATGTCATGTGTTTAATGAAGAATGGACAAACAAATATTTTTTTGGTAATACAGGGAATAAAGAAGTGTGTTTATTGTGTCATAAAAAAGGTGTGGCCCTCCGCTAACCTACGCTTCCACAAAATGGCCCCTGAGCCAAAACAATTGCCCACCTCTGATCTAAACTATATTTTTAATAAATGGACAAATACTGTATTTAGAAAAAATTATAATGAAGAAATGAATTAGTTTGGTGCAGTAATTTATTTTAGACTAAAAAGAAGAAGCGCTATTGATTCAAAATTCATTATAAAATCAATGAGTATAATTTGAATCACACACTGGCTACTTAATTAACAACTTTTATGTGGGTAATATTAATAAGCATTCTAGATTTTATTTTTATTTTCTAAACTGGAAAAAATATATTCTCTTCTATACTTATCTAGAGATTTATTTATATTGTATCTTAACTATATAACAACATAATGATATTAGTCAAATTAAAATCAAGGTTCAAATATTAAGAATGTTTAGTGTGTTGAAATTTGACTTTATTTTTTTTACGTGGATTATTTCATTGGGAAACTGCTAATGTGAATTTGTTTTAAGTTTCATTCTAAATTTAAATATAATGAAAAAATACCTATTTTAAGATTTTATTAGTGGCAGTTTGTTTTCATTGTATATCTTATCTGAATTTAAATGAAATAAATATACTTTATAAGAGAATTATTTCATTATTCTCTGATAGTGATAGGATAAGTCTATTATAATTTAACAAACTATTGGATTTAATATTTAAAAAAAACCTCTTGTCTTTTCCGTTATAGGACTAGCATCACTTATAAGCTTGAGAAATCATTAGATGACACTACTAAATAGAATAGACAAAATTTATTTTTAAAAACGATGCACATTAATTTTTGTGATGTTTTTTGATATATGTTCTGGTTAAAACATTGGTACATTATCTTCGTCTCATTACTATTCTTATTTGCTTAATGCATTTTTAAACACCCTTTTGATATTTTTTTACTTACAACAAATTGAATTATTTTATCAATCCGAGCTTAACTTTTTTAAAAAATAAATCAAAATAAATTATTTGTTATTTTACAGAAATCTTATATTTTTTGTTGCTTTGCACTTTAGTTCTAACGTTAATCCTTTTTTTTTTTTTTGCTTCACGATAGAAAGTAGTTCACCTTAAAAAAAAAAAAATCTTTTTTTTTTTTTTTTAAATCGTGAATCAAAAAATTGAACAGAAATATTTTTCTTATTATATTTAGTACAAGATTTTTTTTTTTTTTACAGCGAAACTTCCAATACACATTTCTGACCTCCTATTACAGTTTCAATTTATATTTAAATGTAATATTTTAATAATTTATAAATTAGACATCGATGATATATATATATATGTATTAGACATATTTTTATTAGTTAAAAAAATCTTGGATTATTTTTTTTAAAACTTTAGCTACTATTTGACTATAAAATGATTGGCCAACGTTTAATGTTTATATACATTTGAAGCTAAACGTTTATATTGTTAAAACGAAATATATATTTGAAACGAGAAATAAATGTTATGTATATATACATTATAAGTTTTTATGCTTAAAACACTTTTCCATGTGTACAATATTTCAATATTTTTAAATGGCAGCACTCGTTTGTTTACTCTATTTGCAAAATGTGTGATGATAATAAAAAGAATCAATAAAATATTTGGAATTCTATATTATAAAAAACTGGGTCAGACTCTTTAGATATTTCTATAGTGGAAATCCAAAGAATACTTCTCCAATGGAATTACATCGAAAAGAACTATCAAAATAAAATAAAAATCTTAAATGCTAAAATAGAAAATGTAAATTATAATGCCATAAAGTTTCTATGGCTTTCGATAAATATAGTTTAATATGATTTTGTGGATAATTATGGCTACTAATTCCCCAAAAAGTACAAAGAATAAAAAATTAAATGAGGGTTTTGCAATGATTACGAAAACTAAGTCTAGGTAAAAACAATATCACACCTTTTTCCAATGCTATATTTAAAATTTTTAAAACTTTTTTTTTTTTTTTAAAGCTTCAATATCTTATCTAATGATAAATACTACTATGTTCTATCTTCATCCATATATTTGGCAATGAAAGCAACATCTCTTTGAAGTATTTTTGGGATAATCCCATTTAAAACCAGACTCAAGATTTAAAGAACCTGCTGCTACTTATTCATTTGGCATGTTCAATTCCATAAAGCTGGGACTTACAATATAAGATTTAATATCACAATATCCATCAAGCTAAAAAAACATATTGATTAATTTAGTGCTTTTTCCATATGTATTAATTAATATATTGTAGAGCCTTTTATGCATATCACTTTGATAAAATATCCCATCCTTTAACTTCTTAAATATAGTAGCAATACATTGAAATCTGTGTTGATTCAATATAGAAATCTAATTTTGTTTCTAAAAAGCTACCAGATATTTAAATTGATTTATATTTGCAAGATCATAATTAGGAAAGTTAAAATGTGTGGAAATTTATCTCTCATGACATTTACATAAAGCATCTGTGTCTTATTAAAGTCCTGTGTAAAAATCTTTATAAGTTGTGTTTAAATATTATCAACATTCAATAGGTTTTTTGAAAGAACAAAAAACATATGTTCATCAGAATACTAAAAAATCAAGTACCCAAGAAAGCTTTTTTTTTGTTTTTGTTTTTAAATCACAGATATCATCATTAAAAGTTTGTCTGAATGTTTGTGTTTATGGAATTTTAGTAGGAATTATATGTAGCATGGGAATCAAGCCTGTACCTTTGGATTCTGAATAATCTCCCTTTGGTCAAAAGCTTGGTTAGAGCATTATCGTACATTCAATATTCAAAATCTAAAGGCCCATAATATTTTCCATTATGATATATTTATTGTATCTTCCTGACAATAAAATCAATTATATAGTTTTTCTTGATTTTCTAAAATCACTCTAATTTGCCAATAATAGATCATCTACAATTGGAAACAATCGGTTCAATAAAACATTTGAATACAACTCTCATTGCAATTGATAACAAAATATTCCAAAATAGTTCATAATAATAATTTTTTATTTTTTTCTATTTTTGTAAATTGAAACCATTGAAGAATCAAGATGAACGGAATGGCATAAATTTATGATCAATACATTTTTTTTAAAAATTCAAATATTGAACATAACATATCACCATTATCTAAGTACCTCAGCAGGATTTTTAGCCTATTTATCAATCAAAATGTCTTTATCTTAATCTAAATTATTAAGTATCTATATAATTAAATGTATTCATCTAACTCAATACGTGAAGGTTCACTATGTCAGAAAAATTATAGACTTATGACTTCTTTAAACATTTACAGCTTAACACTGCTTTCATCCAGACTAGCCATATTCATAATGCTAATAATAGTGTGTAGAGGAAAGAACTTATAAGTTAATTAGTATGCAAACTTGTAAATTTTAATATACTACCTACATGATAATGCAGTACATGAGTCTTTTTTGTTTATGGCATGGGTGTTATTTGTGATAAACTACAACTCTTTATAATTTCTCTTTTGATCATTGCACTCAGAGCAAACAAATTTGATGTTGAGTGAATTAAAATTGTGACCCAAGTCACTCTCATGCTATAAAAATATTGACTTTTATGTTGGGGTCTGTTAAGTCACATTTGTATATGTATTTGTCATGGCTAATCTAGTAGCGCTATTGACACAAGACTCACCATAGTATATTGCTTTGCAAGTTGGTTCATTGCAGCTAATTTTTATAAATTATTTGAAGAGTCTGGTCCAGAGATAACTTGTCTTTGGTATTGTTCAACATTTGATTGCGGTTAGGTGAGGTCTGAAACTAATGTTGAATTTATTTGAGAATTTTTTTTTCAGAAAGGCTGGTCCATGAATTATTGTTGTTGTTAAAATCCTGGCACTTAGAGTATAATTTTTAAGACTGTATTTAATGCATTATGATTATACCCTGAGTTGATTGCCTTTTATATAGTCTTTGATGATGTTTCTCCTATTTGCTTCACACTTGCATAAGTTATAGTTTCTGTGCAGAAAACACTTAAAGTTCATCTAGTTTGTGTGAAGTTGGAGTGTGTAAATGCAGGAAAATTACACTGAGAATGTTGAGGAGTTTGATAATCATTTTTATAATTTATTTGCATATTGGAGTGTTGGATGTATGTATCCAAAAATAAGGGGAAAAAAGACAGATTGGACATATCTAAATATGTATCTTATTTGAAATTGATCAAAATATATTCTTCACCTGTGTAAAGTAACATTGTTACTATAAAAATGTAGCCATTCATAGATTTATTTAAGTTTTTTCAGTAAAAACCTTTTCTCACAAAGGCTTCAAAATCTTAGGTAGCTTTCCTTCATCTTTTTTTCTCTGCAACATCTTCTCAATGAAAATAGTGGATGTTGTATTACAAGAATGAATACTAGTTAGATTTTGAAGAATAATAAACCTTAGATTTAACATTAATTCTTTTAAATATTCCAATCATTAGAGATTTTATAGATGAGATAATAAATTGCCTCTTTTCAAATGATAGGAAAACATCAGCACCAGCTTTCATCCAATATATGCAAGGTAGTATTCTAAAAGTAATAGAGACAACAGTCATTATAAAAATATTTTTCCTGTAAAAGATTGCAAACAGAAAATAAAAAATCTATGATGAATAATATTAATTAATATTTAGACTAAATTTTAGTAAAGAGTAACATAAAATTGATTCTAGAGATAGCCTTAAATTTTAATAAAATGTTAAGAAAAGAACTTAATAAATCATATACAACTATTTAGCTCCAAAACTAAAATTAAGAAAATGACAAAAAAATGAAAACTCAAAAAGATAGCAATAGAACAAAAAATAAACTCTTTTGATATCCGGGCATGGCTGCTTGACAGTGTTAAATGTGTAAAAAGACATAAAAATGCCATTTATGTGGTCGTATTTACAGCTAATACAATACTTTTTGTTGTATTAGCCATTTTAGGCCGCTTGATGGCATTTGTTTTGTTTTAATAATAAAATAAAAGTCTTGGCCCAGTAATGTTACATTTCATTGTTTTTTCACAAAAAACAATGCCATCAAGTGGCCATGCCTGGCTACCAAAAAAGTACCAAATAAAACGAAATAAAGTCAAATCTAACATAAACACATTGAATTTACAAACAAATAGCCATTATACCTAGACGTGTATTTATATAAATTTCTATTGCAATTTATGAAAAATAATCATATATTTTTTTTATTTAGTAATACATTTATCTTTTGAAAATGCTACCAGTTCAAAACTTAAGTATTGTCAAATGCAATATTTTAACATTAATCATTTTCATTTTTCTTTAATCTTTATATTTGTGTTAAATGTAACCTTGATATCTTTTCATTAGTTTTGATTTAAATAAGATATTTTAGTGATAAAAATGTTTTAATTGAACAGTAAACTCATTATTAAATCATGTCACTGATTGCAAAACCAGTTATAATAATTTGTAGTTTGGAAAAAATATTAAATAAAAAAATAAGCTTGTTTAGAGCTATTACCACCTCTTTAGTTATTACACATTGGTAATGGAACCTATATAGATCATGTGATATATAACTTGTTTTTATTAATATATATATAACTGTCAAAAAGGCAAGTCATATATAACGTGATATTACTTTTACACTATATTATATATATATAACTTTAGAAATTCAAATTATAAAAATTTAAAATTTCAGCCAAAATTTTTATTATTAAGCATAAGAATTATAATTTAAAATTATTCTATATGCTTTCTGACAATAAAAAACTGCTGATTTGGAAAAGTTTAAGAATACGAATATCAGATTAATGTTATTCTACTATATATATATAACAAAAGTGCTTCTAGATTCTTACTTAACAGACCTATTAGATATAAATTATTTTGTAAAAAAATATTTGACATATTTTTAAACTTATAATGTCTTAATTTTAAACTTTATTTAAAAAAATTATGCTTGTGCAATAATAAAATTAACACTTTTTTTTATAGTAGATCAATTTTATATTTTTAAAACTTTTATTGATCTTAAATCAATACAAACAACACACTTTCCTTTTTTAGCATGACAAACAAAAAAAACACATTCACAAGTAGAAAGAAATATTAAGAAACTCTGTTAGCATTTAATGAAGCATTATAATAAAAAGATAAATTCACATATGGACCTGATTTTCAATATTCAGGTAAAAAATATAATATCTAATATAATCATTCTTATTCTTCATTTTTTAAAAAACTATTTTACCAAAAAAATATTTTAAAAATAATATGTACAAAAAATAAATAATATTTAGGACATAACGTATTTTTTAAATATCTTTTTTGATGAAAGTCAAAAAAATTATTATTAATGTTTAACAATTTAGACCTAAAAATAAAACTTTAAATACTAAAAATAACTATATTAATTTTATATAATTTTGAATCCTGATCAATTGATATTATTTTATTAAAGTAGATTAATACACTGTTCAGGCTTACACACACCTGCACACATATAATGTAATATATAAGGGATTCGAACTCAGACTTTCACATGATGCTCAACTCTCCATGCCATCTCATATTGCTAACCCATCTCATCATACACATGTTGAAAAGATAAATAATCACCAATATACATATTTCATGCTAAACCAGCAATCATCAGTTGGCCCAGTTTACTATCTCCACACATATATACAATTAGTGCTCAGCTTTATATTAAGATAGCCAATCTTCATACTTTAATGGACAGTCTTCAAAATACTCCAACCCACAACTCTTTAGCCATGCATTTCATTGAAAATCTGATGCTGGAATGTTCAAAGCCCACATTAGTGCCAATGTTGTCATCCTACCCATGTTGACCATTTAGTCATTCTGACCCCTCATGTACTGGAGAATAATCCAATTACACACATGTGTGAGAGATGTGCAGACCTTTAATGCACTATGTTTTTAATATGTAAATTAATACACTGTACAGGCTTACACACACCTACACATATACAATGTAATATATAAGGGATTTGAACTTGGACTTTTACATGACTCTCAACTCTCCATGCCATCTCATATTGCTGACCCATCTGATCATACATGTGTTGAAAATATAAATAACCACCAATATACATATTTCATGCTAAACCAGTAATCATCAGTGGAACCAAATTAAAATAGATAAAAACTGTCTGATGATCGCAAGTCATTATTTAGTCATAATATGTTATCCTATATATAAAATCTAAATGAATATTTTTAAGACTTCCATATGGTAAATTCACAACCAGTTTGTCCATAATGCTGTCAAAGAAAATAATTCTTCCATTAATAAACTGTAATTTTTTATGACGTATTTTATGCAAAGAAAGTAGCTCCTTCATTATATTTAAGAGGCTTAATTTTATTATGAGTATTTTATCCAAAGTAAGTAACTTCACAAAGCAAATAAAAATTGTTAAAAGAACCAATTAAAAAAATACAAAAGTGATAGCTTCTCCCATAGGCAAAGGATTCTAAAAAATATGGTATCTTACAAAATGTCATATGGAATAAAACTTTTTGAAGGACAAATGCTTGGAAAGAGTCAGTATATGTACTTTTAATTACAGTACAGAACTAAATAAGTACAGTATTTAAAATGCAAAGAAAATATGATTACAGTATATAAATTCATGTTTGAAATGTGATATTTAGTGTAGGGAAAAATATAGGTTATAGTAATGCCCTTACATTTAGTTTTGGTTAACGTATAATATATAATTGAAGTCATGTAGATTGATATTGTGGGGTTTGCAGCTACACGGTAATACCATATCTGATTGAAATTTGTTAATGTTACCAATTAAAGAAGCATGATTTTTCCATAGACCAGGTAGAGTCTTGTTATTTAATAAAATATAAAATTAAAATTCATAAAAAATATTATGTAAGACTAAACTTTTAAAAGGTAGCTAATGAAATCTAAAATATGTGATGATTGACATTTAATTAATATCTAACAAATCCTCCTTTTGCCTCTAATGTTAAAACAGTATATGCAAAGAAGGATAATAGGAGAAGAAAATACAAAGAAGTGTGGCATACTGCTAGGCATCCACATTCCATTAATAGTAAAGATTCCTGTGCACCATTGTCAAAAAAAAAAAATGAAACATCTAATTTACATACTGTGCTTTATTTGCATATTGACCTTCACCACCATATATACATATTTGTTGACAGGCACAGTTAGTTTCATCATTATTCTGGTAGTAACCTGCCAAATGAGTGCTCAATTCCCTCGAGTCTTATTGTATTATATTTAGCTTTTCATATTAACTTGAACAGTACAAGTTTTGTATGATTACATATTTTGTAAAAAGTGTATAATTTTCAAGATTTAATACATTTTTTAAGTTCAATAGACATTTATTATGGCACTTATTATTATTTAATATTTTAATATTTAATCTGTCTTTAGGCAATAAACAATATATATATGCAATTTAATATTTTTTGCTAAATATTTATATTTTGGAATATACAGGGGCAACATTGACATTTATCAGTTTTAGGCATTTAAAAGGTTATTAGAAATAATCACATAACACCAAAAAAAAAACAACAACTTTACAACAAGAGTTTATTAACTGCATAAATATTTAACTAAAATTTATATCTTCAGTATATCTAGTTTTTTTTTCTCATGTGTCATACCATCAGCCGGGAAATGAACCTGCTAACCCAGACAACTGCTTGTAAAGCACCCATCACTGACCTCTCAACCACCAATTGATTGTTCAATGTTAAATGCAAAAACAATTAGAAACAAAAAAAATTTCTTGCATTTTTAAATCTACTATAACTCATTGTATGGATTGTCATCAGTGTATACTAAACATTTTCACTATGACAATATACACAAGTCTAATTCTGCAGTTTGTATTGTTCTGTACTTTTAAATTGCTTAAGTAAACCCAATATATATAATTTACTTATTAGCATACTTTTGTCCATAAACATATATGCTTTATTAATTTTTTAGAGTGTAAGTTTATTGCGTTTTTTTATTTATTTACTTTTTGCCTGACTTCTATATAAACAAAGACTGTATATACAATATTTTCCATATATATATAATTGCTCAACAAACTTAGAGATAAATGCTTAGGAAGAGAAAGCATTTAAAATATCTCCATCTGAAAACCATCCCTCCATCCCCTGACCTATGGTTTCATGCTTTTGGCACTCCTCAGAAAGGCACAAGGGTAGCTTCAGATACTAGATCTAAAAACACCAACCTAACACCAGCATTTATCTAAGTGTTGACTATTGAGTAGAAAATCTGAAATTTTCAGACACCTAAATGTCTTCAAACCCAGCTATCTAACTCAAATAGCTATATGGAGCTGAGAGATCTTCAGCCAAACCATATGTTATAAGTCTTAGCAATCTAACATTGCTTAAGGCTAAAAGCAAAGAATATAAATAGTTAATAAAAATAAAAACTAGTATGATATATATTGTAACGATATATAGATATGTCGTTACATTAATTTAAAATAAAAAACTTTTAAGTTCGCATATAAAAATAAGTGTATTAAAAATAAAAGTAAAAAAAAACTAAACGCTAAAATTAAAAACGTTTGTTATACGTATATATATTCGCACAGATGCTAAACTTTAAAAATATTTTTTTTTAATAAATAAAAAAAGGTATTTGAATGTATTTTTTATAAAAAAAGATTTATAAAAGTATTTTAATAAAAAAATAACGTAAGTTAAAATAAAAACAGGTATTAATTAATTCCTGTAATCTATAAATGGAAATGATTGTTTATTAATTATCTAAAAGCTGTGTAATTAAAAAGTCAGATGAAAAGTTAGATAAGAGAAGAAAGAAATTTTAGCTTGACCAATGGAAGCACTAAGCCTTGGCTCGGACCCTAACGAAAGTGATAGACTAGTGACGTTTTGTTCATTGAATCCTTGTGGATAATATAAAAAGGGAAATACAGTTTTTTCGGACAGTTCCAGCGTTGTGTGTTTGAGAGATGTGGTATGACGCACATACCACACTCTCTATAAAAAAAAAAAATGAAAAGACTGTGATACCTTGAACCAGCTATTGCCATCTCCAGAACATTACCTTCCAATGGAGGCGTCGCGGGAATTGAAAGCAGAGGCCTGGACTCTTATACCATAAGCTATATGAAATGAACAATTGTTAAAATCAATCAAGAACTTTCGTCAAGTTTTACAAATTGATAAACAAGCCAACTGAAATGTTAAAACGGACTCTTATCTGACTTTTGTAAGTTTTAAATCAAATTAATAATGTTTAATTTTATATGTTTTCCGATTGATAAACATCATTTCCATTTTTTTTTTCTTATTGTAAAGATTAGTTAAATGTATGAAATTTAAGTTGTTTATAGACGCTTGCATGGATTCGTTTGCGGTTAATTATATTTTGGTTTTCATATTTGATCAAAATATATAGACATTCGATAAATAATGATACCTTACGGTGAGTATCTAAAATGTATTTATTCGGATGTCTTTTAAGTTATTGGTGACAACGCAAGTATCTTATGGTGAATACTATTGGGTTACTTATAAGTTTCCCTCTGCGATTGTCGGTATCAATAATTTTGTATTTTGATCGTTTATGTTTATTTTGAAATGTTTTTGACCGTGGAATCTATGTAATCGATCTATACCCAACATTTTTAAACAAATCTGTGCGAACGTATTTAAATGTTAAAATTAAGTCGGGCGTGAATGGCTATATAGTTTGTAAAGTTATATTAAGGGAGGGTAATCTTAGGTTATTCATTTCGTAGTTGAATTGGTTCAATGGATTGGATATATTTGTGTAATTAGTAGATGTAGTATGAGGTCCGCTACGGGCAGGATTATAGATATACGCCACACACCCTCTGTTTGCCTATGGATGGGTTTGTAAGTTGGCAGAAGACCGCAGTCCATTCCTATGGAGTTTTTTGTTTATTGATCTACTTGCCAACAGATGTCACATTCCTGTTGGTGGAGAGTCAATCTCTTCTCTATTTCTACTTATTGTTCAGATGTACATTCCTGACAATATAGTATTTTGTGTTGTCGTATCATGCTACATTGAATACATGAATGTATCAGATGGATTGGCGCCAGTTGATTGTGAAATTTGTTGCCTAAGGTTAAATCAGGGAAGAATATTTTCTTTTCAAATGCAGACCTATGTAGTCCATTCATACTCGACCCTCTAAATAAATAGTAAACTCATTATTTGCAATCTACTTAAATTTAGAATTAAAGATCAATATAAAATTATAAACGTTAAATTTATTCCTCAAAATTTAAATATTATTTTATATGTGCGTAAATAAATATTTTTATGTGTTAATTTCTGGCAGTGGCTTTTAATATTTTATAGTTAAGATATAAAATTTATAGATTTTTATCTCTGCATCTCCGCTGAGCTAGTGACTTGGGCTAACGGTCGGAATATTTAAAGAAAGTGGAATCTTAACAGCGCGTATCTGCCTACTTTATAAATTTTTCTAGGCTCAAATGCCTAGATGGCGCCCCTGTAGTGCAGTTTACATAAGTCTAGCTTTCTCCGGATTGTTACAATATATATATATTGTACCCAGGGAACTATGATGATACGTAGGGATCAGTGTGTGAATAATGAATTATGGGAATCAAGTAATCAGGCAAAGTTCAGGGTTATTTGCAACTACAATTTATGCTAAGATTAAAAAAAGATACAATAATAATAACATTAATGATAATCACTAAATGCTATAAAGTATAATTAAGTAAAATTATAAGAAGAGAAGAAACTTCAACTCACTCTTACAAAACTTTCAAAGTTCCCTATATGGATAACATATATCACAAAGTAGCAAAGGTACAATAATTTTTTTATTTATAATAAAAAAAAATTCCATTATTCCCACCAATATATTCTTACACCTCCAACTACCTCTTCATCATCTTATTGCCATGAAAGATCCATGCTAATAAAATAATCATCTTTTATAAATTTTATTGATTTGTTTATGACACTTTGCTTTTTTTGACAATTAAAATAAGTTCTTATTTTATGGAACTATGGTAATATGATCTCAGCATTCTTCTATTATATATTTATGTTAAAATTTTCTCAATATTTTGCTTTATGCATATATTATTAATAAAATGAATATTCTAGTGATAAACATGATAAGACATACACTTAATTTACAAGCTAAGGTCTACCTACTATATAATAATAATAATAATAATAATAATAATAATAATAATAATAATAATAATAATAATAATAATAATAATAATAATAATAATAATAATAATAATAATAATAATAACAACAACAACAACAACAACACAACATTAATAATAATAATAATAATAACAACAACAACAACTGAAATAAATGAAATATCAGCCTTCTTGGCAAAGCCAAAAGTTACAATATATGTATATATCACTAAACATCCCATGATCACCATTTTTAAAGCAAGAACAGTCTGGGGATATTGGATGAATAATCACTAGACAGGGATTTTATGTACAAACCTTTCTGCATCCATTGATTACTCTGGCTTGCATTGAATGTCACTACTGTATGAAGAATTTTCTCTCTGTGTGTGTGTGTGTATATATATATATATATATATATATATATATATATATACACACACCTTTTAGTCAAACATTACACAATATCCTCTCAAAAAGTTTAATTGCATATATAATCTTTAAATTTCTCTAAATTTCTTGACTTTCTATCTCATTTAAAAGATTGATCTAGTTACTCTTTTTCAATTGTTACTTTTCTGGGTAAATCCACACGTGTTTCAGAAGGATTTATTCTCAAAAAGGCTGCTTCTTTAAACAATTTGGTACTAAAAATAGCCTTTTCAACTGGTAATGCTCCATCATAATTACTGATATATATCAAATTTATCACATCAGCTTGTGGAAGAATTCATACTACCATTTACTTGATTGATTTACTTAAAAGGCTTGTAGTTTAATTGATGACTTTAGACTTTTCTATCATCAGTCAACAGTATTATGAGTATTTGTTTTGTCAATACATGTGATACAATTCCTGTTTTACCATATTTTTCTCAGTACATCATTTCTTCAAACAGTTTCTTCAATATTCCATTTTCTAAATTCATCTCCCCTTTTTTACTTTCATTACGTATCAGTATAGAGATGTGCATTCTGAATTTCTGCTTCATCAATATTTCTGCAAGTATTTTCTGGTAGCTGTAATCCTCATAAAATGCTGATAAATCATGGCTGCTGTCAAAGCTTTGTAAAAGTCTTGATATTGTGTTTTATTCAATATCAGCTTCAACTATTGCATGGCCCTTTTAGCTAGTCCATTCAATTTAAGGTACCATGAAAGTGTTAAAATATCTCATATTTTTTTGCAAGTTAAAAATTCTTTTCATATTAATGATACAAATTCAGAGCCATTTTAGCAAAAATGATTATTTCTGGATAGTCATGACAACCATAATTACTTTTATTGTATTTTCCACACCTTTCAATACTCAATCCATTGTGAAAGAGAATTGAGGACAACTTTGAAAACATGTCTTCTGACATGTCTGACATGATATATATAAATCATTCGCCAAGGTTTAATAGTCTGTGTTCATGGCTCTAGTTCTATAGAGGTGACACACTACATTGTTTGGCTGCTTGTTCTATATTATAATTAACACTAGGCCATCTACCATATATATAAATAAGCCAGTTCTTTCATTTTTATAAATTTGAGGGTACCTGATTTCTTTCCTCTTTTGAATAACAGACTGCATGTCGATTCAAAAGAAGAAATAAAACATGTAACCTCAACATACAGCTGTTATGCATGAGAAAACTATTGCAGATGTTCCATATAGGCTTATTTACATAATTTGGTAAATGTTGAGGCCATCCATCTTTGATTTATCATTTCACTAATTGGAATCCAAAATTATTTTTTATCTAATTGGCATTGACTACACTGTTGAATACTTCTGAGTTCATTAAATTGATATAATTTATTTCATTTATCCATAGCTTGTATTTATTAGTATCTGGTATTCTCAATAATGCATCAACATAAGTAATTTGTTTCCCAAACTTAAACATTATTTCAAATTATATAAGGCTAATATACTTATTTATCTGATCATTCTTTGATTAATATGATTTGGAGATCTTTTGAGCATACCACTAATTCTCAAAGAGGTCTATGGACCATATAGATTTTGAACATATGTCCACATACATATTTTTAGAATTTTGTCACAGTGAAAGCTGTTACTAAAACACTTTTATCAAAATGGCTATAGATATTTTGTTTACTGTTAAAGTACTGGATGCATACTCAATAGGGCATTAGCAAATGACAGTACCAACTCTATACTCTAGAGCATCTGTAGTTATAATTATTTCTTGGTCATTTTGATAGTGCATCAGAAGTTGACTTGACATTAACAACTCTTACTTCCTTGAATACTATGTCTTGTGCAATTCAAAATGATGATTGTCAAGCTTCATAAAATTTTGATACTGCATTTGATGCAATGTAAGCTTCAAATGTTATGTGTACTTTTTAGCCAGTCCATTCAATATAGGATCACACAAAGATGTTAAAATATGTCATACTTAATGTCAATAACACCAATTCAGCACAGTTATCAGAAATGATTAGTTTTGGATAGCTGTGATAAATGAACAAATCATTTAATACGTTTATGGTATTCTCCACACTCGTAGTTTTCACTATTCTGTATTCGCTTTATTTTGAATAGGAACCATAACAAACTAAAAAATATGTTTGTTGAAATATACAGCATGATCCATTTAAATCTTCTATGATCATGGTTTCCATTCTTTAGAGGGTAACAACACTGTTGATTGACACATACTACATCTTTTGAGTGCTCGCATATTAAGCGTCATATACCCGACCTAGACAATTTCTTCATTCTGACATTGCATAATCCATCTTATTATTTTTTTTATTTCAAAAAAATCTCATTTATTATAGTCAACTATTAATGAAAAAGGGACAAATTGACTTATTGAATGCCGCCTCACTATTTCAACAATAAATCGCTGAATTTCTTCAATTGAAAGTAATGGTAAATAGTTGATATATTTTGGAAAATTATATTTATTTATTCCAAATACATTAGTGACATTTATTTTTCAGAAATATGATAAAGTAATCGTTCTTTTACTTCAAGAAAGTGCATATAAGCCTCAATAATGTTAATTCATCTCATCTTTAATTATGAAAGAAAACATTTTTGAATGATAATTTTTTTAACTTAAATATGCCTCCATATAATAATAGCAAAAAGTAATAAAAATCGCTTTGTTATGAATAATAAATCATTTACTTTATCAGAGATACAATCAGAATTACTGGCATCAGGGAATAATGATTTATAAATAAATGGATTAATTTTTATATCTCAAATTAAATAAGTAATAAACGCTAATCTTTTTTTTTTCATGTGTCATAGCATCAACCGGGAAGCGAACCCGCCATCCCGGGACAACTGCTTGTAAAGCAGCTGTCGCTGACCTCTCGACCTACAATGCCTGACAAAATGCTAATATTTTTGAAAAAATAATAGCATCTGTTCAAATGAATTAAATTGATGTGTGAAATAAACTGCAATAAAACTACAAAATCGTATCCTGTTCTTAAAAAATTGCATTATGAATTATCAATGCTAAATATTTAAACACCATTCAATGGATAATGGATTATGAAGCAAAATATTTAAATTCCACTCCTGAATTGTGGATTACTAAAGCAAATATAAAATATAGTAAACGTTCCAAGTTATAAGAAATCTTAAAAACAGATTAATATGTTACTAATAGGTTATGCTAATTAATAAGTATGCTAAGTGAAATTTATTAATCATTATACTGTTTTGAGCAGAATACAACTAATTGTGCAATAAACCCGACAGATTATTTAATGCATTTTCTCATAATCATTTCTTTCTTATTTAGTTAATATTATAGTTGTGATTAATGTAATAAAGTTTTCTTAGATATTACGATGCTAAGGTATTTTATTTAATATTAGTTTTGATGAGATAGAATAGGATTAAATGGGGTTTACCTTAGGTTTAAGTTGAACAAATATAATTAACTATTAAACTTATATAAAACTGCTATCTTGCAAATATTATATGTTTTATGGGTTCTTAAGTTTCAATCTCAAAGTTAAATGCAGTTAATTATTCTTAAGTAGAACAGTAAATTTGTAAGGAATATTTTATGCATTATTGTTATATGTTGTGTATTAATTTTTCACTGTTATATAGTATGTAACAAGGCAGCCTAATGATTTAGTTATACTTTGTTAGTGGAGTAACTCTTCTAATATTTAAGCATGCAAAAGAATCCAGTAAAGAATTTTGACATAAAATAAATCAACTCAATGTGGTAAATATCATCTAAGTTTGCTAAGCATTGGTTTGTACTTGCTTCTCTTAAAATAGTGAAAACTTCTCCAGCATTATTACATAAATTCACATTTACTTGTCATGAAAATTTTATTTGTTATCAATTAATTTAATTGTCTCTCTATTTATATATCCTTTTTTTTAAAAAAAATGACAAAGAGAGAAAAATTTCATCCTATTTCTCTATAATATGGTTTCCATATTTTTGGGAAGTAAATTTTTTTGACTTCATCTTCACTATAAACTTATTAATCCTTTGTATTGGTATATTTGATAAAGATGGATAGATCATTATAAGCATAACAAAGTTTATGTAATGTGAGTTCTTTTGAGAAATTTATCAAGTGTAAATTTTGATGAATAGTTTAATCTCTAATTTTCGATTGATGATTTTGTTCAATATCATGTTTGGCTTTTTTTTATATTATTCTGATTTGCATAATTATATTTCTATATCCAGATATTATAATCCTTTTGGTCCATTTTTATTAAAAGCTTATTAAGCATCTATATTTGAATACTTATAAGGGTAAATGGGCCTTTGTAGATATTACAAAATTTATGGAATATAGTATCCTTTTGTTTCTTTATATATGTCATTGTAATAATTGTGAGTATTGTCCATCAGTTGCTATTTTGATTTTGACAATCATTTCCATTATGGAATGTTTTCAAATATCTTAATTGACAATTAAGGTAATCAAGTATAGTAGATTCATTTAAAATTTGCCAAACTATATTATCACCTGTTTGTTTGGTTCTGATGACCATAGTATTTATTGTACTTTCGATTTTCTTTTCAATTTTTTGTTCATTTCTGTAATCCTTTCCTTCCATCATCTTCTTTAATATTAGTAATTTATTATTACTACCATTTTTGTTCAGTTTCCTTGTTTTCTATCTGTGTTTTATGTTGGATATCATTATGTTGTGGTCAACATGCAAGGGTTGTTTGAGACATTTGTAATTCAATAAACTTGAATTTTTGTTTAAATGACTCATCCATACAATTTACTTTATCATGTATTTCTGTTGTACCTTCCATCAATTTTTCTAATGTAGTGTTTTCTGATATTCTTTCATTTTCTATATAAGTTATTTTAATTTCTGTTTGAAATTTTTATCTAAATCTTTCAATGATTCTTCATTAATGTTTGAATCATTAATTTGTTTGTACTGAGTTGATTAATCTTAAAATTTACTTCTTGTAATTCTTTTTGCATTTCTGTTTATATTTTCTCCTGTTTCTCATCTATTTCATATTTAAAATTTTCTCTGGTTCTATACAATTCATTGCATTGAGTATTCATTTGATTAATGATACTAGTCTGAAATTCTTTGAATCTCTATCGACATCTGGTATCCTTTTCTTCAATATCTTTTTTTATTTCTTATAAAGCTTGTCTCATCTTGGTATTCTCTCTTTGAAAATTATTTAAAACTATTAATACTTGTTCAGTATCATTAGATAATTTATTCTGCAAACCTTTTATTTCCAATTTTAATTCTGATTAACATTTTCCATATTACTTTTTAAATTTTCTTCTAAATTATAATTCATATTTATAATGATTTGGAACATTTGTTCTATAGTCATGTTACTTGTTGTAGCTTGTGCTTTTTGAAGTGCAGTTATTTAAAACACTTCATCATCGAGTGTAACCTTGATTTGAGAGATCGATTCATCAGGAATGGGTATTTGTGATAATTGGATTAGTGAAGATTTGTCTTCAATGTTCCTAGCATCTTCTCCTTCTTCATTAATATTAATATTATACACTTTTTCAACCTATTTCATTATTGTATTGACTAAGTTTTTTTCATTTCTTGTAATCATAAATTTATAAATTTCTTTATTCCTTATTTACTAAGAGAGATTATGTGTCATATGATTTCGTGCTATATCTATCATTTTTAGTGTAATTTTAAAACATTTCATACTTTTTTTAAAGATGTTATTAATTTAATACCTAATTTAAAATTGTCTTTTTAAGTGCCTGACTCGTGTATTTACTCATTTATTATTTTATTTTAAGGTCTGTATTTATTTTATTATTTATTATTTTAAGAATTCACATGAAAATTATCTCATCCTTTGATGATAAAAAATATCTATCATTGCTATGTGAATCAAGTGATCAAGATTTTATTCCATAAAACAATTTATATTTTTTTATAGATATAGTTGATGGTAAACTATTGTTTCATGCCCCTCAAATTTGCAACCATATGTAATGGTCTGCATCCCCTTAAGGAATGAGGGTGAATGCATCTAATTATATTTGGACTTAGGATGTTCACGTAGTAATCCATGAATAATATGATAATTTAATCCATGATTGCATCTATTTTAAATATAATTTAATATTTAAACATTTAGTATAGATACAATTTATACCAGTTCATCCAATCTTCACCTCTCTTTATTATTCCATTATGCTCAGTATTCGAATAGGGTGAATTTTACACTTAACTGTCTTCAGGAATCAGTTGATATACTGTGGCAATAATAATGCTTTTTTATAATTTCAATAGATTCTCAAAATTACTTCTAAAAAAGTTATCATGATATAAAGTCAGGATGAGATATATATGAATATATACCTTGGTCAGATTATTAATACAGATGGAAACATAATGGAGGAAATTAATCATAGAATTAAACTTGGTTGGAGTGCTTTTAGTAGAAATAACTTGGTACTAAAAGGAAATATGCCTATGTGTTTGAAAAGGAAGGTTTTTAACAAATGTGTTTTACCAGTTCTTACTTATGGATCTGAGACTTGGACACTCAATAGAAGAGCAATACAGAGACTTCAGATCACTCAAAGAAGTATGGAGAGGTATATGTTGGGAGTAACAAGAAGAGATCGAAAATGCAATGTATGGGTAAGAGAACAAACAGGTGTTACTGACCTCATTGAAAAAAATTAAAAAATTGAAGTGGAGTTGGGCTGGACATATTGCTAAAAGAGATGATAATAGATGGACAATTGAAATTTTAAACTGGATTCCAAGAGATTGTAAAAGACCCAGAAAGAGACCACATGTGAGATGGATGGATGAAATAAGAAAGTGTGCAGGGGTGATGTGGAGAAGAGAAGCTAAAGATTGGAGATGGATTAAACTTGGAGAGACCTTCATCCTGCAGTGGATTGATAATGGTTGATAATGATGATGATGATATATATATATATATATATATATATATTATAATGAAAATAAAATAAATAATTTAAATAAATCAGAGACTTTCTTAAAATATAAAAAAATAACATTATTTATTAAATGAAAACAATTTAAAATTATCTTATCAAAAATTTAATTATGAGTATTTTACATACATTTCTACTATATCAGTATATAAATTTTAAAATTATTCCTTTTCATATTCCATAGTATATATATAACACAAACAGTATTTAATATGTTGTAAAACAATAAATAAAATTTTATAATTCCAAAGATTATGATAATACTAACTAAATTTAAATTAAACAGTATAAATATAAATGAAAATTTTTGTAATATCCAATCCTTTTGAGGAGATTCCATTTTTATAAGACTTTCCATCTATGCATGGTCCCTATTGTTAAAAGAAAAGATCTTACATCCAAGTATATTAGTCATTTATACCAGTGGTCTTCAACCTTTTCACACCTGTGGACCGACAAAAATAAGGATAAGATCTTGCGGACTGGCAGAAGTCTAGAGATAAATTTTCTTATAAGATATAAACTGCTTAGCCTTAGATGAGCATAATTGTTATAACTGATCAAAACAACATTGTTAAATATACAAGATGAAGTTTATATATATATATATATATATGGAGTTTTTATAATAAAAAACTTTTTTTTTTTTAAATTTTGAAATTTTCTAGAAAAGTAATAAAAAATTTAATTCTATCCCCCTCCCCCCATAAACATCTGTGATAACTAGAAAAATAAATTAATTTATGTGTCATTGATTAGATTTTGTTTTCGTTCTGTTTCTTTTTTTTTAATTGGGTAAAAATGAGATGAAAAAATGAATAAAAATTGTTTATATTAATTAAAAGTTTAAACTCATTATTTTGTTATTACAAACTTTCCTGCCAGTCTACCACAGACCTGTAAAAAACTTCTGTGGCCTGGCACCAGTCTGTGGACCAAGGGTTGAAGATCACTGATTTATACCAAATAATAAACAGACAAATATTATTAAATTAAATTAGTAATAGACAAAAATTCTGTCTTGTCATAAGTGAATGAATTTAATATGAAGAAAAATAAAATCTTACCTTCATATTAAGTTTACTCATTAATCTGGTGAAGTCACTTTGTAAGGAAGACCTCAATTTTATTAAATAAAAAAAAATTAACCCAATGATCTTTCCACTTTTTTTCGTCTAGTGAATTTCCAAAATGGATTATTCCAACATAAGTAGATTTTAGAAGCAAAGGAAATAAAATTAAATATTTATGAATATTGATGCACAAAGATGATGTGATGTATTTAAAGTTTATGATATAGTCCTATTCATTTCCATAATTTGAGTAATAATGTTCATTAAGAATAAAATTCTTTTATTACTGCTCATCGATCTTTGGTGAGGCAATCTGTATACTCTGTTCTTCATAAACATTACTCTTGCATAATGTTGATATCCTTTCATGTAAATAATCTTGCTATAAATTGAAGTTGGATGATGTATGTTGCATTATATAGATGAAATATATATATATATATATTAGTCATTTCAGTAGGTATAAATAATTACTTTGTTTTAGGTTAAAACAATAGCCATTGATCCTATGGCAAATTGTCATTACTCACAATACATTTTCTATAATTTGAAATCTTAAAAAAAAATTATTTAAATATATAAATGTTTTTGATGATATTTATCTTCCTTAAAATTCAAATTTAGAAAGATATCATTAAGAATTTCTCTATTACATTAAACATAATTTCACTTTTGAAATTATTATTAATGGTATTAAAGAGTAATTATTTGCTCTTTACTTGAGTCATATTAGAGTTCGCTGCTAATAAAGATTTTATAAATAAAAGAAATTTGTTCAAAATATTGTCCAATCTTTCTGATGCGTTTGGTATTCAAACACAGCAAAATAAATAAGCATAGTGACTAGTTCATTTGTAAAAGATGGAACTGGTTTGGAAATTAATTGATTTATATTTTATAGTGGAATCAACTTCTGATAATTAGCATGTGTTAAATTATTATTTCATTCCATGATTTTGTATTCGATTATTGTTGAATGCATCATAATTAATAATTGCAAATTTGAGTTCTAATTTTATTTCCTTCACATTTAGTTGCTAAGATACAACTTGACCTTAGGTTATCTCTATGTTTTGCATCTTGAAGTAATGATATTAGTTAACTTAATAATTTTTATATATATAAATAATATAAATAGTTAACTTAATAATTTTTATATATATAAATAATTGAAATATAATTGTTTTAATATTTGATTTCATTAAAATAACTATTTATTTGATTTAATTTTTATTATTAAAATTCTATAATGTTTAAGTTATATATGTGTGTATATGGGTATTTTAATGTAAAAGGATAACGTATATACCAAATGAGCTTAATAATATTGTAAGTTACCCTTATCACTATTTTACTAAAAGAAAATTAAAAGAAATTATTCTATACCTAAAGTGTGTGTGTGTTTTATATCTATATGTATGTAGAATTTAATTCTACTGTATAAAATCTTAATTTGTAACATTTAGCTGTCTGTACTATTTTTAAATTTTAATGCATAACATTCAAGTAATCTCCTTTATTAATGACTGCCATACATATAAAATACATATTTATAATTTAATATATATATATATATATTGTACCTTCATGTTCTAGATTCAACCCCAAAATCATTATGTTCATAAAAAATTGTTAGCTTACTTTATTTATCAATTGTTTCAGAAGTTATCAATGGTTTATAATACTAATAAACAGTTATTGGTAAACTATCATAATATAAAATAACATTTGATAATATTTGTGAATTTTAAATTTTAATTTTTAATAAGCAATAGTTTTTAAATTGTACATCATAATAAAGTTAATATTTTATTAGTATAAAAATTGAATAGATTGAAACATGCATTGATAAATTTGTTTATTATTTTTTTAATTGTTTAATATTTTTATTTATGGCATACATTTAACAAGTATTATATAAACATAAAAAAGGAATGGGATTTATTATTTTATATGATTATGCATGTGTAAGGGCATTGTGAATACAATTAAAATAATATGAAATCATATGTATTTTCAAATATTATTTACATATAATTATAATAAAAATTATTTTTAAAATTTACAAAATATTTTATATTAAATAAATAGATATATAAAGAATATTAATTATTTTAATCAATTATGATTTTTAAAAGATGTATTTTAAGTTGCAAGTTTGCTGTATTATTTTTTTGCATTATTTTGCAAGCTGTTTATTTATTTAAAAGTTAAAATATTTTTATGATCATGGAATGCTTAAATATTTCAAAAACTTTTTATCAAGTGAAATTTTGACTCTTTATAACAGATTCAGTAGCAACCGTTTTTATTAGAGTAAAACTATGAGAACAGTATCTAAGTGAATGACCTCAATGTTTTTGTCACCAGGAAAGTAATATAAAACATCTGTGATTTGAGATCAAACTTTTTCACTCTTAATCTGCCTTATTAGTAAGCAAATTAATGTGTTTTATATAAAAAATAATAGTTGAATTGTGCTAAATAAAAGAAAATGTTTTCTGCAAAATACATTGTGTTTTGAAAGAGCTAGAAACATCTTGATGTAAAATTATGTCAAGTATAACACATTAAACTCTGAAGAAATATAGAATAGTCTTAGCAGTATAATATATATATATATATATATAAACTGTAAATATTGCTGTACATATTTGTGCTTCATCTAGTGCCAATTATATAATCACTAGCATGGGATTGAACACAACTTATCCATGTGGTTAGCATAAGCCTCTAGCAATGGGTGAGAGCATCTATTATATATAGATATGCAGATATGAGGGGAATCTCTACTAAAATTTAAAGTTATGAAAAATTAAATAGACATCTATTTTGATAAATTGTCAAAATAATTAGTTTTTTTTTTGCCAATTTAATTCAAGTATGTATATATTGTAGCAGTCATATTTGTACATTCATGCAACAAAATCTAGAGTTCTGGTAGATTATACCAAGGCTGATCTAAATGAAAGGTTGAGACCTTGAATCTGATCACACATCAACTCCTTCATCAACACTCCATATGAGGCCACTCGGAATTTCTTAGTTCACATGTCAGCAGTAGCAAAGGGTGGAGCAAGAGACTCAGGGAATATTAACTAAATTACTAATATTTAAATACACACACACACCTATTGCTGACTAGATAATGAATATATTAATGAGTAAAACTAATTAAGAAAATTAATTAAGATTTAGAATGAAGAGATTTAACTAAAATCTGGGATGGATTACACATGATACACAATACAGTTATTATAATTTAATATATTTTAATCAATCAATATAAATCAAATAAACAAGAGTGCATTGGAGAACACATGCAGGTGTAAACAATGATAGCAAGTAACAGGATCTCATCTGATGCACTATAATTTAAGAGTTTATAACAAGTTTAATAATCTACAGTCTATTCATGCCTTAATTTTACTATACCCTATTAGGTTTGCAATTGTTAAGTTGGTGCAAGAATGATGATTTATCATCATAACATTTAATAAAAGTCATTTATTAATACTTAACAAGCTGCAATAAGCTCTCTATGGAGATTATATATATATAAATCAGATTACAAGTTCAGATCAATGCTGAAATATTACATTATGGAGGATGAACTGAAGCTTTGTAGTATGACTTCAGGTACTACAGAATATAATAATATATATATAATAAAATAATATATATATATATATATATATATATATATATATATATATATATATATATATATATATTACTAGAGAGTTGTGCATCTCAAATGTGTAGTTAACCAGGGGATTCAGTACCAAGTACTCAGTTCCCGTGGATCATATGACTCACTGCAAATAAAATGAACATATAGTTCAGTGATCAGAGCAGCTTATACAAACAATCTAGACCTTCATGTTCCAGTTCTAAAGAAGAGCTGTCCAAACTAAGGAGATGGGATGGCCATTAAAACCAGAAACCCATTCATATAAAACATACAGTAAGGTGTATATGCATGTATGTGGTTCCTAAAGTCACATTCACCATGCTAAACATAATATTATTTAATAACTAAAAGTACACAAAATTCTATAGTTTCATTCCGCAAAACTACCATACACCAGTTCATTAATTAGCATTCTTGAAACATGCTAAAAAGGAATACTTAAAAGTAATCTGAGTTCTTAATAAATCTGCACAGCTTATATTATAATTAAAAGAGGGTCAAAACATATCTGGGACTTAAGTAATACATATAATATGCTTTCTAACTCATTCTTGCATTTATTAACTAATTACTTTATTACTTGCAAACCTAATTTAAACAATAATAATAATAATAATAATAATAATAATAATAATAATAATAATAATAATAATAATAATAATAATAATAATAATAATAATAATAATAAAAATAATAATAATAATAATAATAATAATAATAATAATAATAATAATAATAATAATAATAATAATAATAATAAATTTATTTAAATGCACATTATAATAATAATAATAATAATAAATTTATTTAAACGCACATAATAATAATAATAATAATAATAATAATAATAATAATAATAATAATAATAATAATAATAATAATAATAATAATAATAATAATAATAATAATAATAATAATAATAATAATAATAGCAGCTTAATGAAAATATTTAGGTTTTCAGAGTGGAGATTTGTGTGTGTGCTAAAGAGCAACATTACTTAATTTGGAGAACCTCTAATCATCGCTCCCCCTCAAACTTCATTCATAAAATCAATCTTTATTCTGAATTGGGCATAGCATAATTATAAAATAAATAAATATAAAACAAATAAGGAAGGCATGACCACAGATTAGCAAGATAGAATAATAACTGAATAAGTTATTATTAACAAGTATTTAGAATTTTATATTTTAATTTAATAAGTAGGCAAGATTACAGGTATTATTTTAGAAGTGAAATTATATTTTAGAGATTGAAATTTAGCTTTTATTTTATTAAAACATTATTACAATTTAAAAGTTCATGTTTGATTAATATTAGCTAGCTTAGAGTTTTAGAGATTCATTTATAAAGTTCTTTAAGTTATTTTAAAGAGCTCTGTAGGTAAATTGTTACTACATATTCTTTGTTGAAGCTTCTCTGTAGTTGATCACCATCATTCTCAGCTGGGCTTGTGTAATGTCTTTTTAGCAGGTGATGGGGCTTGAACTCCAGTTTTATCATTGACAATTCTACCCAGAAGGGAGTGGCAGTGGTTGGTTTAAAAGTTTTCATGGTAGAAAAATTAATGAGTGAACCTCCTTTAGCAAAACTTCAAGTTATTTATACTAGAAAAATTGGTAATTCAAGTGATCTGTTTACAACTTTTTACCAAACTTTTCTCAGTAATTAAAAATGCATAAAAATTAAATTTTTGACCATTTCTTAGTGAAAACAATAATGGTCAAACAGGTCACTCCATGTTCTTAGTTTTTTATTTTTAAAAGACATTAAATTTTTGACTACAAGTTTGATTAATTACTTGCAGATGGTTTTCTAAGAATTACAAATTTTTATAAAAATAGATAACTTTTTTAAAAAACGAGTTTAAGTTCATAAACATTTCAATATATATATATGTGTGTGTATGACTACTCAGGAATTGAAATTTATATATGAAAGCCTTTAAATAATTTTTTTTTACTAAAGATAATACAAATTTAAATTAATTTAAAAGAGTCATAATGCTTTTAAATCTAGTGCATTACATCTTCATTCACATATATATGTAGGTAATTACACACATATAACAATGTTCATGCACTTAATTAAATTTATATCACTTTATTAAATTTTAAATTTATAAATGTGCATGCATTACACACACACACAAATATTAACATGGTTATTGGATGTGCACACCTATACAAATACATGCACATACATGTAAATATACACTATTACAATAAATTAAATTATTAGAAGTTTATATATGTGGACTGGGATGGGTTTGAACTAAAAAAAAAGATACTACTATGGAACATAGTAGGTGAAATGGGATGATGGCTAAATAATACCATTTCAATATGCATAGACAAATCAATTTATAATATTTGTATAATTTATAATATTTGTATACTTTATCAATTTTGTATAATTTATATTTTGTATATTTTAAACAATTTTAGTAATAATTTTTATAAACAAAATAGATATTAGGAGTCAGAATGTAATTGTTAAATGTGGTGATTTAAATGGGTCATTGTCTCATTTAAAAAAAATGTACAAAATTTGAAAGGAACAAAAGATTATTTAATTAAATTTTACTTGGCTAATTGATCTTTTTTTTTCTATTACCATATATGGAAATATACTTAAGAAAATGTACAAAATTTTATATGTACAAAAAACTGGTTTTATTTAAATTTCATTTGGCTAATTGATCGCGTTTCATTATCATATATGGAAATATGGGTCAATTTAGGATATAACCAAGTGTACTGAGTTTGAGACAATGTCTAGCAAGAATTTAATCAGATTTAACATCTAAACAAAAATGTAAGGGAAACAAAAAATCATATTATGTACAAATAGCCAAAATTTTAGCTATTAGAATTAGTTTTTTTTTATTGTGCTAACATAGTCCACACAAGTTTCATTTGTGAAATAAAATTATGTCAGGGTAAAGGGAATGACCATTTGTTTTTTTATGCCCCTGGGACTTTCATCTTCCCACCCATGATGCCAAAGCCTGAAACAACTGGGCCCAATTTGAAGGAGACTTCTTACCTGAATTTGAACCCTAATTACAACTGATACCTGTTTACAGTAAAACCAGTATATAATCATGATCCACTGACCACATGTTTCACATCAACAAGTGGGCCAAGATAAATGTCTGCAATGCTGTCAATTAGTGAACTCTCTATTAATTTATATTATTTAAAACTATATTAGTAAACTCTCGGTTATTTTTTTTCTAAAGCTATTCTTTAAAATCTTAAATAATGTCTATACAATTTAATATAAAGCTATATTAATTTCATTTTAACTTTGGTGTGACAATTTAGATTGAAATTTATTTCTTTTAGGTTGCTATTGTGATCTATTTTTAATATACCAAGTTGGTATTCAACCCAGCAAGTAAGCCTAACTCTACTGCTCATTATCCTATTCAACTGCTTAACTTATGTGTTTGTGCTATTTTTTAAAAAAAATGAAATAAATAGGAGAAGAGAAGATGATAAAATATGTAGGGATTATGCTATTTAAGTTTTATTTAATTAATATTCAAGTAATTATAAGTATGAAATATAAAATTTGTAATAATTTAAAAGTTATTAGAATATGTAGCTCTAGTAATTAATTAATAAGTATGCTTTTAAGAGAAAAATTGGGTTTAGTTTATGCTTGATTTTATATAGAATAAAAGTAAATAACGTTAGATATAATATAAGACTGACTAAAGTTAATTTTCATGCTTAAAAATTGTAAGCTAGTTGGTGGATTTAGTTGTGTCATAATATCATTGTTAAATTGTTTTTCACGTTGATTAATAATTTATTTAAGTTATTATATTACTAGAGTTCAACATATTTAAATAATGTCAGTGTATTTAAAATAAATATTAAAATTAGTTAAAAAGGCACAAATTAACTATTAAATGGACTAATTTAGAATGTATGTAAAGTAAATTACTGTATGTGTGTGTATGAATTTATATGCATGATGATTTATTAAAATCTTATTTGTTATAAGAAAAGTTAATGTAATTTGTTAAATTATTTAAAAATAAGTGAATTATTAACTTAACATTGAAAGTGTTTAAAATAAGTGAGTTTAAGAGCTTCTTATAAATTAAAAGTGATAATTTAAAATAATAAAAGTATTATTTATTTTATTGTTTTATTTTTTTTTTATTAATTAAATAATTAACAAAAGTAACGTTCAACTTCTGGAAAGTTTTAAATTATAATGTGATAAGTAAAAAGTAGATCAATAATATGTAATTTTTAATTTAATTCCATGTTATCATTTACATATTTTTTAATAGAGGTCAGATTTTTGAAAGGTGTGGCTAATTAAAATGCCCGTCAAAATAAAAGAGTATAAGAATAAGGGATTTTCAATGTGCTATTTTGACTGAATTTTTCTTTCTCATTCCAAGAAACATCAACAAATAGACAATGATATTTAATTTCAATTTTTTATTCTAAATTTAAAAGTGTTAACTTTTTAAAACTTTTATTATTTCTTAAGTAACAATGCATTGCTAAAAAAATAAGGTCTTGAGTTTTTCTATGCTTTAACTTAATATAGAAACTTATAAAGAAAGTAACAAAATGCCTAAAGAAAATTGTTGCTCTTTATTAATTCATTTTATCCAACCATGCCTGAACAGAAAATTATGGAGCGAACAAATAATATGTTTTGCATTATTTTTTATAAACTATAATGAACATTGTACTGGACCATTCCTATTTTATATTTCCTATTTTTAGTAAAGTAATATTAACACTAATCACTGAGAGACTTTTGAACATTAATTTAAAGATAAAGAAAAAAATGCTTCAATGGAAATTAACATTAGTTAATTTAAAAATGTGCAACTCCTGACTATTTGAGTTATATTTCATTTTAAAGAGTTAACTTGATAATGATTTTAAAATGCTGACTTGTCTATTTAATAAAATAAGATCTCATGCATGCACACACATGAAATATATAAAAGGTTAGTTCTAATTGTAATATCCGCACTTACGACTGCTCCAAGGTTATAACTGCAAGTCATACTGTGCAGTCAGCAAATAACGTTTTACAATTCCCATGCTGTTCTTTCTTAACGAAGCTCTCCAAATGCATTGGTCTGCCACGAAGCTCTCCAAACGAATTGATCTGCAATGAAACTCTCCAATGAATTGGTCTGCAATGCTCAGCCACGGATGCTCTCCAAGGCATGGTCTGCACCGACTGCTCTCCAATGAATGGTCTGCAAGTGGCTGCTCTCCAAACGCATGGTCTGCAACTTGCTACTGCGTGACTGCTCTCTACAGCTCCCGATGTTACACTGCTCTCTACTGCCATCTATATTACACTGCCCGATGTTGCCCAGTGTTCTTATCGCTCTCTGACAACTGCAACAATCAATCAATGCACTGATCAATAGAGTAACACCTCTTATCTAGAAATATTTGTAATTAGCAAATATTTCTAGGAATTGTCAATCGCCATTATGTCAATGCACTAATTAAATTCCTCAGCTATCAGAGCGCGATCTAAAAACAGTTTTACGAATAAATTCTAGTTTTTCTGGAGTGCACAAAAATGTCTGACATTTTTACAAACACTACACTAATATTTTAACTAAATGTATTCTTAATTGCAATTATCTTGATATAGTTATTGTAAAACTTATTTTTAAATATTCTATTTTGTTATGTTTGATTTTTTCTAAACTATTTATTTTACATGTGTGTGTCTTTTTATTTATACATAAAATTCAATAATTCTTTTCAAAAAAAAATATAAAAATACAGAGATTCATACTTCATATATGCATTGATTAACAAAATCTGCTTTGAAGACATCTTTAAATGTGTTCTTAAATCATATTGTTTAGGCAGTAATATGAGAGACTTTTGAATTTAATTTTAACTGTATTACTACTAGCTGATGAATAATGGTAGTGAATTTAATTTACTTAACTAGAAAATAAAGCCAATAAATTTTTAAACTTTTTGGCTATATTAGACAATTATGATAGTAAACATAATATATATTAAATTAAATATTTTTATGGATTATTATAATAATAAAGAACAGAAATAAGGAGATTATGTCCATGTAAACAGAGATAACTTTTAGTTTTTGATGTTGCCAAAAAACTATCAGTTACTACCAATTGATAACTGCTGAGGCTAGACAAGTTTTCTCATTAACCTATAATAGTTCTTTTATTTGATTTTGGAAGAAGTTTTATTATGTAATAAATTTAATTTATAACAAAGTATTACCATGTCAATTTTTTATGCAATGTACTTACTCTTGAGCCTAATCTTAGCTATGAGAATCTTGAAGAAAAAGTTTATAAAAATGTGCTTTAGATCACTACAAAAATAATATTGCCAATTGTAACTCCATAATAATTTGTATGTCAGGCATTATAGTTTTTATAAATTGATTCTACAAAAATTCTATGTAGTAATTGTATTAATAAATAAATTTATTATATATCCTATTTTATTTATAAATCTTATACTTTCTGTTTTCATAGCTTAGCCATTATTCACTTTATATATATATATATTATTGATAATAAGCATTTATTAAACTAAAGATTATTCTCATCTCAGATATAAACATTAAATATCTCTTAACGTTTAATATTTTCTCTGTCTAATACCTTTTATAGATATAACTAAATTTTGACTCCATCTTTATTTATATTTTTTTTAAAAATGTGTGGTGTAGTAGAAATTTTAAGTATATCTATAAATAATATTATACAAGAAAATGGAAAAATGAAGTTGTGTTATATATGCATTTCTGTTTAATTAAAGATTGATATATCAATCTGAAATTTGAGTTTATATCTGGGTTAGCGATAATCTCTAGATAAATGAATGATTAGTAGTGATAATTAAGTATTGATATAAAGTGATTGGTGTCACGTGCTGCAGAAGTTTAATGGTATCATAAATATTGAACAAATGACAAAGATATGTGAAAAGTTTATAACCTGGATTATCTGAAGTGTGTGTTTTAGTATAAAACGTATGTCTTGGGCGTCATTTGTTTTTTCACATGCCTTTATTCATGTTTCAAGAATATATAGGCGTATTGAAATTTTAATTATAAATTTATATATAAACAAGCATACGTAAAAGAATATATATAATGCTTCTTGGAAATTCCATAATTTTTTTAGGCATTAGATGTTGTGTGCACACATATCTATTCCATATCAAATGTTTTATTAAAATATTACACTTAAAAATAATTATTCTACCTTTATAATTTTTTAGACAAAATATATGTCAGAATTCTCCCATAAGTATGTTTAGACTTTAATATTTTTTTGTTTAAATATATAATAATCAAAGAATTAAAGTTTAAATTTTTAGCTTCATTAAATTGTCATTGCATATTAGACATAATTTTAATTTATAGCTTTTGTGCAAGAAAATTCGAGTTAATTTGGATGTTACTTAATTGATATCTTGAGTGATATAACAAGATGTACTTTAATTTCGATATTAAATTAAATATATGTGCTAGAGGATATTACAAATAATAGAAAATC
This sequence comes from Epiperipatus broadwayi, assembly GCA_028023455.1. NCBI lineage: Eukaryota > Metazoa > Onychophora > Udeonychophora > Euonychophora > Peripatidae > Epiperipatus > Epiperipatus broadwayi. The sequence continues at coordinate 303,573 of JAQFVV010006452.1, read as the reverse complement.
TTTCATATTTTTTTTAAATAAGAATATTTGCATAAGCAAAAATAATTTTATATATAAAAAAGAAGATTGTTGTAAAACATTAAAAGTTTTTCCAAAGTTAGACACATATGTACTGTCTTATTGCAAATGATGTTTTAGGCGAAGATGACTAAAATTAACGTTAGCTGTTTGCTACATGATTTGTTTCCTCAGCTGCTTCTTAAATACATGAAAAAAAGAATGTTATTCTAAAGATTTTCATTTTTTGTGAACTCATGAAGCAATTTGAAAAGAAACAAGGCCTGTTGCTACTCTCTAAGTGTAGCAGCTGGATAAGAAAAAAAGTAGATATATTGAAAGAATTACTTTAGAAATGATATTCATTTCCTTTTTTCCCTCAAAATATCTAAATTTATGCTTTTCCTATAAAAGTAAATGATTGCTACTATTTTATATTATTCTAAATATATATATAGTTCAGTAACATCATTTCATCTACTCACAGATGTGTATATTTAGAGATATAAATTTACATTTGTCATAGTATTCGATCATCAGATTTTCAATTGGATGGACGGTTGAAGAGTTGAAGTGTAGAGTAGATTGAAGCCTGTCCATTAAAGTATGAGGATTGGCTATCTTAATATATATCTGAGCACTTATAGCATATATGTGTAGAGATGGTAATCTGGACCAACTGATGATTGCTGGTTTAGCATGAAATACGTGTATTGGTGATTATTTATCTTTTCAGCATATATGTGCTTGAGTGTATCAGTGTTATTAGATAGAGTGGAGAGTGGTGGGCGTGTGAAAGTCTGTGCTCATATACCCTATATATTACATATATAGACACAGGTATATAATAAGCTTATGTATTTCAGTTATTACATAGTATCATCTTATAATACATAATTTATCTTAAATAGCTTATCGGTTTAATTATTATGGTTTCACTGCCCTTAATTTTGAATTCTCCAATTATTATTTATTAAGCCTTCCAATTTAGTTATTATATATATATATATATATATATATATATAGAGAGAGAGAGAGAGAGAGAGAGAGAGAGAAATAATTTCCATCTTTAATATATGCTCTGTACTGGTCTTATAATATCTCAAGGATGTTATGTTGAGTACTGAAAATACTCTAAAACTTAAACACAAGATAGAGACTTTTTAAAAGATAAGAGTGGCCACCTTATTTTTAAACCTAAATTCTAATTAGATAGGCCAATCTGTAGTGTCTTAATTTGAGAGTGGGATTTTCTATCACAAATTAATGTTCACAAAATTTTTCAGTTTACTACATATTCAAATTGATTTACTAAGTGCAGTACAGTGCATATATTAAAGGTGGAAATCCTTTGTCTTAAATTAATATGATCTCTGTGCTTAGTAAATAAATTTGAATATATATTTATGTGTGTGTATCTGCATATGTTTATATAATAATTATTACTTAAGATATATAAATGTAATTATCTATGTCATAAAGTATAATTATATCACAAGCTAATAGCGCATAATGAATGCTTCATTCAAATATCGAAAAAGCCAAAACAAATTATGGCATGACAGCTATTTAGCAACTATTATTTCAATCCTAAAAATCTCTCTCTATCTCTCTCTCTCTCTCTATATATATATATATATATATATATATATATATATATATATATATATATATATATCAGATAAAATATTTTTTTCAAAAACTCTAACTTTACTTAGAAATTATTTTCTAGAATCATTATCTTATTTATTTTATATTCAGCTTATTTCTGGGTAGTTAACATAAATTCTATTTGACCAGAATTAACATTATTTTAAATTTTGTGTGTCCAATAAAATGTTCAGTACAAACAGATGACTTTTGACATATATAAATCCAACATATATAAGTTTATACTTATGCATTATGCAAAAGATTGTAAACATGTATCACATGTTGAGTTGAACAATATTAAAACAAAAACAAAAAATATTATTCATGAGCTATAAACTAACATTTTAATCATACTATTCAAAGTTAAATAACAATTCAACTTAATATTATAATAAAAAGAAAAAAAAATGTATATTATTAGTAACAGTATAAATTTTATTAAATATAAAATTGCTAACTAAAATGCATCTATTATATCCCAATATGGTAATGCACTGTTAATATGATCATTTAAAGAAAGATACTGTTTAATACATTACAATATAAATCCATAATTGCTTTGATTTATGCATATGAGTGGATACCCAAACATAACTAGAATCATTCTGTTTTGCATGCCTATTATAAGATATGCTTCTGCTATTACATACATCTTGCATAAATTCTTTTGCATCAATCAAAAAAATGACTTTACTACGGAAACTCATAGTGCCATGTAACCTTTTTTAAAGTACATTTCATGTATTTGGAGATTTTTATAATGACTAAAAGGTTTAAACAATATGAAATTCTGTTTTCATTTGCAGAAATTGGCAGGAAAACAGTTGCAATGCATAAAACATACTACAGGCAAGCTGTTATCATAAAAACACAAGTTTATTTATGGCTTAATTGAAATATTAAATTCACCACACCCCTAATAGTGTTGCAAAGTCCAAAGTCATAACAGCATATTTTTTCTTAGATTTAATTTGTAATGGTCAGCATTTATCGGCAAGTAATATAAACACCCCATTTAATGGCAAAAAAATGAGTGCAAGCTTCACCCTGACAAAGTGTCAACTCTAAAAGCTCTGAGTGTGAAACCCTTTTAAATTAAATTCAGCATGATGCAGCTTATCTATCAGCCATATTTACTCAATCTTATTTTATGTATTTTTTAAATAAAAAAATGTGGTTTAGTTGTAGACTTACAAGTGGTGAAAAAAAAGCTACATGCATTAAAATGCAACACTTTGAAAGTGTTTCTAGACTACTTTGAAAAATGAAAAATTTCTTAAAACTGGTGTATTGCATCATACAGACAGTAATTTGAAAAATATTACATTCATACTTAAAAAATAAGTAAACAATTTTTTAAAACAGGCAAAACTCTCCATACAGTAGTGCCACTCAGTGCCAACCAGAGTAATCAATGGATGCCAGAAGGCTTGTGCATAAAATCCCTATCTAGGGCCTACTCGTCCAATAACCCAGACTAGTTTCTGGCTTGTGGCCTTCATCAGTGAGGAGCTTTGAATATTTGATGAGTAGGCACTAGATAGGGATTTTATGCACAAGCCTTCTGGCATCCATTGATTACTCTGGTTGGCACTGAGTGGCACTAATGTATGGAGAGTTTTGCCTGTTTTAATAACAGTAATGTGCTAACATAAGAAATAGTGATCATGTGATGTTTAGTGGTTTAAACAATTTTTTATAAAATTTTGGTTACTTTTGGTATTCTCCCACACATTGAATTATGCAAAAAGTTGTAGAATATATTAAGTTCAAAAGTCTTTACTGCTTTTAGTTGTTTGAATTATAAAGATTTAGGACCTAGAGCAGGCGTGGCCAACAGTTTTTGTCCAAGGGCCACATTAGAAAGAAAACTTTTTTCACGGGCGGATGAAATATTAAAATTTAAAAATGTTAAATCCAAAAACAATTCGTTTAATTAAACAAAATTTTATTATGTAATTAAATAATTTGGTACAAAAAGTTAACAAAAAAACTAATGTGACGTGTTGAGGCGCTTTGCTTCGTTTATTATTTTTTTAATATCTGGCTCTATACTTGTAGTAACTATTCTTAACACAGCCTCTAAATGTAAATCAATCAATCTTGATCTTGTTGTACTTTTATTTAGATTCATTAAAGAAAAAGTTTGTTCACAAATATAAGTTGAGCTGAAGATTACTAAATATTCCTTGGCAAGTTTTTTTAAATTTCCATATTTTCCATCATTCAATTGCTTATAAAAATTGCACACATTTTCTTGTTCTTCTTGATATTTCTCATGCAATAATTTATCACATTGTAAAATAATTATTTCTAATTGTATATCAACAGGAACATCATATACATGTACAGAAAATGGATTTCGGATAATAGATAAAATTTTATCAATTTTCTTGAAGCAATTGAATCGTTGCTCGAAATCTGTCATTAGTGCAAGGATATTGTTATTGAATTCTTGAACTTTTTCTCTTGAAATATTTAATGATACGATCTCTAACATTGGAAAATGAACAAATTGGCATTCAGCCAGGTTTCTAGAAAAAAGATTAAGCTTCATTTGAAAAGATTTTAACCTTTGTACTAAATCATGAGCATATAAATTTTTTCCCTTTAAACATACATTAAATTCGTTGAAATGTGTTAGAATATACAAAGAAAATGCTAAATCACAAATCCAATTTGGTTCTGATAATTCAGGAAAATCCTCATTTTCTTTAAGTGTTAAAAATATTTTTATTTCCTCTCTAAGATCCCACACACGTCTTAAAACTTTTCCCAAGCTTAACCAACGGATTTTATTGTGATATAGTACATCTACATAACTAGTATTTAGTTCTTCAAGGAGTCCAATAAATTGCCTGTGTTTTAATCCTTTTGATCAAAAGAAATTCACTAATTTCACAACTACGCTTGTAACATGATCGATTTTTAAAATATTTTTGCATAATGCGTGTTGATGAATAATGCAGTGTATGGGTATAATTTTATGATTTGGATCAATTTCAAAAATTTTGTCTTCAATTCGTCTTATAAGACCAGTATTTTTTCCAATCATATTTGGTGATCCATCTGTTGTTACATTCACCAATTTTTTCCAGTCAATATTGTATTTAAAAAAACATTTTTCAACCTCTCGGAAAAGATCTTCTCTCTTTGTTGTGTCTTTCATAGGAACAATTGACAAAAGTTCTTCTGAAATTTGAAAATCTTCAATAATAACTCTGATAAAAATTAATAACTGAGCAGTATCCTTTACATCGCAACTTTCATCAAGAGCTATTGTATAAAAATGGGCCAATTCTAAATTATTCAGTAACTGATCATTTAAATTAGCATTCATATCTTCTATTCTTCGGGCAATAGTTTGCCGAGACAGGCTTATATTTTCAATTTTATGTTTAGCTTCTGGACACATTACATCACAAACATCCAACATACACTTTTTTAGAAATTCTCCTTCGGTAAAAGGTTTTCCACATTGAGCAAACCATTTTGCTACTAGAAAACTTGCTTCAGTAGCAGATTCTTGTAATCAATTTTGCTGTGTAAATACATTTTGCTGTCTGGTCAATTTTACTTTGAGATCTGCGGCTTGTTTTTTCACCTTTCTTCATTTAAATTTTGTGTGTAACCTGCATGTTTAGTTTCAAAATGTCTTCTCAAGTTGTATTGTTTTAAAACAGCTATACTCAAATTGCAAATAAGACAAACCGGTTTAACACCAATCTTGCCTAATAGGATAGTGGTGGCTATGGTTATAAAGGAGCCAAAGACACCAAAATGTATGGGTGCTGAACTGAGTTCAGACCCATAAGACTATATAAGCTATTGAGCTTAGATTGAAAATATTTTTTGTGTTTTGAATTTCACTCTCATAGTTTTATAGTTAAGTAGAGATAAAAGGTAGTTGCTATAGAGTTGCATTAGATCCTAAGATCTAGATGCTGTGCTCTCAGATCCAAAGCTTCTCACTGACAAAGGCCACAAGCCAGAAACTAGTCTGGGGATATTGGATGAGTAGGCATTAGATAGGGATTTTATGCACAAGCCTTCTGGCATCCATTGATTACTCTGTTTAGCACAGGTGGCAATACAGTATGGAGAGTTTTGCTCTGTTTATCAATTATTATACATAGTAAAAAAATATTTCCACTTCCATTCTTCATTAAATATACAGCATTCAAGATCAATTTTTCATTTTCTGGAAGTCATCCCTAGAATTAAAAAAATTTTTAGCTTAAAATATGCGAGTTGCGTATTTTTTGCCATAAAAAAATTACAGTGATAAAAAAATTGACAGCAAACATATAGGCGTGTCAATTCGAAGCTACATCCAATCATGAGAGCTTTATTCGCAATAAAGCGATCGAAGCTCGCTCTAGTTTAAAAGCTTCATTGAATTCGTTACAATAACATATCTATAAAAACTACAAGTGTATTACTAAAAGCATTACGAGTGGTTATTCAGAAAAATAAAAATTAATTTTAAACAAGTACAACAAAGAGCTTTTAAAATCGCAATTTATTTTTCTTTTTTTAGTTAGTATAATTTATTTTTTAGATGAAGTACAATGAAAATTGTTTTTGTTTCATATTTATCTATTTAATTTAATTAATGTTAAAATTTGAGAGAATAAAAACGACATGCAGATTACTGATCCAGATAAGAAAATTCATAAAGAAATCTTTTATATAAACAATTTAAGGGACAAAAAAACTAAATCTTATTTTGGTTATTTACTGCGAATCTATGAACTGCGATGCAATGGAAAGTAGCAAAAAAAAAGTGCAGTTTCTATCTTACTTACATATACACCTGGGTCTCGTTTTACGCGATAGATAGGTTCCTCAGAAAACACGCGCAAATGAAATCGCACAAAAATAGACGTAACTTACATTGAAAAGGGGGGGGATGCGGTCTGTGATTTTTTAAAATTCGTGTAAAAGCAAAGCACCAACGTAAATTTACTTTAAAATTCGCGCAAAAAAAAAAATAAGGAAATAAAATATGACTAATAAAAAATTTCAAATTTGAAAAAAATTGATACAAGACAAACTTTTTTTAACAATAATATTTAATTTTATTCAAAATAATATATTTTTATGCATAATTTACATTTTTTTTATACATGTTTTAATTATTATCGATATTTGCTGAAAAAACGTTCGTTTGCAAACTGAGGAAATACAACTAGCGCTAACTTCACACTCATGTGTCAATAGATTTCTGGTGACAACGTAATTAGTAATTAATCTTTGAGACGATGATTTTATTAATTGTTTATGAACTTAGACTTACGATAATAAAAAGACATTTATTCACCACTGCTGGGAAAAATATAATTAAAACTAACAACTAAAAATTAAATTCTTATTTTTGTCTTCAATTTTCAATTCCGTTTAAAAATCAAATTTCGTTTCACTGCTATTACTCACCTTTTAAAAATAAACTTGCGGACACTAAATGATTAATAATTGATTACGTTCTTTTTTAAAAAGCAAAAATAGAATGTGATTTAAAATGCAAAATTAACATGCACACTGTTTGAACAAATTTACATTATAATCTTGTAAAATTTAATGATTTTAATTTCATTATTGCATAAAATCTTAGTATTATAAAGCACTGAAAATATTGAAATTACTAAGATGAAAGTTGAATTCCAATAATGTGCTATTACTTTCAATATAACATAAGTGCACAAAATTTATTATTTAAAGTAATAGCGCATTATCGGAGTTTGACTTCCGGTGAACTTCAAAATCGTGTTAAATAAGTCCGTGTAAAAAGAGACCCAGGTGTATCAATTTCCAATAATCAAAAATGCTTCCGGAGGCCACATACACTCATGATGTGGGCTGTATGTTGGACATGCCTGACCTAGAGTATTTTATGAAAAGTACAGGAATGTGAAATTATGGTACATTGTGCAAGTGCCATTTTAATGCTTCAGTAGAAAGACCTTTGATGATCATAATTTGTGATATTAAATTATATTTTGCTTCATAGACAATGATTTGTTATATGTTACAATTATAGTTAGTAATATTATGAATGGAAAAACGTTTTTGATTTACTGTAAGATGTCTTTTTACTCCTTCATATGTCATAAAAGAGCTGAGCAGAGTAGTTTTGTAAAACTGTTATTACAACTACATTACCACGTAATTATTATAAATGTAAAATAATTCATATATGTATAGATATAAATAATATTTATAGAGAGGAAATAAAAATTTAAAATGGTTTTAATTACAGAAATAATATAAAAAGATAATTTAGTATCTCATCCATATTCACATATTAATTTTTTATTTATGTACTAGAAATTTATAATATCATACTGAGAAATATCATACTGAGATTATCAGGTGCTACATTTAGAATAGTAATAGGATCCACAGATGGAATAGTATAGTGATTTTAATTTATCCAAACAATTGCAAATAATCAACAAACAACTGAAATGATATTATTTTTTGCTTCTTTAAAAAATAAAATAAATGTAATCGAAAACTATACCTTGTTCTTGATACAAACAATTATTCTATAATCTCTTTTATTTTATTTTACTTCATTGTCCCTGGTCACCCATTTTAGTATAGGATCTGGAGAGCTTGAGTCTCTGTGGTTTTACTCAAAAATATGCATTAATCACTCAGTGAGATTGCTTTGTGCAATAGTGTTTTTATTTTTAATTTTGCAGATGACAATTCTGACTTCAAACAGTTTTAACAAACTTTTGAGAATGAGAAAATCAGAAAATGAAAGGTGGTTTACCACTCTGAGGCTTATGTTGGATGAGACCATATAGTTAGTAAATAATGAATCATTTTGAAATTAAATATTGGCAAGAGGTTTACTTAATAAATGATTATATTTTTGAAAATCTGATTTAGGGCTTCCTGCTGATCATAAAAGTAGACAAAACTATAAAAGGTAGCCTAAAATTAACATGCTTTATCTGTTTAGGTCATTATATTTATAAAAATAACTATTAAAATTACAAAAAAATTCCGAAAATTGGTAATATTATTTTTTTTATCTTCCAGAGAAAAAAAGTTTAATTATGTATAGATGAAAAAAAATATCTTTAAATAATAGAAATGTATATGGTATTAAATATACTGTGGGTTGGAATTTGGTATTTCATATTTTAAGAATTTTTAAATGCATTAATAATATAATATTGGCACTAATATATGATTTGTGTAATGGTATCTGTACTATACTCTAATTTAAATCCAAAAAGTTGAAAAAAATCATTTTGTTCATTGTTGGATGGTATTATTATATTAATATAAAAACTACTTTTTGTTGGATAATTTAATATTTATCTTGGTATAAACAATAAACATATTAATTAAAGATTATTGAAGATAAGAATATTGACTATGAAAACTCAAATAAATTTCTATTATTCAATATTTGCACTATTTATAGATTTTTGCCTTGAATATTATTTTCAAACTAAAAAATTACTATTCATCAGTCAAGCATTGGTGGTTGAGTAGTCAGCACAGATGTCTTACAAGCAGTTGTCCGGGATTTGCAGGTTCACTTCCCAGCCAATGCTTTGACACATGGAAAAAATTACTATTCATCAGAATCATTCACACTTGTAATTATGATATCTTATGGGTTGTGATATAATTAGCAGTCAGAATATAAAGAAATATAATAATTTGTAGGAACATATGAATATATATCATAGACTTTTAATATATATTAAGAACTCCAATTTTAACATGATAATTACATTTCAAAGCAGATCCTATTCAAAATATACTAGCATGAACTTTGAGTTTCAATTTGAAAACAACTAACATTATTAGTGTCAAATGAAATCAAATAATTATCAAAGTATTAATATGGTCAATTTGCATTTTAAGATTGTCATGTTATTGCTGTGTTAAATTGTCTTAAGGATGTAAAAAAAACCTATTCTTAGGTTGAATTAAAAAAAGGCATTTGAAAGTTTTTTTCCAATGATACTATTATTAGTGATTTGATTAAAACATGGTATTTTTTGTATAGGAAAATAATAAATTAAATATGGAGTTTCAAAAATACTATAGAGATTCAATTCAATGTCTACTAAGAAGGTTAAAAGTAATTGGTAGTTTAAACTGCAAAGAAATTCATTCATTCACCAATCATATTCATTTTTAGACTTTTTATACATTTTAATAATGTTATTAAAACTATGGATGGAATTTTCTAAATGATAGTCATAATATTTTGACCATGCGGAGGAAAGATTTTGATCAATTTTGTATTATGATACAAGATTTCATATATTGGCTTTTAATAATATATCCATTGACCTATTCATTTAGATTTGGCCAAAGGTATCCAAATTAATAAAAATAAAATAACACCTTATAATTTTGGAAATAAAAAGGCTGCATGTTCCGATAAAATATCTTTAGAAATTATCAAATACAGTGGTAATATGTTAGATTTAAACTTACTGACATTTTTTTAAGAATACAGTGTTTGAATTTTAAAATATTTTTATTGTTTCAATCTATAAAAATAAAAATAAATAGAAAGATTGCAAAAATTATAGAGTATTATTATTATTATTATCCACTACTTCTTTAATATAACTATCACTGCTATAAATCCATATTCTGTGATTTGTTCATCTTTAGTAAGCTGGCACATGTTATATGAGTGAACTTGTAAATCAAACATCAGTGATATTTTGGATGGAACTATTTTGGGATATCTTATATATTTTAGATAAAAAATTATATTATAAAAATTTATAATATTACATTAAATATTACTAATTTAACAGAACACAAATAACTTTTTAATGTTCTCATATTGAATAATGTTCTGTAATAAGATCGTAAGCATTACATATTCAAGCAATAGTTAAAATTATTTATGTGCTGTTGAAATTACTAATATTGAATAAATGTAGATTTAAGTTTGTGAATAAATCTATATTTATGTACATGAAAAAATAATCCATCTCCTGAAAATAAGACCCAAGTTATCTTTTGAAGCAAAAATGAATATAAGAACTGATCTTATTTTCAGAGAAACATAGATTTGAATTTAATAGAATTGCTTAAAATTTTATATATAAGTAATTAATACCAAGCTAATCCATATTGAAAATTAATCCTTTCAGTAGGTCATATAGTTTCTTATATGTAGAATAGTGTAGGTAAAACTGAATATTTTATGATTTTAAATTTAAAAATTATTTTTAGAAATTTCATTTGTTTTAAGTAAAACTCATGAGAGGGTAGTATAGAGACTTTTTCTTTTAATTTAATAACATTTTAATTATATTTTAAAATTGAAATTTAATTAAAATTCAATTCAATATACTTTGTTGAAATTTTGTACATTTTTTAAAAACTCTTAATGAAAAGGATAGAACACATTAATATTTAAAATAGGTGATTTAATTTAAATAATATTTATATGTATTGTAATGCATAATTAACCAAAAAATGTATATTCATTTTAGTTATTATTTTTAAAAAAGTAAGAGTAAATAATAAGCTGAGCACTGTTTAATGTGCTTAGATTATTTTAAAAATTTATTCTCCAGCTGAAAATCGTTAAAATTTTTTTTACCATTTTTGTATAATTATTTAGATTTGCTGGTGAATGAAAATAATTCTAATCTGTATTTTAATTTAAATCCAGATATGTTCATAGTTTGAATCATTATTTAAAAATAAAATGTCACAAACTCTGCTGATTACTAAAGTATTTTGTATCATTATTAGAAATAACTATGCTCCAAGTCAGATTTGAAGACTGTAATAAAATCTATAAAATAGGGATAGTTTTTTTACACCATTTTGATTATAATATTAGTTGAATTAGATTGCCATTTTCTGGGAGAGTGGTTAAAATTTGTGAATGGTGTTCTTTATTAAAAAGTAATCGCTGAATGTAATACTTCCTTAAACTAATATTCTGACATAAATGTTTGGCATTTTAAGTATAATTCACATGAAACTATATAATATATAAATAACAGAATTATTTTGAATATTTTTTGTTATTATACTTGTAATTTAAAAAAAGGTACTTTTGTAGAGGCCATACAACAGAAGTTCACCACCCATGTTTGTTTTAATTGTCTATTTTCAGGGGTTTCAACTATTTGTTTATATTTGTTATCTCAAAAATATTTTACCAAACATGTGTTACATAGTAAAATTAAACAATATTAAAAAAATAAATTATAAGTGACTGTTACCTTTAAAAAATATTACTAAATGGCTTATAAATTCCATTTCTCAACACATAATTAATAATTTTTTAATGTATATGTTAGCTTACAAATATAAACACATTGTGAATATTGCTATTATTTAGTGGCATTTTATTACAGTGGTGGGTCGTGTGAAAGTCTGTGTTCATATACCCTATATATTACATATATAGACACAGGTATATAATAAGCATGTGTGTTTCAATTATTACATAGTAGAGATGTCTGCTCATCTATTGTATTTGTAATAAATGGATTATGTCCTGTACATGAGGGGTCAGGTTGACTTTAGGTCAACATAGGTGTGACAATAATATTAACCTCAGGGTGGCCTTTGAGCATTTCATCAGATTTTTAATTGAATGGATAAGTTGAAGAGTTGGAGTGTGGAGTGGATTGAAGCCTGTCCATTAAAGTACGAGGTTTGGCTATTTTAATATATATCTGAGCACTTACAGCATATATGTGTAGAGATGGTAATCTGGACCAACTGATGATTGCTGGTTTAGCATGAAATACATCTATTGGTGATTATTTATCTTTTCAACATATATGTGTTCAAGTGTATCAGTGTTATGAGATAGTGTGGAGAGTGGTGGGTCATGTGAAAATCTGTGCTCATATACTCTATATATTACATTTAGTGTAATATTATTTTTAAGTTTTTACTTTCCTTGTTTTTGTTTTTTTTTTTTGTGTGTGGAAATAATTAAAATTTGGAATCTTCTCATGACAGAAGAGATAAAAAGCACAGGGGGACTGTGAGACAACACATCGATTCCTATTTAACAGAATTTATGTTGCACCAACTGCATAAAGATGAAAATACATTTGCAGCAGTGATGTATGCTATTAAGAATTTTTTCTCACTGACATGAAGAATACACAGTTGAAACACACCTTTGCTATACTTTTTTTGATCAGTTTTTCCATTTTTTATTTATATTAAATTTCCTTTAATTATAATTATTTGTAGTTCTGTATATTTTCTTTTCTCTTTTAGAATCATATTAAAAAAATAATATTAAGTATGATAGCTTGTAGTCAGCCATGTTGTATACAAGATTTATTTGATGCCCTTGTAAATTAATAATTACAACAAACATACCTGGTGAACAAACAAAATAGAGTTTTTGAATTTGGATGAATTATATTTTATATTAGGCATTCAATTATGCTACGACTTAAAATACTGCTTGCATCTAATAAGATATAACTAAAACTCATAACCACAATTATATTCATTTCAATTGACCAAATAAATTGAAAATTACCCATATAGTTTTTATGAATTGCCTTCCATTTCATTTTACAATAAACCATCGCTTTACCAAAGCTTAATAAGACGTATATAATAAGGATACAGTATATATAAAATCAAAATATATTTTATTGTAGTTTATAAGTAAAATACAGTTTTAGATTGAATAAGCGATGAGAAAATTTGTTAGTTTTTATTTTTTACTCTTGTTTTAATCAATTTTATAATTTATTTCAATATTTATTTTTTTAAAAAAGGCACTTTTGTATTTAAATTGTTACACGTGTATCATTTTGCATGATTTACTACTCTAGTTCACCTTTGTAGAATTCAAAATCAGTTGTTAAAACTAACTAGGTCAAGCAGTCTGTTTAAAGTAATTAGTCTTCAAAATTTGATCAAATTTGCTAGTCCTTTTCGTCTGACTTTTATATTTAAATAGTGATTTCTTTCAGTTTAAGAAGTTTATTTTAAAAGACAGTTCTTTAAATCATTTATCTTTTATTGCAGACAGTTAAATTGAGTTTCTTCAATATGTTTTTAGATCTCTCATTAAACTAAGTATTATTATTCCATCAAATAATTTTAAAAAGATAAAGTAAATTATCAATTATATATATTAAAATTATTATTATTTAAATTATAAAAAATAATGGTTTAAAAAGCAAATCAAAACTTTAAAAAATTTAATAATATGAAAATATAATTATTAGTTAATATACAGTACTATAAAGGCCTACAGATTTTAAAGCAGTGATTGATTGGCGGACATTGGACCTCGTGATCGAAGGTCAATTCTTTCACTTCCGGCGCTAGAACATTATGTGTATCTTTACGTGAATTCTGATCAACAAATTATTCGACAATTTTTATGTTAGCAATGGTAATAATTATGTAACATTTAAATGGTTTACGTATTTCAATCACTCTGAATAGGATCAAATCTAAATTTAAAAAAAGAGCGACTATACAGGTTTCCATAAATAGTAATACTATGCAATGCATTACCAAAGTTTTCTATATTACAAGGGGAATCATTGCTTTAAATAAAAGACAAATTTGATAAAATTAGTAATGAGACTTAATAACATGTCTCTAATGTTCATTCATTTATTGAATTCTTATTTATTTGGGATTTAAACTATAACCATCAAACAGCACATGAACACCATTCTTTATGCTTACACGAGCTGTTTTTCACAGTGGCAAAACTCCATACAGCAGTGCTACTCAATGCATCCATTGATTGTTCTGGCTTGCACTGAGTGGTGCTACTGTATGGAGAGTTTTGCTTCTGTGCTTTAAAGTATAGAGATATATAGCCTTTACATAATAGAGATTGCATATTTTTCTTGGATAATTGACGCCTATCAAACATGATGTACGGAATCAGATTTATGTTACAAGAGTAATTTACTACATTAGAACTAATAATTAATACAAGTTGTACTAGACAAAAACAAACTGTGTCATGAGTAGTTTTGGTATATACTTGATAATTGTGTCCTAAAAGATAAATTTTAATATAGCATCATATATTATAATAAATAATGCTAAATTTAAAGATACTATCAATAAAAATAATATTAACAAAATTACTATAAATAAATAAATAATCATAATAAACATAAATACATATTACAATAGAATGGCAGCCTGTTGAGTAATTGCACAGGCGGTGGGGAAGTTTTTTTTAAAAAAAAACCCTTTAAAAAACCACATAATATATTTTTTTTATAAAAAAAAAAAAAAAAAAAACTCCCCCCTCCCACAAATTTTTTTATTAAAAAATAAATATGAATATAGAAAATGAATAAATCAATAAAATTTATTAATTCGGAAGAAATTAAAAATTAAATAAAAAATAAAAACAACAAAAAAACAAAAAAAAATTAAAAAAAAATAATTGCTTAGAAAGTTATATAACAAAACAAAGTGGCTGAAAGAGTAGAAACATCAAGCCCATTCAGTTGCCCAAATAGTCAATCTACTCACTTCATTTCAAATGATAACAATTCTATCCATTTGACCAATTTGCTAAGATTTTTTCTACGTGTGGAATCTGTTAGCCTAATCATTGTACCAATTTGTACATAAAAGTAATTTTCAAAGAAATAATGAAGTGTGGGTTTTATGCTTTTTACATTTTTCTTAAACCACTTTTGCATTTTTAAAATTAGAAAAAAAGTATGGTAAGAAACATTCAAATAGACAATACTCCCAGTACTTCAGAAACAGATCTGTGATTACATGACCCATATTAAATACAAGGAATAGCTGAAAAGTTTGAAAATATAAGTAAGATTTCAACTATTTTAAGATTTCACTTTTGTGTTACATATTTTTTTGATGGCATTTATAGTAATGTAAGTCAGTCAGAACAATATGGATAATCTCTAGTCTAATGAATAACTAACAAAAATTATTAATAAAACAATATGAGTGTTTGTGTATATATTTACATAAATGATTTGTGTTAAATTTGTAAGCACAAAAAAGCTTGATACTTATAATCAAACTATAGTAATATGCTATCTATATAATACAAAACAAATTGGTGAAAATATGTGCAAGAAATTGTGACGTGGAAAAACTGATGAGGGCTGATTTAGCTTGAAATGCACATCTGGGGATTGGCTGATAAATAATGAAATACATACTAAACAAAACATTTGAAAATATATACAAATAAAGCTGAAACCATCTTTAAATATATCATTGAAACAAAAGGTCTACCCAACAATATCTATTCTCTATAAAAATAACATTAAACACAAATCTTGATATTATATATTAAGTGTGAATAGCTCTTAACAAGCTTTTTCAAATATCCCTAAACCCAGACCAGTTTCTAGCTATTGACTTTTGTCAGTGAGGCACTAGGAAATTTAGACCCTAGATCTATAAATACCAGCTTAAGCCCAGCATTTATCTAATAGTTAACTATTAAGTAAAAAATCTGAAATTTTCAGACATCTATATATCTTCAAATCCTGCCATCTAACTTAAATAGCCATATGGGTCTGAACTAAGTTCAGATTGACTATATATTAACAGATTTAACAATATTATATCACCAAAGCCTCGAGAGCAAAACTAGAATTGCAAGGAAATTAAGTCATAAATCATGTGACTTAATTTAAAAAGCTTGTACTACAAATATTATATGAGTGTGAATAGCTCTTGACAAAGTTTTCCAAAAATCACTATCCCCAGACCAGTTTATAGCTGTTGGATTTTGTCAGTGTTTATGATTTCTGGGTCAACAATTTTTAATATTTTTTAAGCTTGTTTAACTTTCTAGCTAAAAATATCTAAATACACATTTAATGATAAAGATACTCATAGTTTGCTGTTGTCAAGTTTCGTAAGTAATGTTTTGCTTACATTTTATTGTTTTCATATTGGAAAAAGATTGGAATAGCTTTTTTTCTGAAGAGAGTTATTTAAAGGCTGTTATATATATATATATATATATATAGTATTATTTCTGGTAGTTATTGTGTAATAAAAATATAATAACTAAATATCTGATGTTTCAGTACAATAACAAGTACTTTCTTCAGAGCTTCTCATATGAGAAAGAAAAAGCTCTGAAGAAAGTACTTGTTATTGTACTGAAACATCAGCTATTTAGCTATTATATTTTTATTACCCAAAAGCTCCTAGAAATAATACTATGAATTCATTTATCTGTGAAATTATTAGAATATATATATATATATATATATATAGCATTGATTGGGGCATGATATATATATATATATATATATCATGCCCCAATCAATGCTTAAAAATAACCAACACAATAACAACAATCTTATCAATATTTGATAAAAGATTGCTGATGGTTTAATGTTATATACATATAATAACCAATGAGCTATATATACTTATAATTTAAGTATTTATATAATGAAAATTTAATTTTGAATACAATTTATGTAATAATAAAATACTATATTGACAAAAAATGCAGCAATTTACAAGTATTGATAAAAAAAATTAAGATCATACACACAAAAAAATCACAATGGGGAAAAAAAGATTAACAGTCTAATAGCTAATGTTTCTTATTGCATTGCCAAAAGTATATCATATAATGCTAAATCATCCATGCACTTTACTACTGTTGCACAATGCTTTATTTACTACCCTCTTTTACAGTTTGAAGTTTCGATTGTCCCAGCAATCTTCTTCAGAACCTTTTTTTTAGATGATATAAAAGTTCTGAAGAAGATTTCTGGAGCAATTGAAACTGTAAAAGAGGGCACTAAATAAAGCATTGTGTAACAGTTGTAAAGTGCATGATTGATATAGTATTATATGATTAACAGTCTATTGAAAAATTTTTAAAATTAGATTCAATATTCTAAAATTATTTGGTTGATGTGATTATTATCAATATGTTAGAAAAAGTCAAATTAAGACAAATAATAATAGTTATTCATGTTTTATTATTATGAGAGCTGATGTCATCACAAATCATAATGCTATGAATACACTGAAGTGTATGATTTTAACATTTGAAGTATGAAATTCATTTATTAATGAACCTTTTTCGAAAGCTTTTCTATATCCTCAACATATGAGTTATCAGGGTATGTTAAATTTGTCTTTTAGAACATCTTATAGAAACTTATTACTTCTTGGGTTCATAAGTTCTAATAAAATTATAGTTTTAAACTGCTACGAAATATTAAAAAATGGCAAGAGAATCATTTAATTTATAAAAATCCAGAAATAATACAGCATCACCGTATAACAATCTCATAAATTAATTATGACAATCAAAACTTGCAAAATAACCTGTAAACTTTATTAAAAAAGATGAGAATTTATATTTGTACAATTTAAGAAATATATCTTTCTTTATAAAATTTTACTTACATTAGAATTCAAGTTATAAATAGAATCATTTTCAAATTCCAAATAAGCTTAAGATTTAACTTTTATTACTGTAAATTGTTTCATCTGTATTTTATATTAATTTAAAAATACTATAGATCTCCAAAATATGTGCATTAATTAACAGTCCACACAAATTGTTCTGAGTAAATGTAAAAATCTAATTAAATCTCCTATTGCGAAATGCAATAAAATTATTATTCAGTGTAATGATAGAATGATTCTCATGAGTTATAACTGATGCTTATAAAAAATTAAACATTGTAAGCATGATTGCCCTGATTGGTGCTTATATATTTGATTAATTTTTCAAATTCAAATTTAGTTAATCTAAAATATATATAATTATTTATTGAATGTAATATTCATATCTTGATGTTTAATATATATTATATGTATGACATCAGATTAAATTTTATTTGAATAAATAAATATTGTTAAAAACAAATAATAATAAAAAGCATTAACTTTATTATTCCAAATTAAATTTCCTGTATTTATATATACATGATCACCATTCTTTATGTTTACACAAGCTGTTTACACAGAGGCTAAATTTTCCATACAGTAGTGCCACTCAGTGCCAGCCAGAGTAATCAATTTGGCTTGCACCGAGGGGTGCTACTGTATGGGCAGTTGGGCCTCTGTGTACTTATATACTTTTGATGACATTAGAAAAACTGATCTATAAATTTTTAAGATTTACAGATACTTGGGAATGTTCAACTAAGCCAATATTAGCTCATCTTTTTGATGAATCTACAGTTTCAGGAGCTCCAAAAATATTTACAAAAAAAATGCCTCCTAGACAAAATATTTAATAATTACATTTTAATTTTTATTATTGTTATTTTTAAAAAAAATCATTATGGAAAAATTAATTACAATGTTCACAGTTTATTTTCATTTTTTTTTTTTGGATTAACTTATTAACAGAAAAATGAAAAAATATATAAATACAATATTTACATTTTATTCACATCAGCAGCATGCAACCATATTGCGACCATTTACACACATTTTTTGAGAGTGCAAGAAACTGTACCTTTGGAAATAGTTTATTGCATTATGTTCTGTGACAGGTCGGCCCCAAAATTTTACATTATGACAATTTACAAAAAAAATGCTTACAAAAAAAACCCACACTGAATTGAACCAAAATATGACAATGTTAAAAACGTTTTGCCACTTAGCAAGTAACAATAAAAGCATAAAAAAAAATTGAAATAAAGCTTCTTAGTGAAATTTATCAAAATTTATTCTCTTTTTTTAAATTTAGCAATCGATTTATTAATCTTGTTCTAATTTAACAAGTAACACATCATCAGTAAATTATATGTCCTCAAAATTGTACATTCATCAAAAATACGGGCGCCATCTTGGTTTATTTGGAAACTCACACAGACCAATTTACATCGCAACAAAATTTGTATTATATGATTATAAAATAATGTATTCTAAAATTTACGTTTATTTTAAATAATGCAGATCTTATTTAAATAAAAACTAAGAATAAATTTCAATCATATCAAAAATTTAAAAAAATTATTTATATTGATAAATCTTATATCATTACATGTTAAAATATTTGCCTATACAAGTCAATTCTTTAATTACTATTATTAGCATTTAGTAACAAACAACCAGCCTTATTAAAATTTTGTTTGATATATATTATTGTTTGCCAAAGAGGGAACATTATTAAAAATTAATTTATAGCCAAGATCATTCAAATATTTAATGGTTGGCCTAATATCTAATTTATATAACTTTGTAAGCAAGTTGCCTTGGCTTTAAACCATTAGATATTTGAAATTTAGTCATTAGTTTGAACAGTATAACAGAAGTAAATATATTTGTATCAATTATATATATGTTTTTTCATTGATAAAATCAATACACCTGGGTCTTGTTTTATGCGGTAGATAGTTTCCACAGAAAACCCACATTAAAAAAAATCGCACAAAAATAGACATAACTTACCTTGAAAAATGGGGGATAGGTTCTGTATTTTTCAGAATTTGCATAAAAGCAAAGCAACAAGGAAAAATTACTTTAAAATTCGCATTAAAAAAATAAGCAAATAAAGTATGACTAATAAAAAATTTCAAATATTTGAAAAAAAATAATACAAGACAAACTTTTTTTACTTTTTTTTATTAACTACAGTATTTAATTTTACATTTTTCATACATATTTTAATCATTATCATTAGCATTCATTTGCAAACTGGTAAGAAATCAGATTCAATGTGATGTGATGTGATGTATTGTGGTTTCTCCTTAAATGAAGTCAAGAATCTCTCAGCAATTATGCCCAAAAAACCTGTTAGCCACTTTATTTTTATTCATGATGTGATGTACAACTATCACCACTTTTAGTCTTGTGCTGTGTTAATGGTTTTCTGTTTCTATATTAAAAAAAAATGAGATCGCAATCAAAACAAAAAGATTATACATTATCATTAGAAAGATTATTTTCAGTTTATAAAATCTTCATTTTTTATTTTAAAAATCTAAAAGATTATTTATTTCTGTTATATATAAAATATGGTTTAAAAGTTTAAATGTTTTGAATATTTATTGCGATATTTTTATATGTAAGTATAAATCTATTATTATTTACTCATTAGTACAAATAGGTTATTTACATAGAAGCTAAAATTCTAAATACAGCTTCAGGCCATATTTACATTAGCTGCTAATATAATGCTATATTTTTGAAAGAAAAAAGTATTTCAAGTCAAAATAAGTTATTAATAATTTAAATTTCTTGATATCTAATAAATATAGTGAAATATGAAAGATATTAAGAAAAAAAACATGAATCGCATAACTTCAAAATCACATTAAAAATCTGCATAAAATAAGACCCAGGTGTATTCAAAAAGTAGTGTGGGAATTTAGATATGACATGACTACCTAGTCTTTATCGATTTCTCAAATATACAACAATGGTTCTGGAGTAATGTAAATATAATTTATTGATTTTCTCTAGGCAATTGACCTTCCATGTGAATAAGATAATTTGTAATAGTATTAATTTTAAATACTAGATTTTATAATTCATTTTATTAATAGCAAATAAAGACTATCGTTGATAAGGATCAAAAATATTTTTGTCTTCCCTAGGTCTCACAATAAATGTTTAAACTTTTATGACAGCTTTTTAAAAAATCTCTTAACATATTTCAAACATATTGTTGTGTTTGGTGTGGATTACAGACCCAACCTACAGAAAATATTACTAACACCAGTTTTACAATTAATATGATATTTATTATTCACAAATATATACAATAAATTATACAGTATATATACAATAAATAATAGTTATAATGAGAACTTTTGAATCCATGTCTTGTGGTTCTACTGCTTCCAGTTACACCTGATAGCTTGCCTTGCAGTTAAGGAGAATGAGCTCTGGTAAGACTCTTCCAGCTATGTGTTTATCTTGTCTTGAGATGACTCTAATTCGGATGTAGCAGTTTCCAATTTGTAAGTGGATGTGCCTTACTGCATGGACGTCATGATAATGACTAGAGAAATACCTTTGCTAATGACAGAGAGTTTAATAGAGAGCACATTTTGTCATTCAGGTTAACAGAAGTAATTGCTCTGTGCCTTGCTTCCAAAAGGCTGACTATTTAATGGCAGATCCCCTACCTTACTGGAAACATGCGGATTTGGTGCACAAACCCCAGTGAGGGATTTAATCCCTTTGGATAGCAACGGGTGCTAGCCAATCAGGTAAGGAATTTGGAATAGTCCACTTCTAAAGGCAAGGTCAGATATGACACATATAATGAGCTAAAGTATCTAATTTTAAAAAGTAATTAAAGCTGATATTAAAATAAAACCATTTCTGAAGAGAGCCATAGAAAAAATAGTAGAAGAATATAATTTAAATGTTTGATAATAACATCTAAATTGACGGAATTAAAATAAGTAATTTATTGTATGGAATATGAATTATCATAATTTTGTCAAGCGTTGATGGCCTAGTGGTTAGCATAGCTGCCTTCCAAGCAGCTGGCCCGGGTTCGTTTCCCAGTCAACGCATTTGTCATATGAAAAAACAATTATTAAGAACTTACTCAAAATAATAAATTTAGTAAAAATATAATTTCTTATCAGGACTTTAGCTTGAAACATAAAGTAAATCACTGTATAAATTTGCACAATAATTTATTATTTATTTTACTTATCATTTATTTTAGAATATAGATTTTTATATTGTCCAGTGTAGAATATTGAATTTGCTTCAAGAACTGGTCAATATTACCTGAGAAAAATACAAATATTATCAAGATTGATTGGGCATTCTGTGCAAAAAAAAAAAAAAAAAACAATAGTCAATATTGATTGATTCTATCACACATGGTTATTTTCCATGGGAATTTATTTCACGAAAAGAAATTTTTTTTTAAACGACTATATTTTAGAAGGCATATATCGAATATAATATACATTTCTGTGCGATTTATTTCAAAAGATTGTTTTTCAATAAAGAAATTCAATTAAAAGTTAAAAAATATTTAACTACACTTAATAGTATATATTATAGATTAATTTAAAAAAAAATAGAAGCACTAATATTAAAGTACTATAATAATTTCAATTCTTACACAAAAGTTATTTTATTAATATAAAATATGAATGTTTTTGCTGAGGTTTAAAACCATCCCTCGCATATGTATGTAAAATGGATTATTCTCTTGTACATGAGGGTTCAGAATGACTAACGTCAACATGGACAGGATGACAACCTTTACACTAACGAGGGCTTTGAACATTCCATCATCCGATTTTCAATGAAATGGAAGGCTGAAGAGTTGTGAGTTGAAATAGTTTGAAGCCTGTCCATTAAAGTATAAAGATTTGCTATTTTAATATAAAGCTGAGCACTGATTGTATAAATATATGTAGAGATGGTAATCTGGACCAACTGATGAGTGCTGGTTTAGCATGAAATATGTATATTGGTGATTATTTATCTTTTCAACATGTGTGTGGTCAGGTAGGTCAGCAATATGAGATGTGAGAGTTGAGGGTTGGGTGAAAGTCTGAGTTCGAATCCGTTATATATAACATATATATCTGTATGTGCGGGTGTAAACCTGTACAGTGCATTAATTTAAATAAAGATAGTAATAATTTCTTCATTTAAGTAAATACCAACTATATATATATAAAGAACAGATTTTTAATTAAAAACGAATGCATGACTAAAGAAATTAAACTGTGCACACGTACACCTACATATATGTATACTAATACCTATTTTAAGATTTTCACAGATGTATACATAATTAAAGGAGTTTAAACACAGACTTTCAAGCATCCTTCAGATATCCACTCCATCTTATATAAGTAATACACATGACCAGAGACATGTGAAAATGATAAATGATTCCCAATATACGTTTTCATTTCATGCTGAACCAGCACTCATCAGTTGAACCAGATCTTTATCTCCCTCACACATATATAGTCAGTTCTCAGTTTATATTAAGATAACAAATCATCAAGCTTTAATGGACAGATTTCAATCTTCTTCACCATCCAACTCTTCAGCTATCCATACCATTGAAAATCTGATGATGGAATGGTCAAACCTTTGTTGATGCCAATATTGTTATCATACCCATATTGACCTTAAGCCTCTCTGACTTCTCATTTACCTTTTCCATATGTGTGGCATCATGTGTATCGGTTACATAAGATGGAGTGGATAGCTAAAGGATATTTAAAAATCTGGATTCAAATCTCCTTATATACTAGGATTGATTTATTACAGATGTGTACATATAATATTTGAAATATATTAGGATTTTTTTTTTCATGGAAATATGTAAAAAGTATTTAAGTGTGATATAACCAAGAAACAAACAATTAAAACTGGAAATATAAGCTGAAATTATATTATTTAATAAAATTAGCAATCTTGGATTAATTTGCTTTAATTTAAATGTAAAATTACTTTTCACTTAATATTTGAGACTATAGAATAATTTTACTCCACACAAATACTTACAACTCTTATATAAGCTTGAATATTAAACTAAAAGTCTACTTTTGGAATAATGTGTGTCAGAAAAACACTATTATTATTTCCAGTTGATGTAGTTTACTTTGCCACTTTTAAGTGAGTCTTAGTTATATCATAGCTGAAATTTTATCTAGATTATTATACAAAAAAGTCATTTTATTTCAATGTTTACATACATATTAATATGTATACATTAAAATGATGTGTTTTACCGGCAAAAACAATTATAATGCATAACCATGTCAAATATTAAAATATAAAAATAAGTGATTGTTTTCAAAATAGCATTTGACTTCACCTGAATAAAGGTGTTATGTAGTCATTGTAAAAATGTAGAAAGTTGTAAAGAATTAATTAAAATTTGTAGAAAAAAGTAGAACATATGATATTACAGAATAAAAATTAGGACCCAGTTGATGATTGTACTACATTTATATATTCAAAATGATGGTCTAAGATTGTAGTCTAAATGTAAACTATTTTTTATTATTTTCTAGGTAAAACAGCTGTTCCATAAAAATGGTAAGCTATCTATCTCGTATGTTTTTGTACAATTCAGTCATGGATAGTGAATGCTGCTGCAAATTAATTATTTTCTATGGCATTAACATGCTCACGTCTTCTAGGTCTAATATGATGATTTATCACCATAGAGATTTATGGATCTGACCCACAAAGGAGATAATCTCCTTAGGTTTCCTAGGATACCAATAATCTTTTATTCTGTATAAAATAGTCTCACGATTTTAACATTTTATTACATGTCCAATTCTTTCCACTGTTCCATTTCTATAGAATTACCATAATTTAAGCATTTTTTTTATTTCTAATACTTTTAATTTGATTCATTGCTATGTTAATATTAATTAAATTAAGATTATTTATTAACATAAAATCTCTTTCTCCAGAAAAGTATCATTAAAAAAAGACTTTTATAAAGAGTGTCTCAGCTACAGAAATGATATAAGTTGAATGAGTAGTGAGATGATGCCTTTAATTATCTATCGGTATGATGATATTTTCTGCATATATAGCAGGATAGATTTTTACTATTTGTGCAGGATATAAAAATGCCAACAAATAATAATTGGCCATCCATTTCTGTTTTTAGGATGATCTTGATTTAAGGATGGAGGCTGTTGATTTGCCTAAGAAGAGTCAACTTTTGCTTTCTATGCAGCCTAATAATAAACATGTCATCAATGGAGATATATGTTCTATGTGATTACAGAGATTATTTTGAAAGTATAATTTGTAGGATAAAACATTTTTGCTTATATGTTTAATAGTCTTTCTAATATATACTGATAAATTAGCAATACGGTTTTTAAATCTACGAAGAACAAGAGGAGACAAATTCCATTTGCTTTGTATAATTTTTGATATAAAGGAACCATATGTACTAATGCAAAAGAAATAAATTAAAGGATAATAAATATTATGATATTAAAGTAATATTTCATTTAATTCAGATAAATATGATTGAACTTCTTATCGATAATATGGTGCATACTCCTTACGTATCAAATCAATTTCAACCTTTCTTCTCTTATAATTTTTTTGTTAATACTTCATGGAAGTTATTACTTTATGAATAAGAAATATAGAATTATTTATAAAGTTATTTTTCATTTTTATACATAACTAAGCACTGCATAAGTTTAATTAAACAAGTGACAAATATTAATTTAACCTCTACAATCTATAGAAATTTCATTATCTTTTAAGCAACACTGTTTCTGCCATAATCAGGGTCAGCAATAACCTGAAACCAGTTAACACTTTGTCAAACATAGAAACACAATCCATTCACAATATTCAGATGTGATATTAAGGACTGAATATAATTTAGAGATAATTTAACTAAACCCTCCTTTGCATTGATTTAATGTTAATAAATGAGAGTTTTTAATCAAATCTATTTTTAAATAATTTGTTTTTCAGATAAACTTTTAAATATATAAATAGCTAAATAAATATCACATGGCTATGTAACAACATCAAAAAGTATTATTTTAAATATGCCAGCAATAGAAATTTTAGAATCTTTGTTTGACTTTTCATTGTTGGATATATGATCCTATCATAACCAACATTATCAGGACCTTTGAAACTGCTTCACATACTATCAAACATATTAATACTATTTCAATCTTTAACAATTTGATATTAAAGTTTAAATTTAATTTAGCAATAATTTAACTAAAACCTCCTTTATGTCAGGGGTATGTTAATATGCAATTATATTCAAACTTTAATATCAAATTTTTAAGATTGTAAAGCTATTTACATAGATATTGCATCTCCATGTTTAAGAATAATCAAACTATTTCAAAACTATGGATGCCACCCTTTAAATAGAAGCATATGAAGAGCAAGAATTGATTGACTTTATTCATAAATTAATGGTACTTGAAAATTCATAACATTCCTGTAGATATTATTCAATATTAATACATAATTATTTGGAATACAATTAGTTGGTTACATATTTAAACATTAATTTAAAAGCAAGATTATTTATAACATATTTGAGTAAAATGTCTCTCTTGTCTGTTAACATTAATTTGATATAGAACAGACATCAGTTAACTTTATGAATAACATCTGCATCATATTGACTTTGTAAGCATTTGTTTGAAAATAAAATCATCATATAAAATAGTGCATGTACCATAAAATGAACTTTTCATAAAAACAATAAAGCTCAGAAATTATAATCATCATAAAATAAAAATAGAAATTTTAAATATTTTTAATGTTATTAATTTTGTCATAAATAATTTTTAAAATAGAAACTTTATAAATTTAATTTAAAAATAATAACAAACTTTTCTAAAACTACTGCAATTTATAAATATATGCATGTAAGCACTATTCTTAAAAAAAGCTACTAACCAATGCATATTTACTAATCTTAGCACTGTCTAGGGCACTGAGGACATACATTGCACTCAAAGGCTCTAAGCTTCAGTAATTATGCATTTGTTAATAGCTTTTTTTAGAATAGCATTTAAGTGCATATATTTATAAATTTAATTTTGAATTATTTTATATAAAAATTATGATTAAAATGACATGCACAATTTATTGATTATATTTCTAGAACTTTTTTTGTAAAAATTGAAATATCTTTTATTTCATCTTTAATCCAACACATAAATTGAAGACAACATTTAAAGACATTTTCCTTTCTTTATGAACGAAATATTAGATTATGTAATAATTTGTTTTCAACTATTTAATTAATGATAACAATGTCTTATTATAAGCTGGAAGAACAAATATACATTACTAACTGAATTTGGGCAATTTATATACATTTGCACATATCTATATATTAACCCTGCCAAATTTCACTATTTTTCTGATATTTCTGATGTTTTTCTTTGTCTCACACAGCAACATAAAATTATGATAAAATGATTATAACTTATTAGATAAATAATAAATTTGACTTCATTTGGTAGTTATTTTTGTTTACTACTGAAATAAATTTTAAATGTTCACATTTTGTGGCTGTAAATATTAAAAAAATGAGATCACATTCAAAACAAAGAGTTTACACATCATCATTTCTAGAAAGATTATTTTCAGTTTACAAAATCAACAAAATATTTGTTTTTTCTTATTATTTTTAAATATCCAAATGAATATTTATTTATTTCTCTTATATCTAATGAATTATGCTTTAAAAGTTTAAGTTTTTTGAATATTTATTGGAAAATTGTGATTTTTCTTACCCATAAATATAAAGTAGATTGTTTACATCAAAGCTAGTCTTGTAATTTGGTTCAGACCCTATTTACATTAGCTGCTAATATAATGTTATATTTTTGAAAATAAAGCATTTCAAGTCAAAATAAGTTATTAATAATATATATTTCTTGATATCTAATAAATATAGTGTAAATTATTTTTAAAAAAATATCTAAAACCGTAATAAATTTGCAAATAAACACATTTTTGCATCATTAAAACTACAATGTCATAAAATGCCAAATGTTTTACAGCCTTGGCAACAGACAATGGCTGTTCATGTCAGGGTATGGATTATGTCTATTGTAAGAGTGTGAATTTTGAATTTCACACTTTTAGTGCAAATGTTTTGGGCAAAATTTTTATATAATAAAGTATACCATTTTACACCCATTTTAATATATAATACTTACAAAAAAATTCACCAGGGGGAAATTGGCCAAAAGATGATTTTCTGTTGTTCTGAAATAGATTAAGGTAACATGCACAAACATACATCTATTCATTTGACCATTATATTACAAATTAATGTTCAAAATATAATTTTTGATATTGTTCTGATGAATTTAATTTTATTTTTATAATTAAAATTCATTTAACTTTCAGAAGAATACATTTTTATTAATTTATTGAGAGAATTTATTTCAATATACTGCAACATACATTAATATCACAAATTTAATTATTAATATTATAATTATCTATCATTTTATTCTAAATTTCTCATGCTTAAATTCCCATGCTTTTTTAAAATAAAAACCTTTTTTCTTTAAAAAAACACTTTACTACTTATTAACATTAAAAAAAGTTATCTAGAAAATGCTGCATTATATGCATAATATTTTTTATTTTATATTTGTGAATGCATGTAAATGCTTATGAATATAAGAATTTAAAAAAGTATGATAAATTTTATTCTAACTTTAACATCAAATTAAATGTAAGAAAATTAATAAAGTTGTGTAATTCTGCTGTTATGTTTGATAATATGTGTATTGACTTTTAGACTGCAGATAATGTTTGTACAACAAAAACATGCATCTAAACAGAAATTACTTGATTTTTTCATTAAACAATGCTTCTTGAAAAATTATAATAATTTTATAAATGGCATAAGTTAAATTCTTATTATTCAATATATATAAAATAAACAATGAATTAATTATGATTGAATGATGAGGATTGGTGATTTCCCATCCTAATCAATCACTGATCAGTTACTTTCATACTTAACCTTTTAAAAGCACTCCAATTGTTACTTTATGGGACTCTTTATACTAAATAAATATTTATTTTATGAAAACACTTTACAGACGTGCATTTATTTTTAATAAGACTAATATCTTAGGAATCTACTATGTCTTAAAATATAACTGTAGATTTTATAAAAAAAAAAAAAATCTTATATTTAACTAGAAAATTTATTCTAAGCTATTGCATTATATAAATTCAATTAAAAATAATCACAGGATTATAATATTAAAATATAATAAATATTATTCTTACAATTTTAACAATTTAATATTAATATTTACTAAGGCTTTAACCTCAAAAATATGCGTGTAAAAATGCGATATTAGGGATCTCTACAGGTCTTAACTACAAGCTTATGCCTTGGAAGAAAAGAGGGGAACCCTTCTTTACTTCAACCTACTTTCTATTTAAATAGGTGAAGCTAAAGCGGTTAGATCTAAGAGCGTGAAGCTATTCAATATCTCATTGATTAAGTCCACGTTTCTTATTACACATTAACACTTGCCTTAGTAAATATTACTTATATAATCAATGTGCATTTAAATAAATTTATAATTACAATTTAATATTATAAATTATTATTATTAATGTGATTAAATAGTAAAGAACATTTTATTGTATTTAATTCATATCTTGCAAACTAAATATTAAGATAAAGATAACATAAATGCATAAAATGATGAACATTTTTTATTATGTCATGTGTTTTTAAATAATGATAATAATTACAAAATGTTGTGTCTAGGTAAACTTAGTAGATGATGAGGTTAATTAATTAATGAGAAAAGGCAAACAATTGACAAATTTAAATATTTTTTTAACAAGAAGAATAATAAAAAATATTACATGAATGCAATAACAATAACAAGTTTCTCTCAGTTATCACCAATATTTTTATGATGCTTTAATTAAAAAATGATTTATTACTGACTAAATATGTTGTAAATCTTGACATAATGTAAACCACCACACTATGTTGGAGAAAATTGTTAAACAGTAATTAAAAGACTTAATTATAAATAATTAATAAAATACAGAATGTTTTATTGCAAATATAATTAAATAATAATATATGTTTCCTCTAAGTATCTGGCTTACAAACTTAACTATTTCATAAACAAAAAAATATTATTCATACAACTTTTAATATTCTTAAATTATGGTTTTAATTAACCTGATCTCAAAAGATCACATGATCACTATTTCTTATGCTAACACAGGCAAATTTTATGGTTGGCACTAAGTGGCACTACTTATCCCAAAAGGTACAGGTGACATTTCCTAAGAATCTTCTCAAGCTTAGCTTATTAATAAAATGAGAATATAATGTGTCAGGAGCTTCACTCAACTGAACAATAAGATTTATATTGATATTAATGCCACATGTATTATTAAATATACAATAGAATATTTATAAATATTTTAAAGTATCTATGTGGAAAAATAAAAGAGGAATATCTACGAAATAGCTCAACTACGTGATTTACCTTTAATTAGAAAAACATCTGATTAAAGCAACAGATAAATAAAACATATAAATGCCATGTATTATGACAACTATAAATGGTTATTAATTATCTTTAAACATTAAGCCTTAATCACAAATAGTTCTTAGTTATATTTAAGCATGAGACTGATTGCCAGAGTACAAACAACCATCATAAATTTAATAAATCATTATTTTTTTTAATTATATATTCTTCTCATGAAATCATTTACTGGTTAAGATAAACATAAGTATTATAACATTTAAACACATTTGAGAAATGTATTTTTCATAATATAAAATAAATTCAAAGTTAGTTAAAAATGTTCAGAACATTTATTTTTGTGCACTCTTTCAAACCATTTGAAAGTGATACATCTTTTGTTTTTTGGATTGTAAAGTCCTAATAAATATGAGAGACACAATTTAATTTATATAACGACTAACTGATAATAAAGATTGAGCTATTTAAGTGGTGATATTCGATATAGGTGAATTGAAATTATTCCAAAGTCACAATAAGCCATTTTATCTTCTAGGTGTGCAACATAGTTATTAATCTCTAAAGGATGGCATTCATGAGTTATACTTTTCTTACAATATTTATGAAGACAAATTTATTAGTTAAAATTTCACAATTATCCAAAATAAAGCGTTTATCTATGTAAAGATGAAATTCTGTAGTTAAATGTTATATTTAATGATGATTATAAATATACATGGGTTTGACCAGATGAAGATAGCATTCGGAAATTTAAATTTATTTTTAAAAATGATGAATATCCCATGTAAGTGGTTGTCCAGATAAAGATAAAATTCAGTAGTTAAAATTCATATTTAATGAATAATTGCTCATCTGGTGTTGAATCAGGAAACTTTATTAAGTAAAGTTTTGAAGCTAAGAATAACAGTAGCATTCCCAAATAATTTTAAATTTTCAAATCTAAATCCAAGTTTTTAGAATTTCTTCCCTTTTTTAAAATGCATTATAAGATAAAAGACATGGTTAGATGTTTAGTTCTCTATTCAGAACAGTATAAAGAACCATTTTTCATTAAAACAAATGTTTATTAGGTTTTCCCAATCCATTGTCATGTTGTAGCAAAATGTCAATATGGCTAATTTTTAATTTAAGCACAATATGGTGCACTTGCAATCAGTTAATAAGAAAGATTAAACAACTCTTAACACATAGTTTTATTTATGAGTTTGTGTCATATGATCACTGAGTTCATCATTTTCTTTTGAAAATCTCCCCTCTTTTGTGTTTTAATGGGAAAGATTTTTATAGTTGCTAGGAAATGATAAGTCAGCAGATGATATTTGGAAGTTTTAAAATTTCATAGTACCAATTTATAGAATGAAATTATTAAAATATTTTAAATAATATATTTAAAACATTTTAATATCATATTATCTTAATTAATAAATACAACCCTCAACTCTCCATGCCATCTCATATTGCTGACCCACCTGATCACATACATGTTAAAAAGATAAATAATCATCAATATATGTATTTTGTGCTAAACCAGCACTCATCAGTTGGTCCAGATTACTATCTTCATATATATATACAATCAGTGCTCAGCTTTATATTAAGATAGCCAATCTTCATAGTTTAATGGACAGGCTTCTACTCCAACCCACAACTCTTCAGCCTTTCATTTCATTGAAAATCTGATGATGGAATGTTCAAAACTCACATTAGTGCCAAGGTTATCATCTTACTTATGTTGATTAACATGAGATTTGAACATTCCATCACCAGATTTTCAATGAAATGGAAAGCTGAAAAGTTGTGGGTTGGAGTAGTTTGAAGTCTGTCCATTAATGTATGAAGATTGGCTATCTTAATATAAAGCTGAGCACTGATTGTATATATGTGTGGAGATGGTAATCTGGACCAACTGATGATTGCTGGTTTAGCATGAAATACATATATTGGTGATTATTTACCTTTTCAACATATGTGTGATCAGATGAGTCAGCAATATGAGATGGCATGGAAAGTTGAGGGTCATGTGAAAGTCTGAGTTCGAATCCCACATACATTACATAAATATATGCAGGTTTAAGCCTGTATAGTGTATTAATTTACTTAATTAATAAAACAAAATACCTATTATTTTTATTTTATAAAGAAATATTTATGTTTTAAATATTAAAATAAATTATTTTACTTTAATTATATTTAAGTTTTCATTATATTTAATATTTTATTACCAATAATAATAATAAATTTACTTAAGTACTTTGAAGTTAACTGGTATTCAATAATTAGAATCATTTACGCCCACACACATGTATATTTAAGTATAATGTTAAAACTTTCTATTATTATTCAGTGTAATTTAAAATCATATATATACAATAATCGTTACTACTATACTAATATTATTCTTAAAAAATTATCATTATTATTAGTGTTATTCCATTTTAGTTTTTGTGTAAGTCTTTTAAAATTAAATTAACAAAAAAATTGATAAGCAAATATTCAAAAAATATTGCATCTGCAAAATACTCTTTAGGCAGACATCTTGAATAAGTTTAATAATTTACTGTATAAAGCAATATTATCAATAATTTAATATCACTTGTATAATATTATTCATAACCATAACAATAGTAATTGATAAGCCAATGAATTTTTCAGGAAGGTCTGCTTATTACCATTAATTTGAACACATTAAATACTATTACTATATAAAATGCTTTTTAAATTGTATTTTAACCTGCAATCATAAAGACCATTCTATGTCTACATATTGATCTTTTTTAAAAAATTTCTTAGTTACTTATTTAAATTAAGTCATAATTTAAAAATTATTTTAAAATCATTTACACATATATCTTTAATTTATATGTGCATGAAATGAATGCAAAATATAGTAATCCAAAAATTCTCTTAATTTTAAGTTTAAAAATTCAATTTAATGTTATTAGAAGTAAATATTTGTAAGGTAAATTTATTTTATAATCAACAACTTATATATCCTCAACATAATTTTTTTTTTCTATGAGCTTTAAATTTATATAAGTGGTAAATTCAAAATATGGTAGTTTCACCCAACATGCTCAATCGCCACCATGTGATGCTGTGGTACCATCAACAACTGGTTAGAAGCCTGCAAGTGACAAATTTATATCCAAAAGTGGCTGAAAATTGAAATTTGAAAATTGAAATTTTATAGCATTTTCTTGTTTTTTTTTTTTTTATAATTTGTACTTTTGCTTTATTTCTTGGATATATATATATAGCCTCAGGAATTTTTACTTGTCAATTTTCAGTCACTTTTGGATATAAATTTATCACTTGTAGGCTTCCGAGCGGTTGTTCATGGTACCGCAACATCGCCTGGTGGCGATCGAGCACATCAGGTGAAACTACCAAATTCATACTTTTAAACTGGTCCACTTGCATATCATCTTAACACTTGAATTCTGAGTGGACATAATAAGTTCAAGATATTATTAATTTTATATGATGAGCAAAATAGTTTTTTAATTTTATCAATCTAAAAGTTCAAAAAGTGTAAAGAGTTTAAATAATCAATTTCATTTGTGTTTGAAAAAGCAATGAGTTAAAGGTCTTCCATCTTGTTTGTGTGAACATTGGAAAATATTTAGTCATAAGTAAATGTTGAGGTGTGTTAATGTAAAAATATAATCAACACACCTACCTATCCAATATTAGTTGCAAAATGAATATCTAGCAATTAATAACTGAAGAGAAAATATGTACGGTTAATCTTGGTAGATCAAATGAGTGTAAAAAACAAAAAAAAAGTAATTATAGTATGATCATTTCTTCATCATTGGTGAGAAGGATATTATATTCTTATAAGTAATTTTGCTATAGTTTATTTTTCCTTTTTAATTTATTGTAATTTATTTAAATTGAATTTATTATTCAAGTATGTAAATATTTTTATAATAGTTTAATATTTACTAAGGCTGTAAACCTCAAGAATATGCACGTGAAAATGTGAAGGTGGGGACTCTATAAGTCTTAACCACAAGCTTACGCTTTGGAAGAAAAGAGGGGAACCCTTCTTTACTTCAACCAACTTTCTATATGAATAGGTAAAGCTGAAGCAGTTAGATCTAAGAGTGTGAAACTATTCAATACTTCCCTGATTAATGTCCACAATTCCTATTACACATTAGTACTCACAAAATCTTTCAATTTACAATGAATCAATGGAAAGATCTTATAGTTAGAAATCTATTAAGATAATTTAAAGTTGTAATTATAAACTTATTTAAATACACATTGATTATGTAAGTAATATTTATTTATTAAGGCTGTGTAGAGGTCCCTACCTTCGCATTTTCACAACATATTCTTGAGGTTTACAGCCTTAGTAAATATTACTTATGTAATCAATGTGCATTTAAATAAATTTATAATAGTGAATGATTACTTTATTCTCATTGCCAACTAAAACAGTGAATTCCCCTAAATTAAGTATTCTCCAAGATGTCTAAGTCACATGTAAAAGTCACAACTAGATGTCTTTCTTCAGAATAAGAACATTTTGGAAATAATGTTAAGCTATCACTCTTAAAAAAACTTTTAGTAAGTTGAAAGATTCATATTGTTACTCTGCCTAATATAAAATATTTTCTTCAATTGTTGCTTTTCCATTTATGATGAGTCACACTGTATATGTATTTTCAATATTTATGTTTTAGTAGTAATTGTATGAGTAGCTGCATAAGAGGATATATGACCTTTGAATGCTTTAATGACAGATTAAGCATTTAACATTTCCATTCTGTTATAATAGTAATAATAACAAGTCAGATGTCACATGACTTATATATAGCTTGCACTTACAAATATGTAAAATTAAGAACGTGCTAATAGCTCTAAACAAGCTTTTTTTTTTATTTATGATAAATACTACTACAAGAGAAGGCATTCAAATCATTTTTATCTTGGATTGTCCCCATCCCCAGACCGGTTTCGACCTATGGGTCTCTTCAGTGAGGAGTTGGGACATTAGATCTAAAAAACCAACTCAAGCAAAGCATTTATCTAAAAGATAATTGTTAGAAGAAGATCTGAAACTTTTAGACATCTACATGTCTTTAAAGTCAGCTCTCCAACTGAAACAATCATATGGGCCTGAACTTAATTCAGATACTCCATATATTAGTAGGCTTAGCTCTTTAATTTAGCTAAAGCCACAACAGCAAAATAATAATAGTAATAATAACAAGTCAGATGTCACATGACTTATATATAGCTTGCACTTACAAATATGTAAAATAGTAAATGGAATGATTTAATTACTTAACTAACAGTCAATCCTAAAACCACTAACTAATTCTGCATAAGATCTAATGCATATTATCGCCATACTTTTACATGACACAGAGTATCCTCCTTAAATCACTTGTTGTTTTTTTTTAACTTGATGTGTTCTTAAGAATTATCAGCATATACATATGTATGTGCATATATTTGTTGACGGGAAGTAATTTATTTAAACGTTAAATAAATATTGTGCGGTCAAGCGTTGTTGGCCTAGCGGTTAGCATAACTGCCTTCCAAGCAGCTGGTCCAGGTTTGCTTCCCGGTCAACGCTTTGACATATGAAAAAAATAAATAAATATTCTGCGTAAATATTTAGGTAAAAAATTTTTCTATATATTAATATGCGCTTATGTAAATGTCTGTATTTAAATCTGGTAGAAATTATGAATAATAAAATATTTTGTAAAAAAAAAACAATATTGACTGATTGTCTTTAAAAGGTTAATTATTGCAAGCAAAGTTTTAGTTTCCATGGAGCTTAGGTTATGTACACATTTGTAAGACTGTAGGCCATCCCATGCATATATATCTGTCTTTACTTTAGTCAATAACTTGAAGGAAAGAAAATGGATGTAGCAAATGAAGAGGGGAGATACTGACAGGTGGCAACTATCTCATGAGAAAAAAGCAAACTGTGAAAGTATGCTTTTATTCCTGTCATGTGTTA
This sequence comes from Epiperipatus broadwayi, assembly GCA_028023455.1. Classification (NCBI taxonomy): domain Eukaryota; kingdom Metazoa; phylum Onychophora; class Udeonychophora; order Euonychophora; family Peripatidae; genus Epiperipatus; species Epiperipatus broadwayi. The sequence continues at coordinate 266,958 of JAQFVV010006452.1, read as the reverse complement.
GAAACAGAGTTTTTTTTTATTATTATTATAATAGTTTAAAATGCAAGCAATCAAAACATAGCTACTCATAGTATCCATCTCTCATCGACTCGCAACGAGCTGTAGACTTGTATTTAAACATCAGAAATGACTCCTGAAATAGTTCAGTCTATATTCTTTGTGCATTCACGTTAGTGGTATGTATGACCTGAGGCCATCATTACGATCCAAATTTTGACTCTTCGTTTTTCTTCAAAATTCATCGATTTTCAAATAAGCATCTTAGAGATGAAATCGCCAAACAACTCAACACATGGCTTCTTTGAAAGAAAGCTTCATAAAAATCATCCAATCATTTATCAAACTGATGGAATTTTGCTGTTCTTTACCTTTAAAATGCTAATTGTTTTTCCTTCTGCCTCTTGTAGTGATCAAAATCGATATGGAAGTCTCCTCTCTTGTAATTGTCGAAGAACTGTCAAAATGTATTGATTTAACAGATAGATATTGCAACAAAGATTTATGTTTCCTTTATAATTAACAATTATCCTGATTGTAGCTTTTATAAATAAACCTTAGGTACACACAAGATAACTTTAATGCAAACACGGGAGGATGACTTCGGTTTTTTTTAAAATAATTTTTAATGACTTTTCGTTATTTTCAACCTTTGCCATCTTTAGGAAATTAAAATTATTGACTTTCAAAATTTTAATTTTGATTTTTTTATTATTTATTATTACAATTTTTTTTTATCAATATGATAATTCATTCTAAAAAACAAAAGTTTTTCATTAAATAAAAATGTCATAAAGGAACATTTTCATTTGATAACTGACGCACACACATTTCTACATGCATATACTGTATATATTTTTATAATAAACAAAAATAGAAAACAATTTAAAAAATTGAGAAGCAAAATTATAATGCCAAATTTTTACAGACTTAAAAAAAAAAAAGTATTTTATAGTAAATTTAAATATAATTTTCGAATCGGGTAGAAGTAAATCTAGTAGCGGAAGAATATGTGAGGACAGAATACATTAGTCAGTTACAATTAGGCATAGTCTTAAAGTATTTCAAAAAGAAAGGATTGCTACAGAAAGAGTTGAGAGAGAGAGAGAGAGATCACTCAGGATGACAAACAGACAGACAAGCAAATCAGTATACGATATATATTATTAAAGTGGTACTTCACGAATTGCTTTGTACAATCATTATAAGACATATTTTAAACTTTATATTTTTACTTTGTTTTTTTTTTCTTTCTGCAGTCAGAGTGATCATGCTCATCTCTGAATAATTGCTAACGTTAATGTCATCATCATTATCTTTATATACTGCAGAATAAAATCTCTCCAACTTAAATAAACTTTCTTATTTCATTTATTGTTCTTTTGAGATCTAATTTAAGGATTTAGTTGTCCATCTATTTACATCTCTTCTAGCAATATACTGAATGAAAAATGCAAAAATTGACTCTCTCATGGATTAATCATGCCAGTGACTTGATTGCCATGGCAACATTGTCATGTTATCATCGACGACGTCTACCGGAAGGAAAATCGGTCCGTGTAATACGTCATCGGTTGAATAATACTAAAGTACCGAATTGTTTATTGAGGTCATTGATTCTTATTTGTTAGTTTACCCTTATCTGCATGTCTGATCTCGTATTATATCTAACCTTCATTTCTCTATACTTATTTGTGTGTACCAAAATGCTCTTTATTGAAAACTCTTTTGAAGCACACAGATTATTTTTACTAAAAGCATTCCAATTTTAATTATATGATTAATTTCACTTATTATATTTCCAGATATTTAATAACCTAACAATGTAGTTATAACTGTCAACTACTTCAATTATTAATATCAATATTCATTTTTTTTAAAGTCATTAAACATTATGTTAGTCTTTTTAGCATTAGTCTTTAGTGCTGTTTTATTGCCTATGAGGATAAGCTTTTATGCAAAATCTGGATGACCTAAGTCAGGGATGCACAAGCTTTTATTATATTCCAAGCATGGCAGAATGTGAATTTAAATCTGATGCGTTGATTCTGTCATTATAAACAGGAAAGTAATACTTTAGTCAAGAATTGGTCAGCGACAACTGCTTTACAAGCAGTTGTTTTGGGTTAGCGGATTCGCTTCCCGGTGGATGCTATGACACATGGGAAAAAAAGTAATACTTTAAATTTTAATATATATATATTTTATTTGTATTAAAAAGTTGTTAAACAAATTCAAATTCAATGAGTCAAAGTAAAAAAAAAAGTTTTTGTTTTGCAGTTTTCTGTAAATACAATTGATCTTTCTCTAATCTTATAGCACCTAATTTAGAATGAGTCTGTAATTGATATTAACTCTCACTATGTAATTGATGTTTTACATCAGTAAATTGTGCGTTATTCACCCGATTTAATATGGCAGTTTTGTTTTTTATAAAATTTATTTTAATCCTTAAAATTGATAATAAAAAAAAGTCACAAATGATTTTTAAAATATAAAATTATTTTGTGGTTTTCTTTGACAATCTTAACTCCAAATCTTGAAAGTCCTGTGAAAGCAAAACATTTTCAGAAATCTTAATAAAGTACGCAAGTTTTAAATTTTAAATTCATTCTAAGATTCATTATTGATCTCTATTAATTAATATATTTTATACAAAAATTGCACAAAAATTGTATGTCAAATCTACACTCGTGCATAATAAAATTTGCACATGGATTGTGAAAGGTTGGTCATTCTTTTTTTTTTCATGTGTCATAGCATCAGCCAGGAAGCAAACCCACTAACCCGGGACAACTGCTTCTAAAGCAATCATCACTGACCTCTGGACCACCAATGCTTGACCTGATCTAATTAATCTTTTATTTTTATATCATGAATTATTCCCTTAAAATTTACTCAATATTTATTTTAAAACTTTTATAACATTTATATTATTACTGTAATTAAGCAGTTTAATCACATCTATTACATTATATAAATATCCTTAGCATATGATAATATTCTGAGTTTATATATTGGTCACAACTACCATATAAAATAAAATGGATTATCATAGTCTACAAATTATAAGTAAAATAGAAGCTCATATGTATTGATAGTTGTTATAATTTTTCTTAATACCTGAATGTGATCTATGGAGTCACTTTTTAATACATCTTGTTTCTTTGGTCACTTTAATTTCAAAGTTATTAAAATGAGTTATAATGACATCAGTAAAATACCTTGGATTTATTTATGAGAAACCTTGGATTTATTTATGAGAAAATTTACAAGGTTGTAATTTTTAATATTTCTCTTGTCATCTATTTTAAATATCAATACCATTAATGATTCTTCTAATCATCTAATATCTCTTTACTTTTATACATTTACTATATGCTTTGACAACAATTTATATATTTTTTATTTATTTTTTTACGACCTATAATAATTTTACCAATTTTTGCACATATTTGAATGTATCTCTTCAAGCTAAACATGAAATATTTACTTTCATCTTTTAGCTGTATCATTAAACATATGTATCTTAGATAAACAGAAATATGGATTGACAATAGTGAAGTATTCAACTATTTTATATACCATCTGTCTAGCAGATAAATCATTTCTAAAATATCTTAAAATTCTTCAAAGTAAATATTTCATTTCTCCTCCTCTATAAAATATTTAAATTTCATATCTAATATATAAAATACATATTTTGCGGGTTCATCCGTGTTAAAAACTTTTAATATCAATATACTGACGTTTCGACTTGGTCACACAAGCCATCCACAGAGTTAGAGTTATAACTCTGTGGATGGCTTGTGTGACCAAGTCGAAACGTCAGTATATTGATATTAAAAGTTTTTAACACGGATGAACCCGCAAAATATGTATTTTATATATTTAACCCGTGCAAATCTTCGTTTTAACATATATATATATATAGTATTTTATCTTCTTATAATGCAAGTAAAATGAGTAATAAGCAAAGCAAATAAATAAATTCTATTTCCCCATTAAAATGTACTCTTCAAAAATAATTAATAATACAATTTTTATAAAATATGACTTTCTGAGTAACGAGTGGAATAATATAATAATGGCAATGAAACAGAAATGTATTTAATTAATAGCAAAGAAATATTTATTTATAGCTTATGATAATATTTATACACTAAAATATTTATTTAAAATAACATCATTTTAAAATTTAATAAATTAGACTAACAAAATATTAATAAACTTTACACATAAATATCTCTTTGCAAAAAACATTCCTAAAGACTTTACAATAAAACAATTATCACCACCCAAAAGTTCCCATTTTTATCTAATCTAGGTTTGTTTTCTTTAAATATTATACCTGCAGAGTAAAACAATACATCTATATGCCTATATTCAGGCCACCCATAAAATATTATATACTTTAGACAGTGAAGCTAGGATTGAAACCAGCCTGGGACACAAATTATAGCAATAATATTATGCAAAATAATTACACGAATATGATATTACTAACACCTATGATAGGATGAGGAAATAAATATGCTTGATGCTGGCAATGTATTTTAAATATAAGTAGTAGCAGAGCTATAATATATTATAAAGATCACATGATCACCATTCTGTTATACTAAACGGAGTGTTTTAGTTGCTTAGCTGACAGTCAATCCTAAAACCATTAACTTGTCAAGCATTGGTGGCAATACGTATAGTGAGTTTTGCCTGCTTTAATATTATAAAGCCAGACAAATATTCAGATATAGCACCAAAATACACAGTACATTAAATTCCAGGCAAAATAGATAATAAAAATTATGAATAAGCACCTGGTAACTTGATCTTTGAAGTGCTGAAAACAAGAAAGCCACCCTCTCTCTCTCAAGAAAGGGCTAAACAATACAATATCATGAATAGATACCCAGTAACTATGTGCAGGCAATGTAGACAATGATCTCTTTCGTGAACAGGCTGAATGCATACAAAAATAATAATCCATCCATATAAAATTGCCCACATGGATACCATTACATTACATGACATGGTATTGATAATGAAAATAAATAATTAATTAAACATCTCACACACTCTGACAAAAGCATACAGTGCATCCATTCAGTCTGATATTCTGTGTACACTGACAAAGCATAATTTCATAATGAAAATAACATTCAATTGTATAAACTACCTCAATTCTCATCTCCAATGATGATCATAACAATAGACTGCTATACCCTGGGTACAATAATTCATTTAGCATGAAACAACAAATAAATGGACTAAATAATAATAAAATAACTTATAAAATAAACCTTTTTACCTGATACAAATTTTTTTTCCCATACACATGTTGTCATAGATATATTTTCCAATATCATAAATAATAATAGCAATTAAATATAGGATATAAATTATAATTGCCTGTTATCAGCAATAATTTTTAAATATACCATATATATATACACACACTATATACTTTTGTTTTAATAACTTTTCATTCAAGTTTTTTTATATCTTCTTTAATTATAAATATATTTAAACGCACATTGATTACGTAAGTTATATTCATTAAGGCTGTAGTCTCAAGCACATGCATATAAAATGCGATAGTAGGGACCTCTACAGGTCTTAAACCACAAGCTTACTCTTTTCTTCCAAAGAGTAAGCTTGTGGTTTAAGACCTGTAGAGGTCCCTACTATCGCATTTTATATGCATGTGCTTTTGGCTACAGCCTTAATGAATATATCTTCTTTAAGAAACTACTGCAATACAGTCTTTTCTTTAAACAGATAAAAATATACATATAATTAAGAGTAGGAATTTCTTTACAATGATTTCATAATTAAGCACAAATTTGAGGATATATGAGCAAATAGAGGATATTAAGTAATAGCAGTTCTTTGTAAAGTTCCTTATGATAAAATTCACACATTTTAATATTCTGTATGACATATGTTTAAATCATTTTTTCTTACTTTAAAGTAAAGTAATATATTTCAAAAAACAAATAAACAATTAAGAAAATATTCTAAATGAATAGACAAATTAATTCAGAATGGACAATTACATAAATCCAATTTTAGCTTACTTTCATTAGTAGATAATTAAATGAATAAAATCTTTGTTTTAAAATATTGAAGAAGCTGATTTTTATGACTTTTTGGTTTAAAATTATATAATGCAATTCCAAATCATTACAATTTCTTCCATTCTTAATATAGTCAATGCATTTATTATAAGTCATCACCATTATACTTTTAATTTGACACAAATATAATGACTTTTACATGTATTTCTGAAACAAATGAAGTGATTGTCTTTCATAAATTATTCATTAATTAATCATTTTTAGGTCAAAGTTTTATAAACATGTAATAAGTGTTTTTCTGAAGAATTGTGATGATGGTATTCTAGTTGTATTTTTATATTGGTTAGAGTGTTACCTTAAATTTCAATATTCAAGAATCTAAGGACCCAGGTTCGAATCCTATGCTAGTACTGTCACTGGTCAGGCCAGCAACATCTGAAGAAGAGGGGAGAAAAATACATCTCGAAACATTGTGCATATACTAACCTGTTTGCTGTGATATTACTAACAGTTGGTGCATATACTAACCTGTTTGCTGTGATATTACTAACAGTTGAATGCATTTGGAATATTTAAATAAAATTAAACTTTTCTAAAGACATTCAGCACACATATTAGATGATGGAAATAGTCCAATATAAAAATACAGCTAGATGTAATAAGTACTTCATTAATAAATAAGATTAATGTCAATAATGAATTAAAATATTATTTAAAATATTAAAACAATTATTATAGCCAGAGTTCAAATTAACTAATGTTTTAGCAAAATGATAAAATAAACAAACTTTCCAATGTATAGTTTCCACTGATTTTCTTTAAAAATTAATGGGACATTTGACATCTTATCTTGATTTAAATGCTTGATAAGCTGGTCAACCCTATATTTTAGTATAGTACTGCAATGGATAACTTTTAACTTTTTTATACAGACATTTAAAACAGTAAAAGAAAAATCAAGTAAAAACTTTTACACTGATTTAAAACAATGAAACAAAAATCCAATCAATAAAATCAATAATTAAAATAATTTCAGTAATAAGTTCAATAACAATTATTTCCTACTTTTTTCTTTTTATATCAAAACACCTGTGCATGTGTAAAGATCTCCACTGCATTAGTATCATATGATGTAGTTTAATGAATCCCATTTAAATATGGAGGCAGAATATTTAAATTACTAGTGTAGTTTTATCCATTCTAATTAATTAACCTGACCTTGAACTTTTTAATCAAGTCTATTTAATCACATTGTGTCTAGACTGATAGTGAACTTTATTAATTGCAATTTAATTATTAAATAAATAATTTATTTAACTAATTTAAACTTATTAATTTATATTTTTAAATTATATACTTTTCATTCAAAATACACTATTTTACTTTATTTAAAAGCTTTTAATGATGTAATTATTTAATGTACCTTTTTATAAAATATAGATTTTAATAATTTTTTAAATGTTCCATTCATTCAAACATAGAGACTAAAACCTACACACATATATTAGATATAACCATTATTATAAAAGCAATAAAACTAACTTTTTATTTATTAAATATTATTTTAATTAAAACTTATTTAAATTGAAACTTATCCCATATTTAAACTTAACATTTCTAAACTGTGACTTTAAATAACTCATATATAAAGTAACATTTTATAAATTATTATTTCAAAACCATGTCCTAATGAAAATTAAATAACCATATTTCATATAGAATAAAACAACTTTATTAACTACCTATATCTAAAACATAACAGACTTCAAACAAAATTCTTATCTAGATTCAAACTATTAGGGATTTTTCATGAAACATTAAATAATATTTCTTAAGTAATTAATATTTAAAAATGCTAAGTAAATTGTTTTAATCAATAAATTAAAATATTTTGCAAAAACTTTATAAATTAACATTAAGAAGGGAATTTATTTAATATAATCTAATAATCAAAATTTAATACATTATAGAGTATATTTAGTCCACAGGACCAAATATATATATATATATTGTAACGATCCGGAGAAGGCGACTTAACGTAAACTGCACTACAGGGCGCCATCTAGGCATTTGAACCTAGAAAAATTTATAAAGTAGGCAGATATGTAAGTCAAAAAAAAATAATTTTTTTTTAAATATTTTGGTTCTGGTCGTTAGCCCATGTCACTAGCTCAGGGAGTAGCAGAGATTTAATAATATCATATCTTATCTAATTAGATTTCAACATTAAAAAATAAATAAAATAAGCCACTGCCAGTAATTAGCATACAAACATTTATTTATGCACATATATATAAGATTTAAAATTATTTTAGTATTAGTTTTACATTTTAACATTTAACATTATTTTAACTTTGATTTTTGACTTTAATTTACACTTAATTACTATTATATTCTAATTTTACATTTTAATTAAGTTCGCACAGATAAATTTATGAAAGCTTGTTTATAATGTTGAATATAGATCAGTTACATAGATTTCACGGTCAAAAACATTTCAAAGTAAACATAAACGATCAAAATACAAAATTATTGATTACTGACAATTGTGGAGGGAAATTTATACGTAACCCAATAGTATTCACCATAAGATACTTGCATTGTCACCAATAACTTAAAAGACATCCGAATAAATACATTTTAGATACTCACCGTAAGGTATCATTATTTATGGAATGTCTATATATTTTGATCAAATATGAAAACCCAAAACATACTTAACCGATAACCAATCCATGCAATCGTCTATAAACAACTTAAATTTAATGCATTTTTATTTAGGGTCAAGTATGAATAGACCACATAGATTTGCATTTGAAAATAAAATATTCTATCCCTATTTAACCTTAGGCTAAAATTCGCAGTCAAACTGGCATCAATCCATCTGATACATCGATGTATTCAATGTAATACGGAATACGGCAGCACCAAAAAGATTAAGAGAAGATATTGACTCTCATTAGATAGGAATATTACTTCTATCCAACGAGAAGAACAATAAAAAAAAAAACTCCATAGAAAGGAACTGCACTCTGCGTCTTATAATTCCTTCCATAGGCAAAACGGGAGAGTGTGGCGTATGAAGCGATTCTGCCAGTAGCGAATCTCCGATTACATCTACTAACTACATCAATATATCCAATCCATTGACCCAATCTAACAATGCCACAAATAACCTAAGATTACCCTCCCCTAATATAACTTTACAAATCTATACAGCCATTCACACCCAACTTAAGTTTAACATTTATATAATTAATTTAACGAAAAACAAAAAAAATCATGATAAAAACTTAAAGAATAAAAAAAATAAATAAATGGAAATGATTTTACATAAATAAGAAAAAAAAATACATCAAATAACACTATTAATAAAGAATTTAGTTTGGTCAGATAGGATTCTATTGCATCATTTAATAAAAAGTTTTAAAATTTAGAGTTCTTATTGTTTCAAGTGAATATAAAGTTCTTACGATTTTTAACACGTCCAACTTTATCCGTTGCTTGCCATGAACGTAAATTCCCACGCCATCCTAAGATTGATATTCTGTTGGCCGATTTATTTATCCATCCGGAGGTTTTTGTTTTAACTGGTCCTCCATGTAGAAAAACGATAGTTCATTTCTCTTTCTTTTTTTTAACAGCTGACAGAATTGACAGTGCGTCTGTCAATTCCATCACCTCCAACTCCGTAGTACTACATATAGTCACATCGTAATAATCAATAATCAGTCCCTAATAATTTCCAAACTTGTCCTTTTATATTACTTTGAAAGATTGACTTAACATTACGTCATCGATGTGATGATCCTTTTCGTTGAGGTCCGATTTCCCAATGGATTTCTTTCATTGGCTATTTGTTTCTATTGTTTTCCTATCTGATCGCTGTTTTTACATTTAAATGCCCAAGGCTGGTTTACATTTAACTAATTAATAATCATTTCCATTTCTGATTAATTAACATGTTTTCCAAATCAAAGATATATTTAAAGATAAATTTAAAGATATAATTTTATCTCCAAATCTTTTTAAAATTTAGTTTTAAAATACCTTTTCTATTTTTAATACAGTTTTATTTTAATAATTTTTTTTTTTACCTGTGCGATTTAATATATACGAGTTTAAGATGATATTTAATTTCAATTTTTAATTCTAAAAGAAAATTTTTAAATGCGAACTTTTTAATTTACTTTCATGTTTAATAAATAAAAAACAACAACAATGTAACGAACGTCTGTGCTCATTACAATATATATATATATTTATTTATATGGGAGTAAATCACCCTCCTCCAGACTATGATGAAAAATCACTCTAAATGTTGAACAGAGAATGAAGAATAGAATGAATTCACTTACTCTGGGTAACTCTGATGTTTATAGGTATATCTTTGTCAACATTATTTGTAATTCAAAATGAAATTAATTTATCAATCAGATGGAATATGGCATTTAAGGGTTATTAAAGTCATAATTATTTATACAAGGTTGGAGACAGCAACTCACTTTTAATATTAGGTGTATAAGATGGAGTGCAAAGCTGTAGGGAGCTTGAAAAATCTGAGTTCAAGCCCTTTCAATTTACATTAAGTTTAATGTATTTACTATCCTTATATTTGCAAATTATAAATATTATATATATATATATCAATACTCTCCATTCATCAATGAAAATGTAGCATCCTGGTTAATATTTGAAAGTAAAATCATAGGGATTAAATGTTATTTACAATACAATTTGTTTATTTGAAAAACATTTTTAAAAAAATCAACTATCAAAACAAAAAAAAAGTCATATACTTTTTTAATAAGGAAACTTTGACAATGAACATTTGCTTTCATTATTTTAAATTATAGTTAAAGTACTTTTTAATGTTTATTTTAAAAATATATATTACTCTCTCATCTCATTATGATGTGAATTTATTTTAAATTTGGTATTGAAATATTTAAAATTTCACCCATCCAGGCCTTTGGATTTAAGAAATTAGGTAACCCACTTGTAATATTTTAGCATCATCTTTTTTGCTAGTGATTTATAAAAAATGTAAGAAATTTTAGTAAATTATATTGAATGTAAAAATATTAAACTTCAATTTTAAAATTTCATTTTAACTTCAAAGCGTTTACAAATCAACAAATAGACAATCAAACCAACAAATAAATAGTAGCAATTTTCTTTATAAAATAGTGTCACTTAGAATGTTTCTGCATTTAAATCTCTATTTAGTGTGTATTCATCCAATATCACCAGAATAATATTAAATATACTTTTTAATGAGGTTATAATTGTAAGTATATTTTGCTCTCTTGTTCTTCATTCCTATTTATTTCTATGTAGAATTCTTTCACATTTTTATAATCTTATAATTTTTAAATCATAATATCTTTTTATTTTATTACATATATAATTTTTTTTAATATTCTTGTTACCACATTATTATTTTTCCTTATGTCATAATTAAATACTTTCATACTATTTTATGAATTCTAGATATTCACTTTTAGAAATTCATTTAAAAATATGTTCTTATTTTTTTTTTTCATATTGCTTTGTCTGAAGTGAAAATTTACTGATGTTTTTTGTGTGTGTGTTAGTTAAGTGTCTAATAGTTCTAATAAAATATCAGTTATATTTTTTATTAATTTCTTCTAAATATGAGTCATTTTGAAATTTGAAAAATCTTAAATTCATTTTTAATATTCATGAAGGTTAGCCATGTCATTTTTTATAGTATCTTTTTTGGATCTCTCTCTAGGTTTACTCAAATCATAATTTACATCACACTCATTTCTGATTAGTTCCTAAACATCACATGATCACCATTTTTATGCTTAAACCACTAAACATCACATGATCACCATTTTTATGCTTGCTATGGAAAGTTGTTTAAGATTAATTTCTGTATTAAATAAATTGAACCCATATTGTACCATATGAGTACATTAACCTTTTCTACATATGTTATTAAATTGTAATTGGGATCAATGCTCAAAATCCTCTGCCACAATACATCATCTGGTTCAGTATCTTAACAATGCAAAATCAAATAGTTAATTTTTTTTATGATTGTGCAAAAAGTCAAACATTTTTTCATTAAACATCACATGATCACTATCTCAGGTCCAAGGCTCCTCACTGATGAAGGCCACAAGCCAGAAACTAGTCTGGGGATATTGGATGAGTAGGCACTAGATAGGGATTTTATGCACAAGCCTTCTGGCATCCATTGATTGCTCTTGTTAGCACAAGATGGCACTACTATATGGAGAGTTTTGCTGTATTTTGAATTGTTTAATTTTTTCATTAAGTTTGAAGTAATTAATATCGGATAATTATTCATGATTTAAAACTCCGCCTTAAATCTTATAAAACTACTTTTAACTTGATTTTGAAATTCAATATTCACATTTCTAAGTTGATAGTGTTAACACTTGATAAATTTTAGGCCTCTGATTTAAGATTATTTTCAATGTTGTAAAACGATTGTAAATAACTATTAGATTTTTTCTCTATATTTTACAAAATTAACTTTGCAATTATCTTGACTATATTTAAGCTTATAACATAATGTTACAATAATATTGTTTTTCCCATATGTTATAGCATTGCCTGGGAGGCAAACCCCAATAACCGTCGACAACCAACTGCTAGCTTGCAAGGCAGCTGCGCTGACCTCTTGGCTAAAAATGCTTGACAAAAAATGCTGCCCACATTATGTTGCTATGGACTTTTCAAGGCAAATAAAAATATTGTGTTTGTGGTAAAACACATCTTGCAGAAAAGAAAAATACAATTTAACAAGCTCATGCATTAAAGAAATTTTTGGTGAAGAATGCATTATATGAAAGAAAACTGTACAGTTTTGGATTTAAAGGTATATTCTATATTTTAAATCCATAGCTGAATCAGTGAAAATTAATAAGACTAAAAAGTTGTTTGTGAAATGGTAGCTCTGGGTTTTTAGGTAATATTTATGTTACTATATAGAAGGTAAACAAACCTTCACACCAGCACCATTTTAAACAAGATGAAATGGTAAGGATACTCTTGCCACAGCCATAAGATAAAGTCTTTAAGGAAATAAGAGTGACCATCTTATGATAATTTATGAGCCAATCTTAAATGTCTAGAAGTCAGAGCATAAATATATAAATCATTCACTTCATCATATTGTTTAAAATAGTACTAGTATGAATATTTGTTTGCCTTCTATACAGTTATGATTTAAACACTGCACTTATAAAATTTATAGTGTATTAATATTTATATTGTAATGCAAATTTTAAAAGTTCAAAAAAAGATTTTACGCATAGTTGGAAATTGTTGCTGCAGTAATTCCAATAAAATATGAATTATTGTTTTGAAGATTTTAATCCATTTGGTAGTAGAACTGTAAATTATGGTCCGATGTAATGAACATATTAATACTGATTTTGTAAATATAAACATTACTGCTGGTATCAAATTTGGCAGCAATATAGAGATTAACAATCACAAACATTTTCGTAGAGGCAAAACTCTCCATACAGTAGTGACACTCAGTGCAAGCCAGAATAATCAATGGATGCCAGAAGGCTTGTGCATAAAATCCCTATCTGGTGTATCTCCAGACTAGTTTCTAGCTTGTGGCTTTCATCACTGGATACTGAACTGAGTTCAGATCTATACAATTATATAAGGTAATCAAATTAATTTGAAAACATTATTGGGTTTTCATTTTGGAGTCAAAGTTTTATAGTTAGCTAAAAAAAAGTAAAAGGTGGCTGCTGGAAGGTTGCATTAGATTTTAAGATCTAGATGCAGTGCTCTCAGATCCAAGGCTCCTCACTGATGAAAGTCACAATCTATGAACTAGTCTGGGGATATTGGATGAGCAGGCACTAGATAGGGATTTTATGCACAAACTTTCTTGAATCTATTGTCTACTCTTGCTTGCACTGAGTGGCGCTACTGCATGGAGAGTTTTGTCTCGCTGAAAAACAGCTTGTAATGCATAAAGAATAGTAATCATGTGATGTTTGATGGTTTAACACAAACATTTTGTTTAGATGAAAAAAAATCTGCATTCATTAACAAAATATTGGCATCCTACAAGAGATTTGATAATGTAAATTACTATTTATTATATCAGATATGTAGTTTGTAAACTGAATATAAAGAGTATGCATCCATACATTATTACTATTTAAAGCATTATAATATACTATTTATACAATTAATTGTTCTAGTGATCCACTCTGTGCAGATAAGCAGATTGATTGTTTTAAATTTGTAATGAAATTCTGTTAGAATTTAATAAATCAAACATACTTTTTTATTTCTAATAAATTACTATACATTAAAAGAATAAAATATTATAGTATTTATATAAAATTTTATTTATGTTAGATTTTTTTTTAACAAGGCTGAGAATGTGGAGTAACCTATTGTCCCTTTTTTTAATATAAGCTATACTACTTAGATATTTTCTATTGAATGCATTTTTTTAGCTATATAATATTTTTAAAAAATTATATGTTTAAATTTATTGTATAATATTTATATGTTACATTTAATCTCTATTATTGCTAAAAACTCTTCTAGTTGTGAAGACTGGATTATAAAAGATTCTTATTATTCAGTATGTAGGTAATAACTGTTTTAATATAAGAATTTTGATGAGGTCTGTAGAGTTTTATGAATATTTGTTTCTAATTATTTATTGACATGAGTTATTACTGCAACTGTATATGAATATTCTGCAGTGAACTTATATTTGAAGGAAAAGAATGATATATTATTGGAATTTTAATACATCAAAGGTTGAATATAAATAATCTGATTATAAAAATATTTTAACTAAGACTAATCATTCTTACAAATTAAGAAGAGAAAATAAAGAAATAAAAATAATTTACAAAGAAAAAAAAGTTTCACATTATTATGTGCAAAACTCAGAATTGTAATAAAATATTATTGAAACCAAAACATAAAAGTTATTAGGATAAAAGATAAGATATACTGATTGTATACCTACAAGGCAGACAGGGTTGAATATAATAGTTCAATGACTAATACAAGTGCCAAAGATCTTTGACTTGAACTTTTGATTAAGTCAATATATAGAAATATTATGCTCAGCCAACACTTTGAGATTCAAATATTATACCTCCCAGGTGAAAAAAATCACATAATTTTTATTTTAAGAATATCCATAATATGTATATCAAGGCTAAATGAAATTTATTCAAAGAAAAGGTTAAATGTAAGCAGTTATTTACAATCTGAATAGAATACTAATACAAATAATTTATTTAGTTAAAAACATCAAACCAGCACATTATCCCCCATTTCATATGCTCACACATGCTGTTAATTAATAAGATTACCAAACTCTCCACATAGTAATGCCATTTATGGAAAGATTGGTAATCTTATTAACATGCATGTGCATGCATATAAAATAGTGATCATGTAATATTTTGATGGTTTTATACCCATTCTTCTCATACAATAATGGTGAGTGTGGTTTTTGAAAAACCAAAGATACCAAAATGTAAAGATGCTGAATTGAATTCAAATCTATATGGATGTGTAAGTGATTGAGCTGGGGTTGGAAACATTATGGTGTTTTTACCTTAGGCTCCTAGGTAAAAGGTGGCTTCTAGATGGTTGCATTAGATCCTAAGATCCAGATGCATTGCTCTCAAATCCAAGGCTACTCACTGATGAAAGCCACAAACTAGAAATTATTATTGGAATGTTGGATGATTAGGCACTGATAGGAATTTTATGCACAAACTTTTCTGCATCCATTGATTATGAAAGCTTGCATTTGGTGGCACTTCTGTATGGCAAGTTTAGTAAACTTGTTTCTTTTCAATTATTAATAAAAATTAATTTCTGTTATGTTCAGGCAATACTTCAGTGCTCAAATGTCACATAACCCCCCAAGCAAAGTATCATGTATTTTTTTATTTCTTTTAAAAATATCCATTATAATAGAGAAATTTAAATGTTTATTTATAATTTAAATAAATGATTAATAACTTATTTAGTTATTTACATTGTATTAATTGAAAATAGAGAGATTTGAATTTAGGATTTATAGTCACTATTCATCCTATTATTTCATCTCAAACAATAAAAACATATGGTAACACATGTGAAAAAGATAAATGATCCCCAATATATGTATTCTGTGCAAAACCAGTACTCATCAGTTGGCCATATCATAATCTCCTACACATGTATACAATCATGGCTTGGCTTAACAATTAAACTTTAATGAACATACTTTAATCTTCTCACCCTTCCAACAATTCAACCATCTATTTTATTGAAAAACCAACATAAAGTAGTTAAAATCCTTGGGGTGGATTTGATATTATAATCAAACCCATGTAAACATTACATCAGTCTAACCTCTCACATATTGGACTATTACTATAGTAAACATTCAGTACACTGAATGAATAGGTTAATTATATATTGCCTTGAAAATAGGTTACATCATAATATAAGTCAAGTGCATCCCTTTTCTGTTAATATAAATGTATATGTGAGGTTCAATAATATGAGGGGTTAGATTGACGTAATGTCTATATGAGTATGATTGCAATATCAAATCCACTAAGGGCAATGAGCAGATCCTCATTGGTTTTCAATGAAATGGATGGTTGAATTGTTGGAAGGGTAAGAAGATTGAAGCCTGTCCATTATTGTTTAAGAAATGCTATCTTAATATAAACCAAGCTCTGATTGTATATATGTGTGAAAGATTATGATCTGGGCCAACTGATGAGCACTGGTTCTATATGAAATATGTATATTAGGAATCATTTATTTTTTCATTATGTGGGTGTAGTCATGTGTATTGGTTTGAGATGGAGTGGAGGATAAATATGAACTATAAATCCTAAGTTCAAACCCTTTTATTTACTATAATAAATATGCAATGTACTGAATGAATAGATTAATTAAAAATTAATTTCATATTTAAATTTTTTTTAGCATATTTATTAAATTTTGCATTCTTGTTAGTTGTAAAAAAAAAAAAAAAAATTGAAAAGAAATTAGACAACATGTCAGATTCATATTTTTTTCCAAAGGTAAATAAATAATGTTTATACATATCAATTTTTTAACAAAAAAACTTTTTTTGATTATGAATTTTTAATATTCATAATTTATTTGATATTATTATTTGTAATATCACCTGTAGTAGCAGACACCTGCTTATTCTTATGACAGGTGATGATAGATGGATGGCGATCATAGTTATTAAGGAATTTTAGCAATACAATCAAATTCACCTGTTTTAATTCTTTATATCAGTAAATTATTTCATTTATAAAAGTTATTTTTTGAAATAAATCATTTTAAAGTACTAATATAAATATTATCACTTTATTTGTTTATATTATTTATGTCTACTTATTATTTCTCCTTTATTTGAATTATCAGTCATTCTGAAATTAACCTGCGTACCTAGTTTGCATTTTATTTTTATTCGTTCTCTATTGTTTTTTTTTTTTTGTTTACATATAAAATTATGTGTAGTCCTATATATAGACGTATATATTATACACGCAATTCCTTCTAGTACAATGGTATAATGGTATGAGCTTAAGTTTTTTGGATCGATTCACAGCTGATCAAACAAATGAGTGGAACTGTTGATCTTAACGTGCCATTTTGGTCATAAGTATCACATGACCTCCCAACGAATAGACTGTATAACTATATTATAGAGGCAATAATAGTTTCAGTTAACATTAAAAGATTTCAATAACGGCTTATCAATTTATAATAGAATTAGTTTATTTAAAATAATTTTATTTTAATTATTTACTTATTTATTTTCTATATCTAGTTTGTTTTTTCCTATTTATTAGAACTAAAATATTGCATTTATATTATTATATTATAAATGGTACAATGGATGGTAATTCAATGGACAAGGAATCAATGTTTGGTGAAGTTGAATGAGGGAAACAAAGAATAATACAATCACTATAAGAATTTCATCCCAATAAGGATAAACAGAAGTATAGGAGATCCTCTATGAATAAATTTATCAAAATAAATCATCAACTTAATATATAAATCAGCAATGGTGAAAGTTATATATAAATAAATGATCAAAACAGTTGTTTTCCATTTGAAAGCCTAATAAAATTTCACATAGAGAAATATTATGTAATGGACATTTAACATTTATATTAAAAACAATATTATTACAAAAAGTTACATTTAATATTGGTCAAATAGTTCTGCCAAAATATATTGAGTTTTTGATTAAAAAAAGTATTTTTTTTTAAATTTATATAATTTTAAATTTTGTTGTAATATTTGCTTAAATTTTTATAAATTCTTTAAATATAAACTTTAAATTAATTATTTACAAATATATATGTATGCTTGCTATAATTCTTTTTTAGATTTATTTATTTATTTATATGGACTCTGTCAAACTAAATACAGTGGCCTGTCTATATACATGAGTTTAACCCCATTAATTTACAAAACACTGTATAAATGTTAGCGCAGGTAATATCATTAATGTTGATAAAACAAGTTGAAATATATATCATATTATGAAGTTGTTGTTGTTGTTTTTTTTTAATTTTTTGACAAATTTTGGTCATACGTGAAAACATATTTTATTGACAATATAATTTTACAAGAAGGATAAGTACTCAATTTACAAAACGTCTTAAAAAAATTACTGTAAGTTGAATAAAGGCCTGATTTCTTTAGCCTATTCTGCAAATAATATACTTATGCATTTAAACCCAATGTCTTCACTTTGAAATTGGAATTTATTTTGAATAATTATGAAAATAGAAAATTGTAAAATCAAATAACTTCCAACTCTCTCTCTATATATATATATATTTACAGTCTAGGACTAATTTCAATAAAATCCTTCATTATATATCTATATAAATTTTTTGTGAATTTTTGTTTGTGTTTCCTGTGAATATTTGTTTTCAAGGGTGTCACATGTCAAACTACTATGAAGAATATTTTAGTAATTCCATCATTAATAGTGGTCTGTAACTCTGTCAAATTCACATTTTAAATATAACAGGTATATTTAAAACTTTAAATTTTAATTTAGAGGCTTAATCTGATTATGAGAATTTTATTCAAAGTAAGTAATTCCATAAAGCAAACAAAATGTGTTAATGTAACTGATTGAAAAAAAAAAAATTACAAAAAAGTAATTCTGCCATACCATAATGTGAAAACAAAGGCTTTTGTACATTAATCACATTTATTTATATAATATTAAAATGTTTTGTTTAATTTACATTAAATCTTAAAAAAACATTAAAGCAATCAATTAAAAAAAACATGGCCATCAAGCATTGTTAGCCGAGAAATCAGCACATAGTCTTGCAAGCAAGCAGTTGGTTGCAGATGGTTGTTGTGGGTTTGCCTCCCAGCTGATGCTATGACATATGGAGAAAAAAACATGGCCTTTATAGGATTGTTATGGTTATAAATAGAAATGAAAAGACAATGAGGTAAATTAAAAAAAAATAAATTAAATTTTAAAAAACTGAATTCTAAAATTTATATGACTAATATATTACTATAAAACTTGTTGCAGATGTGAGGTTCATTGCAGTACAAGAGTGGTGAACTTTGGGTCTCAAGATCCACAAATAGTACTTCCTCCGTCATTTCTGGGGCTCAAACATTTTATGAACTCCCAATTAATAAACCATTCGATTATGATCATTATAGAAATTTGATGAACAATTTTAAAAAACTGTATTCTAAGATATTTTTAATGTTACACACATTTATATATATTTGAAAACATTATAAAAAAATATAGAATCAATTTTCTCAAAAATTAAAAAAAAAACTTAGTCATATTTTAAGAAGCAAAGATATTAACGTTTTTTGTTTTTTTTTTTTGGAACAGTAGATAGATTTAATTAATGCTAAACAATTTCAAAATTCAGGAAGCTAATTTTCTAACAGCTGTCAGTTATATCATTCATGTAAAAAATGGGATTGACAATAATATGTTGATTATTTCTGATAAACGTTAAATAATTTCAGTAAAAAATTAAAACAAAAGAAAAGACCTTATTTGCCGTTAAATATTAGTTCAAATGTTAAACACAATGCATGAACTCATCATTTAGATCTAAAATATCAGATTGCTTATAGACGTTTTAAAGATAAAGCTGAAAATGTAAACAATTAATTAATACTAATAGTATAAAACTCTCAGAATTATTTAAACATTATATTTTTTTTACTAAATGTTTATGATCTGATTAAAAATACAGGATACTTTTCAACTTTGATTGTTAAATTTTATCTTTACTAAAAAAAAAAAAAAAAAATGGAGATATCTTGTCATTTTTTTTTTTTTTAGATTTAATCCTTTTTTTTAAATTTCTTTTGAGTGTTTATTTTCTTCTGTCCTTATTGTAATATTCACTTTATTATCTTATATAGCATTTTATTATTAATTTTTTATAATAAAGAATCACACAGGATTTTCTTTTTGTATAACTCCCTCCTGTTTTAGTATATCCCGTTCACTTTAATTCTGTTTCCATCAATTTTCTAATCACATTTTTTAAAATCTTTTTTTAAAATTTTATTAATTGTAGTCACACACGTCTTTTCACTTTTATATAATATTAGATCTATATTTGTAAACGATATATTCATTAATTTAATTAAGTAGATTACAAATAATTTTTAAATGTATAATATTAATTTTTGCTTATAACTGTTTATAACTATGGCATAATCGGAACTTTTAATCTGAAAAGATTTGTATAAATGCTCTATAATAAATTAACACCAACTACCCAAGAACTATTTCTAATCAATTTGATAAACATCGAATGCCAAAACTTAAATTGTTTTGATAGCTGTACTGTACTTGAATTTTAAAATCAATGGATTTTACATATTCTGCTGAAAATTCCATGATGTTTTTTGTTGTGTAGATAGACGATATGTTTAATTTATATTATTTCAACTTATTAGAGTTCCATAAACTTATCCATTTTGCTGAAATGTTTTACTTTTTAATAAAGTATTTTGTAATGTACAATATTGATTTTTGTAATTATAAATTTATTTAACGCACATTGAATACGTAAGTAATATTTACTAAGGCAATAAACCTCAAGAATGTGCGCTTGAAAATGCGAAGGTAGGGACCTCTACAGGTCTTAACCACAAGCTTGCGCTATGGAAGAAAAGAGGGGAACCCTTCTGTATTTCAACCTACTTTCTATATAAATAGTTGAAGCTTATCAATTTCTTCCAAATATCCAAACAAAGTATGTTGCAGAGATGATTTTTTATCTGATGCTATTATTTAAATTATTAAAAGATGTGAAGTCTATTGAGCAGATATTTTATGAACTTAGACCATAACATTCCTTCCAAACTTCAAATAAAATTTTTGATATATATACACAAACTTTTGTCTAGTTTAGTTATTTGAGAGACATAAAAGTCTAATCTAAGACCAAGGCTTAAATATTTTTCTCCCAATGAAGTCATACTTATGTCATTATCATAGATATTGTGTCTATGACATTCCATTTTGGCATCTCTTTTGTAACTTGTTTCCAAGGTCATACAATTAGAATAAAATGTATATATTCACTCAATAAATGTTCTTTTCTAACTAACCAGCATTCATGACATTAAAATATTTTTTAAAACTTTATAATAATAAATATTGCAATATGTTTTTTTAAAAAAATATTAAATAAAATTCTACAGATTAAATATAAAATAAATTCAAAATTATATTTAAATAAAATAAACATTCCTTTTATCCATTTATCTATTTTTATATACTTTAATCAATAATTAAATACCCACTTTAAATAACTTAAATATTTTAAAATAAATTGAATATGTAAAATTTAACGTTTTTGAATTATCCCAAAACATTAAAACACACATATATGTATATACACACTTTAACAATGATTTAATATTTTACTAGTTTATGTAATATATAGGGTATATAGGCACAGACTTTCACACGATTCACCATTCTCCACTCTATCTAATAACACTGATACACCCAAACACATATATGTCAAAAAGATAAACAATCACCAATATATGTATTTCATGCTAAACCAGCAATCATCAGTTGGTCTAGATTACCATCTCTACACATATATGCTATAAGTGCTCAGATATATATTAAGATAGACAATCCTCATACTTTAATGGACAGGCTTCAATCTACTCCACACTCCAACTCTTCAACCATTCATCCAATTGAAAATCTGAAATGGAATGCTTAAAGGCCACCCTGAGGCCAAGATTCTTGTTTATGTTTAAATCTTATTTTTGAAATGTATGTCAACAAATTTTATGCTATTATTACTATCATATAAATCCATTTATATACTTTTATTAATACATTTCTAGCATAATACATATATGTCATTAATTTTATTATCTTGTCCTAAGAATAAAAAAGTATTAATCCTAAAACTTTCTCATGATATAAAATATAAATAATTAATTTTGGTATATCATTTGTTAATAAAATAATAATAATACACACAGTCATTTTACATTATGATGTCTTATTTAAAATCATTTAATTACTAGGTGAACTATTTTAATTACTCTTAAATTAATTTTAATAATCTAAGAATTAAATAAAAGAAATAAGCTAAAAAAAATTTATGTGGTTTAAATTTATATTACAATGCTATAATATATATACACATACTATTAAAAAAGTATATTGTCTATACTAAACTAATATAATTAGAAGGGACTTGAAGTCAGACTTTCAAGCTTCCTATAGCTACACCCTCCATTTCATACAACTGATACACATGGTCATATACATGTGAAAACGATAAATGATCTCCAATATACATATTTTATGCTGAACCAGCACTAATTAGTTGGTCCAGATTACCTTTCCCCCCACACACATATATTTAATCAATGTTCATTTTATATTAAGATAGAAAATTTTCAAACTTTAATAAACAACTTCAACCTTCTCCACCATCCATGTTTTTAGCCATTTATATCATTGAAAATCTGATGGTGGACCTCTCAAATTCCTTCAACATCATCAGATTTTCAATGATATTAATAGCTGAAAAGTTGGAAGATGGTGAAGATTAAAGCTTGTCTATTCAAGTTTGAAGATTTTCTATCTTAATATAAACTGAGCATTGATTGTATATATGTGTGGGATGAGTGCTGGTTCTGCACAAAATATGTTTATTGGAGATCATTTATCTTTTTCACATGTATGCGGTCATGTGTATCAGTTTGTATAAGATGGAGGGCAAGGCTGAAGGCAACTTGAATGTCTGAATTCAAGTCTCTTCTAATTGTATACTTATATATTTATATAAATGGAAGTAAACATTTTCCATGGGTCCTTAATAAACAATACTAATACATCAATAAATATTAATAAGAAATAGGTAGCCACCTATTTTTTTAAAGTTTTAATGTATTTAAAAACCATTTATAAGTGTTTTTGGAAATTGTGTATGCTATTTATATATCAGCCAGATGTTAAATGCAGTTTATATCATTTTGAAATTATATCTATGCATTACAAGACAAATAATTTGTTTTATTTTTAATGACCTGTTATATGAATCCTAATTTTGCAACTAGAAATATATATATATATTGTACCGGTTAACTTTTACTCCATTGATATGAGCATGCGCATAAACTGAACATGAGGGAAAATATGGCGACATGCCAAAGTAAGAAGAGATTCAAAATTCTACCATAATAGTGTTATGGACACAGAAGATACTTATGGAAAGGTTGACTCTTACATACCTTTGGGGGATGACTCTAAATCAACCCCTCACGCCACTCCCAGAAGGAAATTTAACTCTCCTCCTGAAAGGATATGCAAGTTCAAATGATATTAGGGCATGTGTGCCGATAAATAATTATTCATAAAAAAATAATAAATAAGTATCCTCGTGCTAAATAGAGATTTAAAACCCGATAAGATGATTTCCCATTTGCTAGCTCAGCGTACTCTTTTCTCAGTTAAAGATTGGGGATCGGAAAACTCACATAATCAACTAATATGGGGTTAGAGAAAGTAAATGACAAAGAGAATAAAGAAAAATTATGGCAGTAGTCACTTTAGAATTATAATATAAATATTTTATTAACCCGTTACCCCATACCATTTATAATATGAATACATTCCTAGACCGATTAAATATACGAAACAAACATTACACTACATAAATCATATTAATAAAACAAAACTATATTTATAAAGAAATACTTAATAAAGCAATAATTAAATTAAATAAAGGAAAATTTCTTTCTTGATAAGAAAAATTGATTAAATAACTAATACGTGAGATAGTGATCTGTGAATTATAAATTCACACACAGGCATTAAGCAAACAATGAAAAATTAACAAGTTACATGAAAGATGTGTTTGTGTACGTATGTATATAAGATATATTTATGACATGTGTATCAAATTTAAATAGAATAAATACACACAAAAAATAGTATACCCGATAAAGTCTATAAGCTTCATTCTTGTATGGGTTTTGAGTGGGCTATACGTTCATCTACTGCGGCAAGGGCTAGACTTGACTGCATTATAAGTTCATAGAATTGATCATCATCACCTTGGTGCTTGAATCTCGGGGTTTACATTCTGTTGGGATGGTAGGAGCGAAGCTGGATGGACGCGCTGAAGTCAGATTCTATTCCATGATCATTTTATCTGTAAGCGAATGCTTGATTTGCATCTTTAAGTTGGAGAATGGATATTCAACAGGATATTAAATGATATCAATTGTCCTTTATTGGTTTAAGGATCCTAGGTTAACTGCAGGCTTCGATGGTGTGTTGTAGTTATGCTTCCATCAGAATCAACTGACTGGTTAACTGCTAGGTTATTTCACTGATGGCAAGGTATTAGAATCAGCATGATTAAAACAGTTGCATGACTCCGCATGTTTCAGAATAGCATTAGCTTCCCAATAAGATTTGCAAATGTGATCTGCTCTCTTTGATAAGAAAAAAATAGACTGCTCTCTTCTTAGAAAAACTAAAGTGAACTGCCTTCTTTGAAAGCAAAAGTCAACTGCCCCTTGCAATTTCAGAACAGATATCCCACTTCCATACAATCTCAATTCAGGTATACCCTCCCTGACACAAAAATTAATCAAATCTCATTGAATTGGTTTTACTAATTGTTTTAAGAATTTTATTTCCAATTAGATTTTTCTTTTTTTTTTATATCTCCATTCAGATCACAATGAAATGATAACATCTTTTTACTCTTGATTAATTTCATTATCAGAATCGAAGTTTTTTCTGTTTTAATTAAAAGATTGTTTCATATAACTTGAACATTCCTCTCTCCATTATCCCAAGTCTAATTAAACTCTTTTGTCCTGTTAAAATTATTTTAGCATGGACAGGAAGTCACAATGCCTTTAGGCTTTTCTTAAATTTAAGACAATGACTTGCTCAAATGCAAATGAAGAGAAAATGACCATTAAAACCTTGATTTTGAAATTATTCTTAAATATTTTTAATCAACATTAATATTTAAAATTTTCCTTTTTACATTTTTGTAAACCCTCAAAAAATATAAATAGAGAATAACAATTTGTTAAATAAATGCTGTTTCTTCATCAAACAAAAATATTTAAAATTATAAATACACTTTGGAATTATCTTTTTCTTTTTTAAAAAAAATAAAAAACAAAAATCAAAATTACAAATACATGTTTCTAAGCCTTTAAACATTGACTTTAATCACGTGTGTGTGAGTTTATATTATCACCACAGCTCTCTCTCTCTCTTAATTTATAACAAATTTCAATTATATAAATAGTATACCCACCTCCCATTTAATGGCTTTTTACGTATTTTCGACCATTAATTTATCTGACCTTATCTTGTACTTGGCCACATCAAACGGGCCTGGCACAATATATATATATATATATTTCTATTTATGTATATAAATTTAAACAGAAATGACCACTTTCCATGAGCCATTAATAAACTACACTAATAGTAATAATTTAATAAATAGATTTTAAATACTGCTTAAATCATTTTGAAATTGTATCTATGTCTTATATTATATTCGTTATTAATATTTATTGATGCATTAGTATTGGCTTACACAATATGATTACTTCAACTTAAAGTTTTAATATCATCAAAATTACATATATTTAAAAAAACAGGTTTAATAGAAAATAACAGAGAATGCATATTAAAAACTATTTGTATTTATGTTACTAATCAACTTGGTTTTAATTTTACAAATAACAAACCATCCATATTTATGATGTCCTATGTGGTTTAGTGAAAACACAGGATGTCAGACTTTAGAGTATAAGGTCCTCAAATTGATTTCAGTTCTACCATTTCCAATACCTGAACTTCCTATGAGCTCCTGAGTAATCGCACCATTCTATTGTTTATTTAAAATTAAGATCTTTAAAATAAACATCAAGATTTTATATATTTTTTAAAAAAATTAAATACTATTTGCCGTGATATTTGATTTGTGAAAACTTTACTTCTCACATCAAATTGCAATAATTAAGACCATGAATACTTCAAGAATATAGATATCTTGTGCATATAAAAGATGCGATACAATATATTGTGGTTTTTCTTTCATTAGCACTTTGTGAGTCTTGGAAGGTTGATACAAATTCAAATTTAACATCTCTTTCTTTTTTAATTCAATGAAATAAGTATTATTATTATTATTATTCATATGTCAAATGCATTGACTGGGAAATGAATCCGGGCCAGCTGCTTGGAAGGCAGCTACGCTAACCACTAGGCCATCAACGCTTGACAAAATACGTATTATTTTGTAATAGAAACAAAACAAATAGCAAAATAAAATATGACCAACTAGGGTTATGATTAAAACTGAGTCTCATATGGATATATATAATATATGTAAAATGACTTGCAAAGAATTGAAATTTAAAATATCCATATTTTTAATCATCTTGGAGAAGAATATTATATTAAAATTGCTATTTGTCAATAATTTTCATGTTAAAATAAAACTAAAAAATAATAAAATCAGACAAATAATATTTTAATATAGAATTAGTTTCAGAACCTAAAAAAAAAACAAATTAAATGTGTAGGAAATTAAAATAATAAAGCAATGAGATTTATTGTATTATTCTAGAGGCATAAATAGGATAGCATTAGATATGGATATAATAAACATTAACACTAGTACATATTGATTGTTCAAGCTTATAATGTAATAAACAGTTTCCTTCTGAAATTTTTTGTATAAGATGAGAAGTAATATGACATTATAAAAATACTTGTACTATTTACAATTTAAATATCGAATTAATTTATTAGCTAACTTACGTTAAACAATTATATATACTTATAAATAATAGACCAAACACATATACAATTGTATAATAGTAAATTCCTCATTAAACATTATACAACAATACTTTCATCTTCTCAAAGTGTTATTATTTTGTTTTGCTTTTTTTTTTTGTTAATAACTTAAATAGCATAATGGTTAGTTACTTGGAAAAGCGGTATAATATAGAATCTTTTAAATTTCATTATTTAAAAACTAATTAAAGCATTGCTTACTGTGTGACTTATTATTAATGCTGTATAATATTTGATTATAATACTCTACTAAGTAGTTGTTAATTGCTGAACCAAGAATTGAATAGGTTCCAATTGTCAATAGATAAATGAATATTTACCATTTAAAATTTATCTGTGAATAATCAATTTCTAAGAAGATAAAGTTTATATTGATTTATCAAAAAATGCCAAACTGTTTTATCTTTTCAGTTTTTTCCCTCACTCCCCATTTTCTTTTATTCCTTTATGGATCCAGCATAGGTTTTGGTTTTATAAGTTCCCCAGGTTATCAACCATCTCTCCACAATTATAGTGATAATGGGTTTATGCATTTAAGTAATATTTCCAACCATTAAAATGGATAAAGATCTGTTGTTAAACTCAGTGATGTAGTTCTCTAGAAATGTAATAACTCTTGGCAATAAGAATGCCAATCATGGCAATGGAATCATAATCTCATGCATTATTTCTATCTTTTATTTACACTTTCAGTTATTCTGACTTTAATCTTTTTTGCATAATCTCTTTTTGGTCAGCAAACAAAGATAGGATAACTTTTGTTGGATTGGATGTTTTTAGTTATGGTATTGTATGGCTCAATACAATCAGTATTGGGTTGCTTTAAATATAATTTTTTTTATCACTCAGCAAACAAATGAATGTCTTTATGTCCTCTTAGAGATGTTTGACTATAAAGCATAAAAACAGAAAAAAATGTTTTCTAAAAATTGCCTGGCAATCCCATCATGCTCTATCATTTTGTACAATGGATTTATCATTAAAAGATTTAAAAAGTTGTGAAAATCAAAAATACATACAATACCATTTCCAACTTTCTTATACACTTAAAAATACTATTTTTTACACCAAAACTTTACTCTTACAGTTTCGACTGTTTGCAGTCATCATCAGAGCTATACAATTAATAATATTAATATTAATCAATAATATTAATCAATAATAGTATGATAATGGTAATAAAGTATGAGATAATGATAGTAATAAATGTAATAATTTGGCTTTAATTTTTTTGAAACTTAGGTCCATACAACATATGAATATTGATTGGCCAAAACAAAGTTTTGATTGGGTATATTCTTTGTTATTAGACATATAAATGAGATATTATTATTAAAATTGTTTTGTTCATTGTGCATCTATAGCATTTTATTAGTACTTATATTTTAAATTTAGTTTCAAAAAGTTAAAAAAAAACTTTGGTTTTTTATTGGATAGTATTATTGTAACAGCATCATTAAAAAACTGACTATTTCTTTTAAGCGATTTCAAAATACATGTTAGTAAAACTGTAAACATTGTATAATGATATTGAATTTCATTATGTTGATTCTATGAATTAATACAAACTGTTATTGAAATTTTTGCATCACAGAGATTGACAGTGTAAAACATTTTAGTTAGCAGAATTATTATTGTAAAAGAACTTGGATGTGTCCATATTCAAACAATGACATCTTACAATTTATATTACCATTAAAATTAAATATATTGCATGATCACATACAGGCATACAACACCTGGACACATGTTTAAAGATTAGGATAATTGCATTAAAAATAGGTCCTATTCTAATTGTATAAGAAATTTAATTCTTTATTCTTTAGAGCATATCATATTTTCAAGACATGAAATAATCTGAAGAAGTGTGTTGCAAAGAGCAAGTTTTTTTTTTGTTTCTATTAAAATAAAAATTCTGACTGAGAAATGATAGCTTTGTTTTATTTGATTAATGATAGTATCTTGAACAAGCTGAATAAATATTTTGATCAGTTTTTAAATAATGGTGTAAGAATTTAGGTAACCACTCTTAATAAAATATTCATCTAATTTACTCATATATATTGTCAACATTAAATAAACAACTTAATGAAGTTAAAATAATTTTATGTAATTTTTAAAATGGTAAGACTGCATACAAATGTTGATAAAATATTTAAAAAAGTTTTAAAATATGGTAATAATGTATTAGCTTTAAAGTTGTTGGGATTTTAAGAATTTATTATTTACATTCTTTATTACTTTTACAATGCTTTTTACAACACACTATTGACAGTTTCACTTCCCTAACAATCTTCTTCAGACCTTCTACTTATATTTTCAAATCTTAACTGCTATCTATTTAATTTAGATATCCATTAAGATTTGAAAATATAAGTAGAAGTTCTGAAGAAGGTTTCTAGGGCAATTGAAACTGTCAATAGTGGGTTGTAAAAAGCATTATAAAAATAATAAAGAATGTAAATGATATTAATATTATATGGATTTGACAATGCAATAAAAAAGATAAAGGAAATATTTAAAAGGTTGAATAGATAGTTAAAATTTGAAAATATATGTAGAAGTTCTGAAAAAGATTACTGGGGCAATCAAAATCATCAATAGTGGGTTGTAAAAAGCATTATCAAAGTAATAAAGAATGGAAATGATATTAATATTATATGGATTCAGCAGTGCAATAAGAAAGATAGTTATTTTAAAAATTTATGGACTCATTAAGTTGTGACACCCAATTTTAAGAATGCTTCTACTGTTCTCCTTTATAAATATTAAAAATTGGAAAAAAAGACTTTAATAATTATTATGGGATGTCAAAGTTCTTCACTACAGCAAAACTACATTTAGAAATTTTGTTGAATAAGGCATTTGTACTTTTATATAAGTAATTACTAGATATCCAATGTTATTTTTGAACATCAAGGAGAGCTATATAGTTTCATTGTCAGATAAATACAAACAATTGTCATAAGGAAAATTGTAATTTATATAATGCTTTTAACAATTTGATCAAGTCACTTGATTTAGTCAATTAAAAATTTTGGTGACAATGTTCAATATTAGATACTTACCAACAAATATCTAGTAAATTTTACACAGTTTATGCATGATTGAATAAAAAAGACTGTCATTATATCTGGTTA
Organism: Epiperipatus broadwayi; assembly: GCA_028023455.1. Lineage (NCBI taxonomy): Eukaryota > Metazoa > Onychophora > Udeonychophora > Euonychophora > Peripatidae > Epiperipatus > Epiperipatus broadwayi. The sequence continues at coordinate 236,302 of JAQFVV010006452.1, read as the reverse complement.
AAAATCAGGAATTTGAAATGAAAAGTGATATTAAGCATATATGATATTGGTTTAATGATGAAGTTTAAACCAATTAAAAGCAAAACCCAAAATTTTTCATCTTGGTTTTTAAATTTTTAGTTTACTGATGGTTGTTCTATTTTGAGAATTTATTAATTTATCCACAAAAACATTTTTGATTGTAATTCATAAAAAATTTGGTTAGGTGAGAATGTTCAAATAATTGAAGTGGTTTAGTAGCCAGTGATGAAAAACTCTTCAGCAACATTGAGCTTAGATAAAGTAATTATATATTGGTCCATTGTTTTGCCCCAATTTTTGAATGAAAGAAAAATATGCACCTCTAGTGATTAAAAGTAAAGACATACAGAAAAAAATATTTATAAAAGTTTGAAAATATGATGAAAATTTTTAGACCAATCAGTATGTTTTTAATTTGTTGAATGAATTGACATTGAATCTAATAGTACACCTTCACAGTATTGGTCATATAAAGTAAATACAAAACATTTTTAAGCAAAAGCTTATGATGGATTAGAATATTCTGATGGTATATGTGTAACACCATTCACATTTAAATATTTATCGGACAGTGGTTTTAAAAATTGCAAGGTTAATTGCTTTCATTGAAAAGGTATGTCTGACTTTAGAATAGAATTGGACAAACTATTGAAATCTTTCAACAAAAAAACAATGTAGTCAAGCGTTGTTAGCCGAGAGGTCATCGTAGCCGCCGTGCAAGCAAGTAATTGGTTGCAGACGGTTGTGGGTTCGCGTCCCAGCAGATGCTATGGCATATGAGAAAAAAAAAAAAAAAACAATGTAATAGTTGCAGACATTAATCCTATAACATTGCTATATAATTATTTCTGTGGAAGTTACAAACATATTTTGTAATTATAAATTTATTAAACGCATATTGATTATGTAATATTTACTGAAGCTATAACGTCGATAATATGCGTATAAAATGTGATAGTAGGGACCTCTACAGGTGTTTTAACCACAAGCTTACGCTATGGAAGAAAAGAGGGGAACCCTTCTTTACTTCAACCTACTTTCTATTTAAATAGGTGAAGCTGAAGTGGTTAGATCTGCGAGCATGAAGCTATTCAATACTTCACTGATTAAGTCCACATTTCTTATTACACATTAATACTCGTGAAATCTTTCGATTTACAATGAGTCAATGGAAAGATTTTATATTTAGAAATCTAATACAGTAATTTAAAGTTGTAATTATAAATTTATTAAACGCACATTAGATCAGCTTCACCTATTTAAATAGAAAGTAGGTTGAAGTAAAGAAGGGTTCCCCTCTTTTCTTCCATAGCATAAGCTTGTGGTTAAGCACCTGTAGAGGTCCCTACTATCGCATTTTATATGCATATTATCAAGGTTATAGCCTCAGTAAACATATTTTGAAAATTTTTTAAAATGAAACTGATGTCCTCGCATACATATACACAATTACTTCTCTACATATCCACTTTATTATTTCAACCAGAAGACTGGTTTCCATCAGAAATTACAGAGAAATAATTATGTTGGTTTTTAAGTTTTGACATTTTTTTTACTAAGTTATATAGTTGCTTGCTGTTAACATTAACATACTACTGGATCTATCTTTTCAGCTGAATTTTAACTTTTATCTGAAACATCTTTGATCCAGAAAAGTAATCATTATGTGACTTGTTGCACTGATAGAGTTAGAGCCCCTAAAATTTAAGACCCATTCATTATGGCTCAGCCCTGTCACTTTTGGTCCTTTGAGCAATAAATCATATGTCTATTAGCACTTTAATATATATATAAGATGCTTTCTGATTTTTAATAATATATATATATATATAAGGTATTGACTGGTTTGTCATCATCATCATCAACCATTATCAATCCACTGCAGGATGAAGGTCTCTCCAAGTTCAATCTATCTTTTCCAATCTTTAGCTTCTCTTCTCCACATCACCCCTACACACTTTCTTATTTCATCCATCCATCTCACATGTGGTCTCTTTCTGGGTCTTTTACAATCTTCTGGAATCCAGTTTAAAATTTTAGTTGTCCATCTATTATCATCTCTTCTAGCGATATGTCCAGCCCAACTCCACTTCAGTCTTTTAATTTTTTCAATGAGGTCAGTATATATGTAATATAGGAAGCATCGCAATAGCTCCATCAAGCTCTTATTGATAAGTGCGGTAACAGAAAAATATTTAAAAATCTCTGTCTAGAATATTCCTATCCCCAGACCAATTGGTTTTGTGCTTTTGGCTCAACTCAGTGAGGAGTTAGAATATCCAGATATTAGATCTAAAATATGAACTCAAAACCCAGCACTTAGTTAATACGTAACTTTTAAGTTGAAAATCTGAAATTTTCAGACATGAAAATGTTTTTAACTTAGCTATGTAACTTAAATAGGTATATGGAACTGAACCAAATTCAGATCTACCATATATTAATAGTCTTAGAATTGCCAAAGCCTCAAAGGCAAATTATAATAATCAATAAAGCAAATCATATATCATGTGACATTGCTTTTAGAAGCTTGTGTTTACAAATATGTAATATAGGAAGCATACCAATAACTCCAACAACCTCTTATTGATAAGTGCAATAAGTTAGATAGCTGAAGTTTAAGACATTTGCATGCCTGAAAATCTCAGATTTTCTACTTAAAAATAACATATTACATAAGTGCTGGATTTTGAGTTGATATTTTAGATTTAGTGACTGAATGTTCTAGCTCCTCACTGAGGTGAGCCAAAAGCTGGAAACCAATTGGTCTGGAGATAAGAATATTCTAGATAGAGATTTTATATATCTTTATTTTATTGCACTTATCAATAAGAGCTTGTTGAAGCTATTGGTATGCTCCCCATATTACATATTTGTAAATACAAGCTTATAAAGCAATACCATGCAATATATGATTTGCTTTATTTATTATATATATATTATTAAAAACCAGTCAACACTTAAACAATCCCAATATGAATAACAATTTCAAACTGTTGTCAAGGCAACCTCCTTTTAACATTAAAGGTGGGATTCCATCTTTATTATTGGTTAATATACTTTTATACACACTAAAGATTGCAACTTGGCCACATATATATGTATAACTAATCTATTCTTTAAGTATACTGAATATTTATTATAGTAAATAGAGGGATTCAAACTTAGGATTTTCAGTCTATATTCATCCTTCACTCTGGTATAGCAAAAAACTTTGTACAAAAATATAAAATGGGATCTTTTTTTATTATCCATTAAAAAATTAAAATAAGTCAATGCCATTACTTCAATAGCTGTGCCACTGCTAAAATTCTATTCAGCATTTCAAAATTTTGAAACAAATAGATTTAAAAATATAAATGTATAATTAATATTTATACCTTACTAAAATGAAAACTCATTCTGAAAACTTTATTGCTAAATTTAAATCTCTACTAATATGCTAAGCTGCACAGTGCATTAAATATATATAATCGTATGATTAAGTACTGAAAGATTGGGTGACCTGAGTATTCAAGATGCAAATTGAGCAGAACCATTACCTTAATTTGTTTAAACTGAGTTTTTTTTTTTAAATTTACTTACCTCTGAATTGGTCTCTGGACCTTTGGATCCTAAATATGCAACTGTACAGAACCTACAATTAAAATTATGTAAAATTGCAAATATAGATATATTATTTTCATTACAATAATATGTTCAGGACAGAATGCTGACAATTACTTATTGATATTTTTTCTCGTTTCTCCATTTTCTGAATGGATTTATTTAGGTGTCTTAAAATAATAGTAAAGAACATTAGTTTTATTATTAATAGCAGGATTATGATAAATAAGGCTGGAATAAAAAAAATGAGTACAAACATATTGTATATTGTACTTTATTATTTTCCAACATTATAAAAAGCAAAGTGAATAATAGTGCATTATATAATTTGCTCTGAAAAGGGATTTAAGCATATTTTTAAGAATATATAATGCATTATTTTTCTTATTAAGTAATATTTACTAAGGCTTATTTTTCTTATTAAGTAATATTTACTAAGGCTGTAACATCAGGAATATACGTCTGAAAATTGCGAATGTAGGGACCTCTACAGGTCTTAACCACAAGAGGGGAACCCTTCTTTACTTCAATCTAGGTTGAAGTAAAGAAGGGTTCCCCTCTTTTCTTCCAAAGTGTAAGCTTGTGGTTAAGACCTGTAGAGGTCCCTACCTTCGCATTTTTCAGACATATAAAAGTAGGTTGAAGTAAAGAAGTGTTCCCCTCTTTTCTTCCAAAGCGTAAGCTTGTGGTTAAGACCTGTAGAGGTCCAAACCTTCGCATTTTTCAGACTTATATTCCTGAGGTTACAGCCTTAGCAAATATTACTTAATATAATAATGTGCGTTTAAAATAAATTTATAATTACAACTTTAAATTATTTTTCTTATTGATTTTTACATAGCAGTAAAATGACCGTTAAATTTTCAGAGTTGATGAACCAGTCTCTGTGACTGAATAATATATATATATAGTTTTTTTTTTAATTAAAAAATTTGTATTTTTTAAAAGTAAGTATTATCTTTGAAATTTCGTATTTAATCTGATGCAATTTGCTAAGTTTAATTTTTTGATAATAACTTTTAAGTAATTCTGCTCTTCCTTCTTTCTGTAATTAGTTTTACTTTTGATCTCGTTTTTTAAAACGTACAATTACTAATATTAAATGTTATTTATTGGTATTTATAAATATTCTAGTTTAAAATACGTAATGTAAGAAGTAATTAATTTTCAAACATTCTAATTAACTTGTGGTCAGACAGAGTAATCTAGGTGACTTCTGAGCCTGAGGGGAGTGAAGGTTGGGATGTACAGGCAAAGGTTTAACAGCTGCTGCTTTTGGATACAAGCCGCTTTATTTCATGTACTGAAAGTGTGGAAAAGTTGTTATTGGCCGGCTGGGAATGACAGGGCTGATAGAGCTATTGTTACTCAATGCTGCAACTGACAACTTCAAAATATTCATGGATTTGCAGAATCTGTTTATCAAAGTTGCTCCTGGGATGCACGTGTTACAAGTGATAAAATAAGACTTGAACTCGGAGAAAATCGGATTGGTGGAAAAATGTATAACTCTTTATGTCTTATGAAACAGTAACAGGTTGAATAAATATTTTTTATTCCGCAAAAAAAAAAAATCGCAGAAAAATAATTTCAAAGTCAAACGATGCTGTCGTTTTAATTGTTTCTTGTATAATTATAATCTTTTTCTTTCTCTACTTGTTCAGTGTATTTGTATTTAATTGCTAAATACATGTGTGCGTATTTATGCGTAAATAATAAGGGTATTTTGTTGTTGTTGTTGCTTTGTTTTTCATTAAAACCCGGCATTATTTAGAAATAGATATTTGAAAGTATTTTTTTAAAAGATTGTTTTAATTATATATATGTTTACAATTCAAGGCAAAAATTTATCAGTAATTTAAAAGGAAAGTTGAAAAGTCACTAAGATATAATGTCGAAAACAGTTATTACTGTATTCTTTATAACTTTTTGTGTAGGTTTTTGAACTTTTTAAATTTATTATCGTCAAATGTAATATTTTCATACCATATATCACATATTTTTAGCAGATTGACTTTAGGTCAACATGGGCGTGACGAGAATCTTGGCCTCAGGGTGGCCTTTGAGCGTTTCATCATCAGATTTTCAATTGGATGGATAGTTGAAGAGTTGGAGTGTGGAGTGGATTGGAGCCTCTCCATTAAAGTATGAAGATTGGCTATCTTAATATATATCTGAGCACTTATTGCATATATGTGTAGATATGATAATCTAGACCAACTGATGATTGCTGGTTTAGCATGAAATATATACATTGGTGATTATTTATCTTTTTGACATATATGTGTTCAAGTGTAACAGTGTTATGAGATATAGTGGAGAGTTGTGCATTGTCTGAAAGTCTGTCCTCATATACCCTATATATTACATCTAGGTTATTGAAAAGTGGAAATGGAGAAGTCCTTATGCTTATGAATAAAGGGTCCACTATGAGTTCATCAAAAAATTGAAGTATCCTTGGATAGCTTATATATGTAAATACATGGTCCATAGTTACATTTTACATCAAGCATATTTTACATTCAGTTTAATTTAAAATTGCTTCAATTATTAATAAATGCATGAGCAAATATTGATGAAAAAAGTTAAAATTGGAGTTTAAATGGGGTTAATATGGCTAAATATTTTGGTGGTATTTTATAGATTTTGTTTGGGTAGGAGGCAAAGGATAATGACATTGTTTTTATATATTTTAATTTCTGATATTTATATATAAGATTTGCCAGTTGTCATCCTTTTGGTAACTATAAGTTTTGTTGATGTGTTAGACTTTGATGTAGATAATATTGGAATTATATAGTGAATAATCAGAATGAAGTGTAGTTTCGTTACACCATTCTTATGCAAGATAGGAACTGGTTTCTATTTATTTTTAATACCTTGTGAATGAAATGTAATCATAAACATATGAACAAAGACATGTGCTAAAAAATCTATAATCCATTAAATGCACATTTCATGCTGAATCAGAACTCATCAGTTGGCCCAGATCACATTCTCTTACATGTATCTTTAACATTGTTCTACAAATACATGGATAGAAAATTCCAACAGTTTTATTGAGGTGTCAAATGGGCTGCCCTCAACTTAATAAAAATATATTAATAATTTTTATTAGTTATTTAGTAGACTGGAGATTATCCAATATTGAATAATATTTCGGTAGTATGAGGGCAGCACATTTGATACATTAATTAAACTGTAGGGCTTTATAATCCAGTTGATGAGAAAATGTAAGATATGAATAGATATATTTAAAATTACTTTATTATTCAAATAAAGGCTAAGAAGAAATTTATCCAGTTAGAGACTTCTGGGATGTTAATTTATCAAGTCAGATAAATAAATTTACAACTTGGGAGAATATTTACTAATGTGTTAAATAATATAATATACATATATAAATCCACTGAAGTATCTCATGATTCTGAGATAGAAAATACATTTGCCATGATTATGACTTAGGCTTCAAATTCATAATTTTCAATTTTTAATAAATCCCATACTCCATCTTATTTCACTGGCTGTTATACTTTGTCCAATAAAAAAGGGTTAGCTATTATTGCAAGGTGAAGTGAATTAATATTTCAAGATGTGTCTTCTCTTTTAATAGAACGATTAATATTTTTTATGACTATTCATTAATTATTATTTTAATTGGATATAGAACAATAAAATTAATTTTAAGTAAGAAGCTAATGCAATTTTTGTTAGAAGGACAATGAGTTGAAATGATTTGAACAGTTTTACCTGTTTTTATTTTGGTATTTATTGCTTTCCCACCATTGCATTTGCATTTGTTATATATATATATATATATTAGATGAAGTTTCTGATCCATTTTTAACAATTAAGGTAGTTGGTCATCAGTGATATTGAAGATATGAATATAGTTATCTCTACAAATTTATCTAGCTATTCAATTAAAATTCTTGATAAAAAATATATCGATAAAATGTAATAAGCTTCTTATTAGACTTTTTGTACAATACTATAATTTAACACAATGCCGGCAACGTTTACATAAAGTTCAAGTATAAATCACAATCAAAAGTATATACGGTATATAAATAAACTGATACGTAATAATCTAATTATTATACATTGAATATAATTATTTTCTTAATTAAAGAGCCTAACTGTTTATGTAAATTTATAAAAGTATGTGTTTACATATATATAATAAACATGCACATTTTGATAGCATTTTTTTTTCTCGTGTGTCATAGCATCGGCCGGGAAGCGAACCCGCTAACCCGGGACAACTGCTTGTAAGGCAGCCGTGCTGAGATCTCGTCCTCCAACGCTTGACAGCATTTTCTTTTTTAAAGTATTTGTGAAAGAAATCTTTGGCTATTAATTTATATAAGATTTTGATAAAATTCTTTGTTAAATATAAATAATTAAAAAACTGTTTTCTAAAATTTAATATAGTTATAGGTAAACTAATAATTTAACACTGAAGTGATGTTTCGCAAGTGAGAAATTAAATACATAGTACAAATAAAATTTAATTAATTTTAAATATATTTATGAAATCAAATTTTACCTCATTTTAACAAAAACTATAATTTTTTTCATTTCTATTGTATGTAGGCCACAACATACAGTGTACCTGTTTAATGACACGCTGATGCCTTGCGGTGAAACTTTTTTATATAATAATTTCTGTAGGCTTTCAATATCATAATTTCTGCATATTAAGCACTTTCGGAGTTTTGTTACTCCATAATCATAATCTCTTAGATTATTAATGTCATTATATGCAAATGTATGCAAGACTATCTCCTATATTATCCATTTTCTGGAAATGGAAAAACAAGTATCTTTTCTATTTATTGCGTTGATATCATTGGTGATAAAAGAAGCTTCCTTGATTTTTCTCTTGATGTCATTTCTTTCTGTGCATAATATATCAATCAGCCTTGGAGGGTTCAAATCTGTGGTTGAGCTCTTGCTGGTGGTCAGCAAATACAGAACTGCCTTCTGTTTTGGTTATTGCTCTTGTATATGTGTATTTGTGTTGAACCAATCTATTGCCAATTGTGGCATGAGTTTCACCATAATAAACAGCATCACACCCCATTTAAGGGCACACAATTTTATATACTACCTGGGGGGTTGCTTCAATATTTCTTTTATCTTTGGTTTACAATGTCTGCAATCTTTTAATCAGTGCTGCTTGCTTTTTACATTTTTATGAAGTCATTCAAAAGTGATTACAATTTTGCCACATTTTTATACTGTAAATTACCAAAGATTTTTGAAACAATTAAGTATTATAATGCAAACATCTACAACCTGTGTAATTTTCAAGAAAAAAAAGCATCATAGAAGATATATCAAGATTAAGGCAATATTTGTTGAGTTATTAAGTAACAATAAACAAAGTCGCAGCTTTATGTATATAATAGAGGTTACTTTTTTATTATTTTAATCCTCAATGTGCTATTTTATTTTGGAAGGCTTGTAAGCATTTACATTCAATTAGCAATGCTAATATTTCCCATGCCTTCCTTACATAACTTGCAGACTAAATCACTCACATTTCTTCATTTGTGTGTATATCCCCTTGTTGTTAATAATCCTGTTCAAGCCTTAAATAGTAAACTATATTGCTTGTTATTATCGTAAATTAACTCACACCCAATATTCTGCTCATTTCTATATATATTTAAATGCTTTTTAATCTCCATACTAGTTCTCCAGCTCTCCAATTCCCTATTTTTTATTAATGCATCTATTCTTCTATCCCATTCTTTACCACTATAACACTCAACAATTCTCCTACACATAACCATTCCACCTTTTGTACAAGTATACTGACATAAAATATCTGTACAAATCTTTTGCTTAACATACTACCTTTCTCATCCATGTTGTTGCTGTTTTTTACTTGTAACCCAATTAAATACTGTTTTGGCTATTCTCCTATTCCATAAATTGCAATCTACTAAACATTTTTATTTCACTTTTTGCATCTCTCATATAAAAATTTGATTATATCATTTCTCCTTGAATTCTCTCCTTTGCCATCCACATATCTACATCTAATTCATGTCTTACTACTTCTCTTTGTACTTTTTAAAGTAATATAACACTCATTTACTAACACATAATGCATCATTATCATCAGTTAACCTTGCTAATACCACTTCCATACAATTCTTGCTACATAATATTTATTATATGAAAATACTGTTAATTTTTTTATCAATCTCTTTCTTTTCTTTGATTTATTTATCATTTCCCCCCCATTCATCTAAGTAATTTTTCTGATTATTTAAGACAATCCCCAAATAGTTATACCTATTCACCAAATTTAACTTTATATCCCCAATAAAAATTCTCTTTCTTCTCTTTCCCCAGGATTTATCATCATTACTGTTGATTTTTCTTCACTAAATTTAATCTCCATCACTTTACCAATCTTTATGTATGCCTTTAATATAACTTCTATATCTTTCCTACTTTCTGTGCACAAAAGATATTTTCAGCAAATAAAAGACCTGATAATGTACACTTCCTTGCCATCTATTAATGATATCTCTACCCATCTTCCTAAACCTTCTATTGATACCTCCATTTCTCTCAAATATAACAAAAACAAAATAGGTGACCTAGGACATTCTTGTCTTATTTCCATTCCATTTTTAATTCTAACTGATTCTATATTTTCTATTGATAAACATAATAATTATTTTCATACAATCTCTTAATAAAATCCACTAAAGCTCCATTCATTCCCAAATTTACTGAACATACCCATAATCTATTTCTGTTTATTCTATCATATGTCTTTTCTATATCTAGAAAAACCATGTATAACTGTCTATCTGTATTTTTATTTATATTTAAAAATTGTTTCACTACAAATAAACCATCTGCTATATACCTATCCATTCTAAAATTTCCTTGCATTTCTTCCATTATATCATTTTTTTCCATCCATTTTAACACCCTTCCAGCCACCATATATGCAAAAACTTACTACTATCAGTCTATAATTGTTTATCTTTCTTTGATCTTTACACTTAACTTTAAATAATAACCTTACTCTTGTATTATTTCAGCTCTCTGGAAATTCTATCTCCTGTGCCATCTGAGTAAAACATGATAATAGATTTAATTTTTCCCTATTTCCAAAATTCATCACCATTATTGTTGCCCATCCATCTAAATCTTTCTTTTGCACTTTTCAATTTCTTCCCTGCATCATTCAGTTCATTTTCTGTAAAATAAATATTTCCATTACTATCTGCCTTTATGATTATTATCACTCTATCCTTCACATCTAACATCTTTTCTATATCCATTACATATTTGTTTAAAATTGTCTCTAATTTTTCTCTAGAGCTACACTCTTTTTCCTCATTATTTAGTAATACTATTTCTCTCTTTTTTACATTCCTTGCTTTAATATATTTCCAAAAAATTTGTATTCCCATCTCTTCCATTTTTATTAATATTTTCCAATAATTTACTATTTAATTTCATTCTCTCTTTATAATTATTTTTTTAGCCACTTTTTTAAAAAAAAAAAAGTTTTCCTATTTAACATTAACATCTTTTTCACTTTGTTTTTATTATCATTTATATTTATTGTGTGTTTCCCTTCTCTTTTACACATTTACTTATTTTCACTTTTCTATTTCTTTTATTCTTCTGAATATCTCACCTAAAACCCTATTTGCCACTTTTTCTATCTCACCACACAAGTCCTTCCATGATTTCTTCCAACAAATTATTCCATGATTTCTTCTAACTTATTATTGTAATCCATTCTTCATCTACATCTTTCACTATGACTTCTATTTTTATTATTATTTTCTATCACATTACTAACCATTTCTGTTATTAAAAAAATCATGATCACTATTACATACTCTTTCTTTTTTATCAAACACTTTAATTTTCCATACTTTAATCATTCTATTGTGTGAATTATATTATTTCTAGACCATGTGTATTACCCCTCGTAAATATTTGATAAATTTCCAATCTTCAAATTCACTCTCTGACAAAAAAATTTCAAAAGCTGTCCATTCTTGTTATCCACATTAGCAATTTCTTCTATATGCCCATTCATGTCCCCTATAACCATTATTTACTTTCCCTTTTTTGAAACTCTGTATATCTTTAATTAGGCATTCATATATACTACTGTTCTATTCCATTATAATTTGACTATCTCCAGTGGTATATACAATATAGTCATCATTCATTCGTGTCTTTTTAGCCATATCTCAAACCACAAATTTTTTTGAGACTGCACAATATTTATATATATTTTTGCCATAAATCTTATACTACCACCACTTTTTTTTTCTTTCTATTTATATCTTGTCATACAAAATCTTCCAGTGTAACTTTCTCTTCTTTTCTTAGATGTGTTTTCACTACTGCTAATACCTCAAGGCCTTCATTTTTAACTGCTTTGTTTAATTCTAACCATTTTTCTGGTCTCCTACCACCTTGCATATTCAAATATCCAATTTCAACATTTTATTTCTTTAAACTATAAATTCGTTTGATTATTTCTTTCCTATTAAATTTGTAATTAGCTTGTTTATCATTAGTTTTACAGACCCATTCCCTCTCCACATCTACATTTATATCTAAATCAGCTACCCTTTGTTTACATCTTACATCCCATTCATTCTTAATATTCTTTTTGATAATACTCTAATTTAAAATCCTAATCCACTGCATAAGTGTCCCATAAAACTTACTTTATATACTACTGACCTCTGGGATTATTTTTTGCAATTATTACTTACTTTAGAGTTTTCCTGAAGATTTGTGATGATGGTGTTCTTGTTGTAGTTTTATATTGGACTATTTTCATCATCTAATATGTGTATTGAATGTCATTAGAAAAAATTAACTTTATTTAAATATTCCAAATACATTCAACTGTTAGTAATAGCACATCAACAGGCTAGTATATGCACAACATTTTGAGAGGTATTTGGAATATTTAAATAAAGTTAAATTTTTCTAAAGACATTCAATACACATATAAGATGATGGAAATAATCCAATATAAAAATACAATTACTTACTTTACTTTCTAAATTTGTATATTTAGTTTTGTTTAAGTTTTATAAACGTAAATTTTTATAGAAGCAATGTCTTCCATCCTATATTGTTATTTCAACTTAAGGTTCTATTTTTATTTATGATAGTTTTTTTACTCTTTCATTCTTTTTAATTTTTAGAATGTTCAATCATTTATGCTTTTTTTTTCAAAAGTATGCTTATGTTGGATTAGTCTTTTATAAATAGAATTTATGTTCCCTGCATAATTACATTTGATATTTTTTGTCTGGCATTTTTATATTTTATTTTATATACTACATTTGTGCAATTTTCCATATTGCCTAATTGTATTTTAGTTTATTTCTTGCTTTAGTGTTGTTGTTATGCATTTTAATTTATATTTTTTAAAATATATCATTTTATTTTTATACATTATTAATTTTAACTTCAATAATTATGTCTTATTTTTATAATCTACTTTAATTATTAAGTCCATTTGTTTACTATAGTTTTCTATAATTGAACAATTATTAGCCCATTTATAAAATTAAGTTTGTATGTTGTGCTATATTCAAATATTAATTAGTTACATTATTATCAATATTAGTTTTTTTGTATATACATATTTCTATTTTACGTTTGTCTTTTATATATGATTTAATTAACATAATATTTGAATATGCCAATTTATTTTATTTTATTTTCTATTTTAAATTTTATATTTATTACTAATTTATTAACATCTTCAAGAAAAAGAAAAACAATCTATTTGCCATGTCTTTTTAGAAAAATTAATAGATAGTCTTCAACAAATCATACTATAAAAACTATAGCACTTTTATTATTCTTCATTAATTCTCTTAGTTTTCCATGTATATAGTGATTAGCTATCTACTTAGTATTCCTTCAATTAATATATTTTGTGTGTGTGTTTGTAATAATCTCAATTAATTTCCGATGTGATTTTATTATAACTAATTTCTATAATTTCTATTAATTGATTTGTAGGTTTTTTTTATTTTTTGTTTTTATCATTTACATATCTATTAAACGCTAATTCAACAGCTTTTCTACAAAAAAATTAGTTTGCATTGGCATGTAATTTTAATAGAGTTAAATTATAACCATTATGTTTAACCATTTTCTTTTAATTTCTCTTATCAAACTTTATTGGTTTTGATGTAAGAATTGTCTTATAATTAATCTTAATAGTATTTCTGCTTTAACACATTCATTATTAACTACTTCTTTTTTAAAAAAGAACTAACGGCAATTTCAGCCATATTTGCAACATTTTAGTTTTACAATTATACCTTTATTCCATATAATATTTTGATAATATTTACATAATTTATTACAAATATAAGTTAACAAATGAAATATATTCTAAACATTAATATGAGAACATTGCAAAATATCAAAAAAAATAAAATAAATTAATCAGTAACAACCACTATGTTTATAGTGGATTGTAATCTCATTATTCATGAAAATTACTGAAGAAAATATTTCTTATTTGAATTGCATTTTTAAAGTAGAAATATATTACATTTGAGACATCATAAAAGAAGAAAATATGTTTTAAAATTCAAAATTATACTTATTATTACAAAAAAATTTATTCATTTGCATTTATAAAAGCAATTTTTTTTATCAATAATTAGTATGTCTGCTTCATCATAATTATGGTTTTTATAACTTGTCTTCTTAAAAACAAATTTTATCAAATAAAATCTAATTGTAATAATGTATATTTTTGGTTTAATATAAATCTTTTCCAAATACATTGCATAAATAAACCTAATTATGTAAATAAATAACTGAAAATTACAATTTTCTTTCCAAAATAGTAAAAGAAAAAAGCATGGTTTCAAAAGCTTGACACCAAATAATGCACCAATCCATGGTGCTTTAAGTTTATTTGTATTATGATGTGACCAATCAGGATATTGTTAGCTTTGGTTGAGTTTGAAATTTGCACATATCTATACAAGGTTTCCACAATTCAGACTTCTTACCTATTTTTTAAAAAATAATTTTACTTCCAATTTCTATCACACAAAAATGTTAATTGGCAATAGTATTGTACATGATCACAAAATAATGAAGAAAACTTGAAGAGATGGCAACACCATTATATCAACCCAAATGTCTATTAGTGATAAGTTGTGATTGGCTGGAAATAAATTTATACTTTTGATGCTCCATAAATTTTTGTTGAAACCCAATCGGTACTTCCTAAGTATGCAAAAGTTTCTTAACAATCTAATGTTTATTATACTTTCATTTTATTAATTTATACATCTTTTTGTTTATTCATTTAATGCCATCTTTTTTAATTTTACAAAAACTTTTTTTTTTATATTGCATTCATTTTCTCAATATATTCTTTTTTTTATTTATTATAACCAATATATTGCCTTTATCAGATTTTGGGAAAACATTTTTTTTATATTTATTTTTTAGTTTAAATAAAGATTTATGCTTGAAGACATCATTTTTATAAAAATTTAACTTCATAAAATGTAAATAAATAAATAAATAAATATATAAATTTAAAAAGTAAAGGTTATTTCATGTGAGATTCAACAAAAACATACAACAAAGGTGGCTATTTTGCATTGTTAAATAATTGTGATTTTAAAAATAAAGTTTCTTTAGAATTAAATAAAGGGAAGTATTCTATTTTAAATTCTGATCCTGGTAAGAAAATCAAATCTAAGTTAATTGAATATTATAAAAATTATAGAAAGAAATTTTTTTTAGTTAGATCTACTTATTTAAATTGTTATTCTAGTATACTCCTAAGGTTTATTTAAATTTATAATCTCATAAAGATAATTTTCATTTAAGGTGTAATTTTGATTTTACAAAGGGGATTAATTGGTGAAATTTCAAAATTTCTTATAAAGTTTTTAAAAAATTACATACATTTAAGTCAATTTTGTGTATCTTCTGGTTTTGATGCATATGAAAAAATTAATAGATTTGTTTTAAAAAATAATTGTGTTTATGACAGTTTAAATATAGAAAACATGTACCTATCAGTTAATAGGATAAGAAGCATTTGAGTGTTTCATACTGTTTGAAAAACATGAATATTTTTCTGCAGATAAGATTAAGGTTTCATAATTTTCTATTGTTATTAAAGATTCTATGTATTTTGAATGTAATGATGGATTTCAGAAAATTAAAAAAGGATAGGTTATTGGTTATGTTATTTCTTCTTTAATGTACTCTGTTTATGTTGAGTTTTTTAAAGAGAAGTTTTATTAATAATCTTTCTATTTCTTTAAAATTATTTATTAGGTATGTTGATGATTGTTTGTTTGTTAAATTGAAGAAAATTTGATAGGTTAAAATGCTTTTTATTTTAATATTAAATTTATTATTGAATGGGGGGTATTCTTGTATTTATTAAGATAACATTTCTAGATTTGATTGTTCATAAAGTTGATAATGTTTTATTTTATAGTCACTTAACAAAAAATTTAGGGAAAATGATATGGCCAGATAGTTATCAATTTTACTCATGAAAAACCTTATTGAATTTTTGTTATAAGAATAGGCTTAATAATTTTGAAAATAAAAGTTATATTCAGAGGAGTCAATTTGCTTCTGACTATACTGAGTTAGATTATAATCATAAATTTATTAGAAATATTATATTTAATAAAAATATTTAATGAAGAGTTAACAGCTTATACTTCTCATATATAAAATGTAATGATGTAATATATGTGCTTATACATGTTAATAGGGAAGTTTATTAATTCTATAAAAATTATATGGCTGAGCACTTTTGAGAACTTATGACATTCTCATATTTATAGCAAGATAATGTTGGAAAATAATGGAGAAATGAGAATATAAACTCACTCATTCTTATCTACATGCCTTACACAGCCTCAATTGCCTCAGACAACCAGCACCTAGCTCTATCTTCCTGGAACACCAAAAGATGTCAGGACATTAATTTATTTATTCTTCTACAACCATTCAATACATAGAAAGAAATGACTCAAAGATGAAAATCAGATAAGCACGCTATATATACAACAACAATAATACTATCATTCACAATGATTCATTTTCACCTTCTCCAAGAAATGGACACTCTAATCTAACTAATTAACATTGTAATTTAAATAAATTTGAATTCCATCAACTGTATATACATACACACATATCATCTAGTCAATGATGACATAATAAAAAAACAGTTTTCAAAATTTTATCTGCATACACATATTTTAGTGTTACAAATAGCTATAATATTAACCATATTTCTAAATATGCTAAAATGCAGACAATGGTGAAACTAAGTACATATTATAGTATTAATTGGCTGAGCACTTTCAAAAGTTTTATCTTCTCATAATCATAGCAAATTGGTTGTGTGAGCATGGTGATATATTTATGCATCAAATATTTAAATATATGCAAAGTAAATTAGAAAGACCATTTTGGAGAGGAAAAACATACATCTTTCTGGTTTATAGCATAAGTGTTAATAACTATAAGCCATGCTTTTTTGATTTTACATTTAGGGACATGGAATTCTATAAATGTATGGAAGCAAAAGTTGGTTCAAGCATGTGACTGATGGATCTTTGGTGTTCTAAAAAGCTGAAATTGTATTCAGGTTTATTAAGAGCTCTTTTGTATAAGTAATAGTGCTGAAAGACAGGTTTAAAAGCATAGAATCTTGTACATTGTGTGAGGAGTCTGATTAGAGGTTAGGCAGTTTTTGAATTATTAATTAATCTATTGGTTAAATGGGGAGATGAAAACTTAGCTCGAAAGAAGGAGAGAAAATTTTAATAATGCTTTTAGTTGATGAATGAATATGTGAATAAAAAAGCCATGACATGTTATCTTTGGGAAAGTTGATATTTAGCTTCTGGTAAAATTGTTTTATCTTTTTTGTAAAATGGCTGTATTTCAATTCAATATTAATAAAGTTTTTTAAATATTGTTTGATGTTAGGTTTGTGAGAGGCTTCAAATTTACCTAAGTGATAATTATGAAAAAGAAATGATGAAAGACCTGCAAATTTGCATGTGCATGGAGAGTTTGACTTAGGATGTATGAAGCCTCTGACTTTCAAAAGTTTAATACACATAGTATAGTTTAGTTGAATTGCACCTCATTGTATGCAGATGTCCAAATATTTAAGTTAAAATTGTGTAAGTCTTCTCAAGTAATAGTGGATAATGGAGAGGAATATTCCTGGAGATCTGAATGAATATTGATGAAGAATGATTCAGGTTGAATGACAAACTCATCACCAATGTAATGGGTATAAATAAGATTGGGAGTGATACTGAAGTACTTAGGAAGAAGTTTATTTTCAAAGTGGTTTAAGTATATTCTGGATAGGACTCTACCAGTCATATGTTTGAACTGTCTTCTGCTTCCATTGCATGCATAGAATGCCATGACTCTAAACATAAAATCAAAGAAGCATATCTTATAGCTTACAACACCTATGATATAAACTGAAAGGAAGCACATTTTTCCCTCTCCAAAAATGGATTTTTGAATCCACTTTGCATAGCTTTAAATATTTGTTGCATACATATTCCACCATATTCATTCAACCCATTTACTATGATGATTATGAGATTGCAAAATAAGTGCTTAACAAGCTTTGCAGAATATCACCAACCCCAGACCAGTATCTTCTACTGGTGGCATCAGTGAGGTGCTATGATATTCAAGCATTAGTTTAAAAATACTAGGACAAGCGAGCTCTATATATAACATTTGTAAATAAAAGGTTACTAAATTAGATCATGTGACATCTGACTTGATTTTTTTTTTGTAATTTTATTTTTTGTTATTAAGGTTTGGCAATTTTATATTGCTAAAGCTATTAATATATGGTGTATCTGAACTTAGTTCAGTCCCCGATAGCGATTTAATTTAGATAGCTGGATTGGAAGACATAAGAATGTCTGAAAATTTCAGATTTTCTACTTAATAGTTATACATTAGATAAAGTATCCGACTTGTCCTGGTATTTTTAATCTAATGCTTGCATATCCTAGCACCTCACTGAAGCCGTCAGTAGCAGAAACTGGTCTGGGATTGGGGATATTCTGCAAAGCTTGTTAAGAGCTTATTTTTCAAACTTTATATATAAAATCAAATCACACACTCTGTCAATTCATTAAGCAGACAAAGAGAGGAACAAAGACATTAAAACTATTATTTTTAACAAAGGTTTAATAACTTCACTAATAAATTAATTAAAAAAATTAAAAAAAAGATAATGTGACAATTCTAAATTTTATATATTTTAACAACTAATTGTAATTTTATATAATATGTAATTAACTAGTTGTTTGTGTCTTACTAATTCAATTAACCAATAGTAACTTTAAACAGAATTATTTTCCTTTTGAAGAATTAAAATTATAAAGCAACATTTTAACTCTCTATGTTTTGGAGGGAAAATAATACAAAGATGTGAAAAAATATGTTTTAATGGCAAAAT
Organism: Epiperipatus broadwayi; assembly: GCA_028023455.1. NCBI lineage: Eukaryota > Metazoa > Onychophora > Udeonychophora > Euonychophora > Peripatidae > Epiperipatus > Epiperipatus broadwayi. The sequence goes on along the minus strand of JAQFVV010006452.1, from coordinate 217,131 downwards.
AAATTAAATTATTAATTACCAATAATTATTATTTATTTAAACTTATCTGTAAATGTAAATATAATGTGCTCATTTCAATATTTTGGATTGTTATGATTTTGTTTCCTTTTAAGTCCTTTTATAGTAGTGGTAATTTTTAGGTTTTTTCATGTTGCTTTTTTGTAGTTTCTTTATTAATACATATTTTCAGTGTAATGTATATCATTAAATTTATCCATTGTTACAATAAAGTATTGTAAGATTTAACACAGGATGAATCAATTCATTTTTGCAAGTTGGACTAACACATAATGAATTTAAGCATGTTCTCCAATGTAGTAATTTTCAAATCATGCTAAGAATATATCTATTAATTTGCAGATCAGGCTAAAACACATAATAAATTTATTTGTAAACTAATATAGGCACTATTGCACCTGAACACAAAGCTATTTTATACTTTAAAACAAAATAAAATTATATTACTCTGCAAGCACTTTCAAGAGATGTGCTCATCTTCATAGCTCTAAATGAAGTAATTATATGTAATTATGCAAAGTTCAAAGGTTAATTGCTCCATTTTTTTGAGATCGTGAAGCATGTGTCCTTGTGGTTGATGGCATTGCAATCCATCACTGTGAAGCAGGCCTCCTTCACTTTTATCTTTACATCATGCCTTTCTTTGCAAACCAGGCTGACATCTTGAGGTTCTCACTGGTGTCCTTTTCATAATTGCATATAATTAGTTCACTTAGAGCTATGAAGATGATAGCACATCTCTTGAAAGCGCTTGCAGAATAGTATAATTTTATTTTGTTTTAAGTATAAAGTAGCTTTGCGTTCAGGTGCAATAGCGCCTATATTATTTTACTAGTATATTTTCACATGCAAAGATTTCAAGTTAGGTTTGAATTATAATGAATTTATCTATTTTTAATGTATTACCTATGTCACACAAACACAGAAAAAAATGCCATCATAGTTTTGTTTGGAGACAAAGTGTTGCAGATTATTTTAAGGCTATTCTAAAGTTTATTTAGTGAACAGGTTTTAAAATAAGGTTTGGTGATGCTCGGTTTTTTGCTGAAGTCTAACATATAGTTTCCTCAAGTCCATTTAATATACAAATTAAAAAAAAAAAGCGTATGAAACACTTGAAAGAGAAGCTATACCGATTCCAAAAATTCTTATGCACCAAGCGCTTTCGAGGCCATTTGCCTCATATTCATAGTGGTATGAATATGAGGCAAATGGCCTCGAAAGCACTTAGTGCACAACAATTTTTGGAATCGGTATAGCTTCTCTTTCAAGTGTTGCATACACTTTTTTTTAATTTGTATATTAAATTATCGAGGGAGAAGTTTAAAATCTGTATTATTGTCTCAAGTCCATTTGTAAAATGATTTTTTTAAACTTGTAATGATATGAGTATCTATCTTCAAACTATAAAACTATATCTCTTTGTTCTTTTCACAACTGAACTGCTTCTTCTGTTTTCTTTAATGGTGGAATCAGGAAAAACTGCTGCTACTTATTTCTTCAACATCTTGATCAAAAATGTATGTTTCTCCATATTGTTTTTTGTAACATTACTGTTTCCAACCAATCACATATCCTTTCAAATATACCCAGGTTATTATTTTTTTGTCTTTGACATTAAATTCTTTTTCTTTAGTGACTCTAAAATCAGTGATTCTTATCACAAATTGACCACAATATTGTATAAATAGTATTACTTAATAAAAGGCAGAGTTGTAATAATTTTTTTATCTAAAAAATCTAACTTTTTCCTTGCAGTTAAAATATCAAGTGGATCAATTTCGTTCATCTGCATATGAAAGGAGAATTTGCAACAGTTAGGAAATAGTCCACTTCTTTTACAATTAATTAAAAATTGAAGATCACAAACTGATTTCCGTTTCACATTTTTTCAAAATACTTTCATTCCATAACAAATCTTTCCTGTAAAGCTTACTAATGTTAATTGTAATATTCTCATAGATAAAGATGAATTCATAGTATTACATCCAGAATCTTCCATGTAATAAAAATATAGTAGTTAAATAGCTGATGTTTCAGTACAAATAACAAGTACTTTCCTCAGAGATTCTTCTTTTTCACCACACATTTTTATGATTTGAGAAAGAAGAAACTCTGAGGAAAGTACTTGTTATTGTATTGAAACATCACCTATTTCGCTATTATATTTTTATTACACAGAAGCTCCTGGAAGTCATACTATGAATTCACACACACACACACACGCATATATATATATATATAATCATTTTATTAAGTCTGTATATAAATCATATCTATTAAATATTTAACATTTGAAATATATAAACATATTTATGAACATATACCAATTATTAGTTTTTCTGGTTTGTTCTTTTACACTAAAAGTGCTATCTTAATTAATAATTACAAAAATCACTTTATAATACTGATGTTAGGTTCATTTATGATTAAAACTTTAAGGATCATACAAAATGGCCATTATAAGTTGGAAATTACTAGCTTCATATATAAGCTTACGTATTGTAAATATTATGTATTTAGCAACCTTGATTTATTTATGGATTTGTTAAAATTATTAGCTTTTCACCTGGTTATTATTAGAAATTGTAATCTGTCTTAATTAGTAGTTACAAAAGATATTATTATAAAAAAGATTTCTCATTTTCATAACATTGAATCTGTGTTCATTTACCATTTTAAGAACTAGAGGATTAGATAAACATGGCTATCTTTTAATTGACAGGAATAACAGAGAAAGGGCATTATTTATAAGTTATTAAAATATTTTTTTTAAATGTAAACTGTAGTAATGTATTCAAACTTATTTGATCCCCAAATATGTTTATATATACATCAGGTATATGCAATCTGAAAATAAAATTTCCAATAAATTGCAAAATGAAAAAAAAATATTTTAATGTGAAAATACAAGAAACATCTGCCAGTGATGGAAATCCCACTTTAATATGTGATGGATACAATATGTCACAGTGAAAAGGTAAATAATAGCTATTTCTCTCAGAGATGGAGCCATATTTTATTTTAGAAAGCAAATAATAATTACTAAGATTCCTACCTTCGCATTTTCAAGTGCACATGCTTAAAGGTTTAATGCCTTAGTAATTATTACTTACGTAATCAATGTGTGTTAAATAAATTTATAATTACAACTTTAGAAAGCAAACTAAAGGTTCAATTAAAATGAGCAGATATGGAAAAATCGATGAGTAAGGGTAATTATTGTCACAATTAGTTATATATCAAAAGACAGTTTTCACATACAAAACAAAATACTTTATATACTGTTTATCCCCTATTTTAGTGAATAAATATTCATAAGTGATCTTGTTAACTTCTATTACCTTTTTTATTTCTAATTTCATTTTTTATTCACTATAGTTTCTTACAATATATCTTTTATACTTCTATTAGCAAATACATGTTCAATCTTATTTCTTTTTCTTCTTAGATTTATCTTAACATATAATCTTTTTTCAGTTACTTATTTCAATAATTTTATCTTCTTCATTCTCCTTTAAATCTATATATTAAAAGTTTTCAAATGTAATCGTCTTTATTTTAATTATTTATGCTTCCATTCCATATAAAATGGCATTTGAAACACAATGTTTAACAAGCTTATTTTTTCAAGTGCAATTTCAATAGATTACAAATGAATCTTACTAAGAGTCTGTTTAAGCCATTGTGATTCTTATTTTATCTTTTTAGCAAAAATTATTTAATTACCAAATATTTACAACCATTATTCTGCTTTATAATTCCCTATCTAATATTTGTTTTAATGTTTCAGTTTAGCGTCTTATTTACATTTACTTTTCTTGCAGTTTTTTTTTTTTTTTCATATGTCAAAGCGATGACCAGGAAGCGAATCCAGGCCAGCTGCTTGGAAGGCAGCTATGCTAACCACTAGGCCATCAACGCTTGAATATTGCATAGTTTTTTTTTAATCTCAAAAGAATTTTACTTATGAAAAATAGTGTGTTTTACATAATTTTAACAGACACAAAACATCATGTTTTACACATTTTAAACAGGTTGGAACATTTTAAATAGGTTGGAACATTTGTATATTGATTATCTTCTGATTGATAATAATGTACTGATGAAGCTTTTTTGAGCCACCTATTAGGAATAATGCATAATATATCTATTAAACATCTTTTGCTTAGTAAATCTACTACAGTTTTGATGAATCTGGTATATTAAATAAATTCCACGTTTCATAGTCCATGAGTTTTGATACCATGATAAAGTCTATTTTTTACTTTCCTTATAATGTTCATGAATAGATCTACTGGTTCAGGTATGGGCACTGAACATTATCTTACATCTGACGTTCCATTAGCATGTATAATAAAGATTGAAAGTCTAATAATAGGAAATTGTTTAGTTTGTAAGGTTTCTTTTATAGACATAATTTTATAGTAATCCATCCTTAAGTTTTGGTATATGGCCAAATTTATTTTATTGAACCTGTTTTTTATAACAATTTTTAACAATTATGCAAATTGTTTATTAAGCTTAGTTTTATTATCTATAGTAATTAATATTCATTAAGGCTGTAGCCTCAATCACATGCATATAAAGACCTGTAGAGGTCCCTACTATCGCATTTTATACACATGTGATTGAGGCTACAGCCTTAATGAATATTATTTACGTAATGAATGTGCGTTTAAATAAATTTATAATTATATCTGTAGTAATGTTATATCTAAATTTGATGAAACAAATACTTGTTTTCTCAATTATTATCAAAATAAAAATTGTCGTTTAACTACTAGCTTAAGTTTATTAAGCAAACCGTTAAATAAATACTACCATCTTTTGTCCTCTTTATTATATTCATGAGTAATGCGATTAAATCTAACAAACATTTATTTATAAATATGTAAATATCTCAATAAATATTTCATGAACTATAGCTTTACTTTTCAAAATATCCAATAGAGTCATCAGTTTATCTAACAAATAATTTCCTAGATGAATAAAACAAGAATCCACCTCCATTCTTCTCTTTATATATTTTTCAATAATATCTCAATGTTCTAATTGTATTTTTTATATCTTGTCTATAAAAGAGTATGAATATCTAGATAAAACTTGAGATAGATCACATAATGTCAAGGCTACCAAAATTTTAGCAATTTATTATAAAAATTACAAGTGCTAAAGCTTTTCATTTTCAAGTATAATACAAAGATGAAATTTAAGGCAGTCTTTCAGTTTGAAGTGGTTTTGCTGTATTTAGGAAAGTAAATACAAAACTTAATGCATAGAAAGTTCTAGGATGTAAAATTGTATTTTAAAACACAAGAAAGTTATTATTCCACCTGAAATGATAAAAGGATTGATTAATAATGTGGTACTCAGTGCTAGCTATTGGGTGAGTTGATGAATGTATCCCAAATGAAAGGAAAGCTCATTAAAGGCATTCAGATTAGCTCATTGTACTTTGGTTTAATCAACAAGGATGGATAAAAAATATATCAAAAAAAATATTAAATTTGCATATCAGGTTAATATTTTATTAGATTCCAGTAAATGTTATTATTTGCTATTAGATTTTTAGAAGAAAAATGTTGTAATTGTCTTTAAAAACAGTTATTTATGCTGATTGCTAAAGCATCACTGTAAAAACTGATGAACCAGTGAATGTTTCAAGACTAAAAGTTTCACAAATTATGATTTCATCTATTGTATTGATAAATATTATGATTCTACTTAGTATATTAATAAAACAGGCAAAACTCTCTATACAGTAGTGTCACTCAATGCAAGCCAGAGTAATCAATGGATGCCATAACTCATCCAGTATTCCCAGACTAGTTTCTAGCTCGTGGCTTTCATCAATGAGGAGCCTTGGATCTGAGAGCACTGCACCTAGATCATGTGATATATTAATAAAAGAATAAAACCTTTATCAATAACTACATTTAGAAATTATTGTTTACTAAAGAGGAATAAAGTCATTAGAAAGAAATATAATCAAAAACTATACAACTATAGTGAAACAAATAAAGTTATCAAATATATATTGTTAGCTTTGCAAGAAAGTTTCATTCAAAATAGATTTAAAAATCTGATGTGAATTATAGAATTAAAAGGTGACAATAATAAAAGGATAAGAATTAGATTATTGATGTCTGGAAATATGTCTTATCCCTAAACAAATTATCAATAGTATTTTATGCAAAAAGAGTCTACCAACTATCATGCTTTTGTTAAATATAAAATATGTTAGTGGATTTATGATTTAGATACACATATATTATATTTTTTATTTTCTTGAGAATTTGACTATTCACATTTTACTTGCAAAACATGTTTTTCAAAACTAAAAACTTTCCCTTTTAAGATTATAATATTCCAAGTTAATAAACTAAAGATCAGCTTTTCAAGCTAATGCACATGAGCTTTATGAATCTTAATGATAAATGAATACTTTCACTTCCAACACAAGATAAAGTCTTTGTGAAAGAATAGAATGAATCCACATATTCTTTTAACCCAAATGCTTAAGTATGGGAAAATCTTAAGCACTGGAAATGAGCGTTTGGGTTGGAAGAATAGGTGGATTCATTCTATTCTTTTGCAAAGACTTTATCTTGTGTTAGAAGTGAAAGTATTCATTTATTATTAAGATTCACAAAGCGCATGTGCATTAGCTTGAAAAGCTGATCTTTAGTTTATTACAATTCATAAACATCACACTATATAAAATAAATATCTCATTTAAATATTCCAAGTTATAAATTCCATGTTTAAAATAGTTGAAAAAACATGTAAAAGATGTGACACATCTCTTAAGAGTATTTCAATAATCAGTTTAAGTACTAAGACATTTTATGAGACACTGTAGCAGAACTGAATGAATAATACTTTTTCATAATATTTATCTCATAACTTAAAGATATTTCCCTTTTAAAAATGTGTTCAAATACTTCATGATTTTATTCTACAAAGAATACATGCAGTGTATAAATCAAATGGTGCTCCTATATTATAAGATACCATTTGCAGAAATATCTTAATTTGTTCACTCCTGGATATTTGAAAACATACATATGGATATGCATTTATATTCAATATCGTATATATACACAATATGTTTTTATGTTCGTAAAAATTCCAATTAATGTATTATTTTTTGTCTGTGCAATTCGGTGTTTAAAATATATTGGAAATTTTCTATTTTCTTAATGCTGGGAGTAGAAAGCTACATTAAAAATTACTCCTAGTATACCCTAAGGTTTTCAGCAATATTGAATTTTTTTTGATAGTTAAGAGAATGAGTTTATAGAACTTTATTTTAAAATACAAGTTTTAAACTGTAAGATTGATTTATTTTATTTTTTAAAAAAAATCCTATTATGGTCTTATTTCTAAAAGCATCAAACTTGATTTTATATTGAAATTTAATATATTATATTGGAGACTTAACATATTATGAAAAACGTATTTATTCGATTAGAATCTTTGCTTTTTGCTTACTGTTATTGTAAAATCATTTTTATAAAGGTTTCTATATTGCTTTAAAGAAATTATTGTTTATGTATTGTATGTTTGATCATCTTCACTTATTTTTTGCATATTTTATGAGTGAGAAGTAAGTTATGTTACAGTATGTTTTTGCACAAGATTGAAAATAATATTTAACTGATCACAGATTTTCATTTATAATACATTAGACATTATAATATCTGAAAAGCATTACAGGTGTGAAGAAAAAATAAAAGTAGTAAATAAGCACTGAGAGATATAAAGGTTTTTAAGCCAGTAAACATCAAATGACTATCTCCTCTTATGCTTGTGTATAACTTTTGTTATACACATATTGACATATAGTTGGAAATTAATAGTTGCTTTCTGGTGTTTGAAAAATATATAATAAAATGTGTTATGATTTGTCAAGCATTGGTGGTGAAGAGGTCGATGACAGCTGCTTTACAAGCAGTTGTCCTGGGTGAGCAGGTTCACTTTCCAGCTGATGCTATGACACATGAAAAAAAAAATGTGTTATTAATATTAGATATTTTGTATAAGGAAAATAATAATTAAAATAAAATATTATTATTAGAAAATATGTTTCTAAATTTGTAATAATCACGTGATTAAACGTATTAGAAGAATGCTGTTTGTTTTCTGTTTTTTTTTAAATATTTACTTAAATAAACAGATTGTCTTGATGAGTTTGATAATATGAGCAATGGCAGGACAACTCATGGCAACAATTTTAGTGTTACTATATCAATTTGGTGAAAATAAAATTAACAAACAATTCGATAAAAACAGGCAAAAACTCTCCATATAGTAGTGCCACCTTGTGCTAACCAGAGTAATCAATGGATACCAGAAGGCTTGTGCATAAAATCCCTATCTAGTGCATACTCATCAAATATCCCCAGACTAGTTTCTGGCTTGTGGCCTTCATCAGTGAGAAGCCTTGGATCTGAGAGCACTGCACCTAGATCTTAGGATCATGTGGTGTTTAGTGGTTTAATTCGATATAAAATTAATAGAATTGATTTTAAGTCTAAAAAAATAAAGATACTGTTTTTATAAAAAAAATTTAATAACTAAAAGAAGTTTTAAAGTTAGATTAAATAAAGAGGTTTGGTTGTTTAAAGTTCATATTTGTATGGATTACAATATAAATTATGAAAAAAGAGACAAACGAAATTGAATAATATAGAGATATGTATTCGAAAGGATAAAATAACAATCTTACAGTATTGATGAAAGTGCTTGTTACTAGCTGAGATAAATAAATAAATATCAGTTTTGACAACTGGATAAAACGGTTGTGATAATCCTGCCATGGTGATGCTGGAATATTTTATCTTCTGACCACGTGATTATTTATTCAAAATATTATAACTGAAACACACAGGCTTATTATATACATGTGTCTATATATGTAATATATAGAGTATATGAGCACAGATATCTTAAAATGTTATAAAGAGAATTAAAAATTGTACTGTAAATATATATATTGGAATAAAATATTAATAAAAGATACGTAGGGAGACCAAAGTGATATAGAAATGTTTAAATAAAGCTTAAATTTTTCTACACTTAACAATTAATTCTTGATCATCGTCGGACATAAAATTACAGTACAACTTTGTTTTGCAATTTTGTTTTATTTGTTTATGATTTCTTGCAAATATTTTTCTTAATGGGACCACATTTGTTGTAATAAAAGAATACATTAACTCTTTACAGATTCCAGACTTTTCAGTAATGGATTACAATTTAATTTATGTTTATATTAACTTTTAAATTTGTCAATTTTCTTTTTTTTTTAATTTTTCATAATTAGATTGAACTTTCATTTCTGTGCATGTTTGCTATGTATATGAACCTTAAATATTTTTTTAAAAAAAAGTTTAGTAAATTATAAAATAGGAATACATTTTAGTGCATCAGTCCGTTCTGTCTCTGACATGATGTTTAATACTAGGGAATTTTTAGAAAGCTAAATATTTTTTGGAAAGAGCAGAGTTTTCCCATGCATCCAGTCTATAACCTATTCAGTAATTTATTCATTGTTGTTAGTAAATGTAATTAATTATTACCTTGAAGTGGCATTTAGAATTGTCAAATGAGATGCCTACTTACTGATTATAAAGAAAAAAAAGTCATTTAAATGTCAAGAAATCTTTCACCACTAGTGGAAAAAAAATCAAATATATATGGGTATTGACTTATAGTTTACTTTACTTTAATTGTATAGTAGGGAGATTTTAACCTAAGAAATGATGGCAAGCAAAGATTATAAATATATGTAAAGCATAAACTTGATATACAAATATTTACTGCTTCTATTATTGTTTGAATCTCCCTGATGTTAAATGGTTAAAACAAGAAGGGAAAAACTATTGAATTTTGAGTAACAAATTTGAGCTTTTTTAATATTAATGTTACATTTTCTTTTCACAAATACTTAAACTAAGTCCCTTAAAATTTCTGTGAGAAAAAGTAAACCTGTTGCAGAACATTATATAACTATTTACCATTTTAGCACTTTCACCGAAGCAATCAGAATTTTAAATCTCTACAAACTTCAGGCATTGTGCTTAATGGGAATATAATACAGGTTTTACATTAAAAAAAAAAAAAATTAAAAAATAATAAATAATTTAAATTTTGTTAAAAATATCTTATTTCTCCACATAGATATTTTAGTAAAAATTAATTTTAAAAAATATGATTTGGCAAAAAAAATATTAAAAAATGAAAAAACAAAATTATTTATTTAACCCTTAATTTTTTAGATATTATTCAGTTTAAATATTACAAAATGAATTACTCTTTATAAAATAATAAAGTTTATTGATTTCTATCTAAGAAAATTATTCAGAAATAAAAGTTAATTTTTTTTCTTAATTTAGCTTAAGAAAATTATAATATTAAATATAATACAAAAATATAATTTTTTAATACTATTTTTGCTTTAAATTTATTTTTTTGACAGTGATTTAGAAAGTATTTATTTTTCTTCTTTGCTTTTTTTCTTATTATATCATCTTTATTTGTTAGATGTAGTAAAAAAATTGTTCAATATTTTTTTTTGTTTATATCAATTAATTAAATATCACATAATATTTAGCACTACATAAACTTTCATTTATCTTATGCCATCTAGGAAATTTTAACTTCTTCAAGCAGTAATGTTGTTTGAAAAAATCATATTGGATATATGTTACTATCAGAATTAACATGGAAATTAATTAAAACCCTGCCAATTATAATAAAACAATTTTTATTTAAACACTATTACAATATGCAATTTTATATTAGTTAAATTACAGTTAAATTTATGATCGAGTTTAATATCAAATTGAATGTTCCAATGGTGTCTATTTAAAAATTTCATTGTTATGATTAATGAAATGTCAACTACTTTGCAGATTTCTGTTAATGTTGCTGGTGATAGAAACATATGATGATCAACGACTGAGTAACTTTTTCATTAAGCATTGCAATTTAAGTATGTAGAATTTTTTATAGATGGCATAAGTCAAATTAACATTATTAAATATTATTTATATGTGTGTGTATATAGTCACAGAATGAAAAGAACATATAGAAAAAAGGAGGAAGTTACTGAAACTTTTATTACTCCAAATGTCTATTCATGTTAAATACAGTATTTGAAAAAAGAAGACAATTTAAGTTGTATATGAACAATTAAAAAAGATTTCAAAATCTTAATTTTAAAAATGTATTAAAAGCAAAACACATAAAGGTAGTAACTTTAGTATCTTAGCACTAACATGTTAAAATATCATCTAAAATTTGCTTGGATTTAACTAATTTTAAAGATTTGAAGGTAATTCATTCTCACTTTGTGTTAAATATGATATATCTAAATAAAGCTTTAAACATCATCATTTAATGAGAAAAAGAATTAGAGAAACAGCTTAATTGATTTTTTTCTTTTATTGTATTATTATTATTATTATTTTTAAGTGTCATAGCATCGGCCGGGATGTAAACCCGCAACCCGGGCAACTGCCTGCAAGTGCAAGGCAGTCGCGCTGACCTCTCGACCACCAATGCAAGACTATTGTATTATTTTTATTATCTAAATAAAGACAATAATGGTAAAAATATGTACAAAATGTCAATGAAAGAGTAAACATTATAGCAATTTTGACAATAAAAGTTTTTTAAAAACATTTATTTTAATGCTTGGCATGTAATGAATGAGATAAAATGTTATTACTGTAAGTGGACAACTTAAAGCATTTAGAATAAAGACTGGTGTTAAACAGGGATGCTTACTCGATCCAATATTGTTCTCATTTTCTAAAATTAGTTATAGATATCTGAATGATACTGAGAAAATGATGTGATAGTGATTTGATGATGAAAATTTTAATTTGAATCAGTTAAATCTGAAAGACACAAACCTCCTTGGGGGTCTTGATTTACTATATGCTAATGAATGTACAATTTTTGCTGGTTCAAATGATAATCTATAGAATCAGCTTAATGTTTTGAAAACAACATATATAACTTTAGTCTAATAATTAATGTTGAAAAATTCAAGTTGTTTATTAGTAAATGTAATTAGAAGGGATTTGAACCTAGACTTTCAAGCAACCTTCAGTTATTCACTTCATATATTGGAGATCATTTATTTTTCACATGTATGTGGTTATAAGTATCAGTTGTATGAAATGGAGTGAATGACTGAAGGGAGCTTGACAATCTGAGTTCAAACCCCCTTTAATTATATCTAGTTTAAGTATATATGCTATATTATATTTAAATTATTAGTCAATGATAAAAACTTTCTCTGCACCTTTAGCTTGAATGGTTATCAATTGAAAATGTAAACCAATTTAAATATTTTAGTGCTTTTATAAAGTCAAAAGTTGGACTTAGTTGCTGAGGTACAGACTCTAACGTGCTGCTATTTTTATTGAAAGTGAGATTTGGATGCTCTATTTCTGCAATATAAAGACATTAGAAAAAATTTATTTAAGAATGTTTCACCCAATTTTAGAAATATAGTGGTTAAGATCACAAAACCAATCAGTGGCATCTTCACCCTGATGGATGTGATACTAAAAAATCTTCTATTGTAAAATCACACCTTCACTCGATTGAACATTTAAAATGAATGAAAAATTCAAGACTTTTAAAAAAGTACTTTACGATGAATTGGAGTGTGGATTATGGGAGAAATGGACCCCCCTTATATTATAAAGATAATCTCAAAACCATTGTACAGAAATTCAAAATTGATTGTTCTGATTGAAAGATATAACAAAGAATACAATACAATAGAAAGTTACAATCAGACAAGGTGTTGAAGTGTTTTGGAAAGAAAACTTTCTTGCTAAAGATCACAAAAATATCAAAAAAACCAGAAAAATGAATCATCAACTAAATGTGGCTGTATTTATAGTACCCTGTCTATTACATATATAGACACAGGTATATATAAGCCTGTGTATTTCATCTATTTTATATAGCTATTGTAAAACTCATCTCTGGAGCATTTTTTTCTTTTTCTTTCATATTTGTAGTTATATTGGCCATATTCATTAAGCAATAGATCATCATCAACAACCATTATCAATCCATTGCAGAATTAAGGTCTCTCAAAGTTCAATCTATCTTCTTGGATCTTTAGCTTCTCTTCTCCACATCATCCCTGCACACTTTCTTATTTCATCCATCCATCTCACATGTGGTCTCTTCCTGGGTCTTTTACAATCTCTTGTAATCCAGTTTAAGATTTCAATTGTCCATCTATTATCATCTCTTCTAGCAATATGTCCAGCCCAACTCCAGTCTTTTAATTTTTTTAATGAGGTCAGTATCACCTGTTTGTTCTCTTACCCATACATTGCATTTTTAATCTCTTCTTGTTACTCCTAACATGCATCTCTATATACTTCTTTGAGTGGTCTGAAGTCTGTATTCCTCTTTTATTAAGTGTCAAAGTCTCAAATCCATAAGCAGTAGATATATGTATGTATATGTTGATGGTATTTAAATGTCATTATATCTGTTTTTGTATTTATTTAATATTGGTTATTCATTCTCTTATTCCATTTTATAATCTTACATTTAATCAAAACTTAATCATGTAAGTAAAAATGTTTCTGTAACTGGGCAAATCATTTATTGTAATTTGTACTTATTTGTTGGATTGATTTCATCATCTAACATTTTAATATTAAATATATTTTAAAATTTTTTTAAACTTTTTGTTACATTTTCCAATTACATTTAACTAATAATAATAAAACACAGGTTAGGACATATATAATATTTTGAAAGATATTATTTTCTTCTCCTCTTCAGATGTTCCTGGTCTGACTAGTGACAGTAATAGCATGGAATTGATCTTGGATCTTTATATTGTTGAAGACTGAATTTTAAGATAATACTTTAAGTCTGCACTTATTTATGAGGTACCTCCTGATTTCTCCACTTTTCCCAATGAGCAAATTTAATTAGAGTTTTCCAGACACTATACTTAGTCACATAAGATTAACTTATGAGGTTATTTAGCATTGTCATTCAAGCAGGTCCTTTGAATTTTTTTTTTTTACTTTTCCTCTCCATCCAATGTTTTTGGATTTTCTCAATTGAACATATGTTCATTGCTACATACATGGTCTGATACTCGAGAAACATCTGCTTTTTTTTTTATAATTATCAGTTTGTGTTTTTCAATCACTTTTAATGGTGCAACTGGTACAACCAATATACACTTTCCACATTCATATGATATTTTATAGATGCTGTTTTTTTTTTATCAGCATTTCAAATTTAGGCTTTGTAGATATTAGAATTTCCTCAGAATGTGTGCAGCTCTCAATTACTGTTCTAAGTTTATATTGAATGCAAATATTCTTTAGTTTGTCTGTTACTCCTTGTATGTATGGATACTTTACAGTATCAATAATTGTTTCTTTCTTTTGATGGTTCTTTTTGTTATCTTTTTAAGGTTTTCTTAATTACAGCTAATAAATAACCTTCTTTACGAGTGTTTGTTCTATGTGGCTCTTTCCCCCCCAAATCACTGGATTCTGAACAAACTTCTTTTTCTCTGTTTCATAGTAATAATATAATTTCATGTTTGGTGTTTCCAGTGTGATTGGATACTTATGATAAAATGTATGGGTTTTCTGTAAATTGTAGTTTTGATTTTGCCATAAGGGAATCTTGTGTCAAGAACACATAAGAATGTTATTTTTATCCTTATTCTGATTCTGTTGTGGATTTAATGAAAAAATATATGTTGTTGATGTATCTTTAGAATGTTTGTAATAGTTCTTCACTATGGGGTTCTACAAGAAATGTATCATCAGCATAAGCAAAACTTTAGATAGAGATGGAGTTGTCTTTATTGCTGTAGTTTCAAGTTCTTCCATGCTAATATTGCTAATCGGGGATAATAGTCATAAGCCCATATCCATAACTTTAGTTTTGTGGGTATTGAAAGTATATTGCTATTAGGTAGAATGTTAGTAGTTCCATTATACTTTTGATGGAAAGAGTTGATCTGGTTTGAAAGTTATTATCACCATTTAATCTCTTCTTTATAATAGTTAATGCTTTTCATCACAGGTTCATTTATGAATAAACTTTTCATATCAAAGGTTACCAATATGAGAGTTCTTTCAATTTTAATGTTCTTGATTAATTCTGCAAAGTGCTTAAAATCCTTAACAAAGGTCTGTGCTTTGTATGCCAAAGCACTAAGAACTTTGAGAAAAATCCTGACAACTTTTGGCAAAGTGAATTTTTAGAACTATTAATAGATCTTAACGGAATGTGATCCTTATATATTTTTCGATAAAGATGAAAAATTTAGCTGAAATATGATTAACATTACATTTACTTTTTTTCTGAATCACTGAAGAATCTGTGATGCTTTTTGAGTAATGCTTACAAATTTGTTTTTATACTCAGTATAAGATGTTTCACCACTTTCTTGTATTGGTATGCTGTGAAGTGCTCTTTTATTTTGTTATCTTAATCAGTTATTTCTATTAAAACTGTAGCATTATCTTTGTCAACAGGGAGAATAATTGGTAATGTACTATTAGCATGTTGATACCGCTTGATGGCATTGTTTCTAGGAAAATGCACATAATATAATGTTACTGGTTCCACAATATTATTTGTGAAATAATAATAAAAATCATTGTACAGGTTAACATAATTCATTTATTTTCCTTAATAAATTACTGTAATTCTTTTTACAATTTCTTTTTGTCTCTGAATATAACTATGAGAAATTTACTGTCAGACATTTTAATTCTCATAGGTGTTCTCACAAATCATGATTTTTTTTGGGAAAACAGTGAAATTGTGCTTTGCCATAACCTTTTCTAATTATTTACACTTTACATGTTGGGTTCAGAAGCAGTATAATAGGCTTATAATTATTACTTTTTAATACTACATTAGGTAAGTTGTACCATAATTACTTTTGAATGCAGATTGCAATAGTTCTGCAAACTTTAAATCCACCCATCCTGAAATGGTATCCTAGTGAAGAGTTAACATTGGTAAAAGATAGGATTGCGTGCACTCACACAAAGTGCATTAGACAAAGCAAGCCATTACAACAGAAAAAAAAGTTGTGGCTATTTGGTTAGACTGCAGCTCACTAAATGGCATATTTTTGTGTGTTTGGATGGGATCAACACCATCAAGTGGTATCAACACACTAATAAAACAGTACCATATAATTATAGGTTTATCTACTTTGAGAAATTTGATTGCTTACCTTTCATCATAAAAAAGATATGACTTCAGTTTTTGTTGCCTCTCAAGTATTCTTTTTATTCTCTGATGTAATTTTGCTGCTTTATCTAAAGGCAATTTTCAAGTGATTTCCTCAGAGCGTGCCATTATATGTAGTAAATGAGATATTGGATGGTATAATCACCAAGCTTAATCCTTTTTTAATAACAGAAATTTCCATGTGTCACATGTTTAAAGCTAAGGTTATTAACAGATGAAGCTGGTAGGCTGCTTGGTACATTATGACCTTTGATATGCCAATGTAATTTTACAGGTTTTTTTATTTTATTCTTTTATTAAGGCTGTAATCTCAAGAATGTGCACATAAAAATGTGATAGTAGGGACCTCTACAGGTCTTAACTACAAGCTTACATTTTGGAGGAAAAGAGGAGAACCCCTTCTTTACTTTAACCTACTTTCTATATAAATAATTTGGTGAAGCTGAAGCGGTTAGATCCGAGAGCATGAAGCTATTCAATACTTCACTGATTAAGTCCACATTTCTTATTACACATTAATACTCACGAAATCTTTCAATTTACAATAAGTCAATGGAAAGATCTTATAGTTAGAAATCTATTACAATAATTTAAAGTTGTAATTATAAATTTATTTAAATGTAAGCTTATAGTTAAGACCTGTAGAGGTCCCTACTATCACATTTTTATGTGCACATTCTTGAGGTTACAGCCTTAGTAAATATTACTTATGTAATCATAATCAATGTGTGTTTAAATAAATTTATTCTTTTATGTAAATTTAGAGTAAGATTTTATTACTTCATTTTCTCTTATAATCCTTTCCTTCCAAGATGGTAGTTTTCCTTAGAAAGCATTAATTTCATCTATAGCTGTGAAAATATTTTCATGATTTTCCTGCATACTTTTATTAAGTGATTAACACTGAAATAAATCTACAAAAATGCAATTTTATCACACCAAACCTCATCACAATGAAGATGCTTAATTTAGAGTATTGCAGTATTAAAAAGATTGAGGGTTCTTTTAATTCATAATGTCATGATAAAAAACTTGCTCAAGATAAATATCACAATTCTGTATGCAATAAGAAATGTACATTAGAAGAATTCATTAAGAAACATAATTACAATTGCTTGCATTTTATATAATTAATAATTTTACTAGTGTTATTTTGGTATTTTTGTAATTCAGTGACTAACGATTTTGATACTCACACTTCTCTGTGTAAAAAATGTAAAAATAATTATTGAATTTTATTTTGTGCAAGAGTAAAAAATCTATTTACACTTCTTGACAGAGATAGGACACCATCTATACATATATTTAATGCAGGAATGTTAAGCAAGTTATTACAATTGAAGTAGTTATTGATTAAGTCTTTGTTGATGGTTGGAGTGGATGACAAAATAAAAATTGTTCTATAATTCATTTCTTGCAAATAATTCTATTGAATGCTAAAAGTTAGAGTTTTCCACTGATATTAATAGATTCATCCAACTGAATTTTAACATCTTTACTTTTTTGAAATTATATATTACTTGAAATTTTTATACTTTCAGATAGGTCATTAATATACTGAAAACGTGTATTATATGAGATTGGAATTTTTTAATATTTCGTTTTCTTATTCTTCTCCTATCATTGTTTTACAATTGGACATCATGCTGGAAAAATAATGAATTCTGCCAATTGTATGGGATTCAATTCTCTGAGTACAATTTTGGAAATTACATAACTCACTTCTTATGCTTTGATATCATTGCATATTGGGTCTGTATTTTTGTTTGTTTGTTATTAGTGAGTGCTAGTTGTCTGAAATATTTCGCTGGGATTTTGAACAATTGGAATATTCGAATTGTAAATGTCTTTTTAATTTTCTAGGAACCATAAGTTTATTGGCTAATGTTTTGCCACAAATTCCATATTTGGGCTATGATAATTTCATTCACTACCAATGAAATCACATGATTAATTTTCATTATATTGATGAATAATTCTTTTAAATTGTATTGCTGATTTACTGGATGAAGTAGAATTCAGAACATGAGTGTTGACTTCTAATTTTTTTTATTTTAATTTTAATTGAACATTATATAATAGAAATAAAAAATGCCAAATCAAATATAATAAAAATTAATAAACTAACAAGTTATACGGAGTGTTTTCCTGAAGGTTGTGATGATGGCGTTCTAGTTGTATTTTTATATTGATCAATATGAACATTAGATGATGGAAATAGTCCAAAAAATATAACAAGTTATACTTTTAAAAAATATAGGAATTAATTAAACATAATTGAGAAAAAAAACAAGGATTTGCAAGGTAAATGAGTCCAACTATTTAGCTAAAACTGCCAATCAAATGCATTCATTTCAAATGATGTTGACATGCGTCTGCATGTTAATAGCTATATTTAACTAGGTTTGAAATGAGAAAGAAATGGACCAATAGATGTAAAATAATATAAATACAGTAAAACAATTTCACAACAATTACATACCTATGTGACTTAGCAAACTACTTATCACAAAAATGATATAATGTTTACAATCCTTATATGATACTTAGGCATGAATCCAACATATTAAAAATATATTTATATTTAGGTGGGTATATATTCAATATTGGATAAAATTTATTTAACTAGATTGAATTCAACTTGTGAGCTCCAATATACTTACATTCCACATAATATAATTGTTAATATTTAACTCTTAACTATATTAATATAAGTAAGGATTGGAAAAATATAAATCAATTAATAAACAGATATATACAAATTATAATAAATATTAAACATTGATAACTGAATAAGAAATTAATTATGAAATTGATCTAATTTAAAAAAAAAATGTGTTAAGGAGAAAAAAATGAAATACACATTTAAGGAAAAAACAAAATGTTAAAATTATTTAGAAAAAATTAATATCAATTTTAATATTTTCTATAAATATTATTTTCTCTTTTATATAGCCTTTTATTTTAAATAAAAATTTATTTTACCATAGTGTCAGAATTCTGATTTACTCTTTGCTCTATCAAAATATGTTCAAACCCTTTTTTAAAAATTGATATGTACTAACAGTTTTTATTATGAAGGTTTAAGACTTAATATGATTTATTTTTTGAATTATTCTCTGGATAGATTGAGAGTACAACTTGGATAGGGTGACAAAAATTATATAAAAGATGGCAGCCATTGATTGATTCTAGATCTTCAAAGGTTGGTACACATAGAAATGACATTCTTTTAAAATTGTCATTTACATGAGGGTACATCGATTCAGGTTTAATTAGCTAGAATATTAATATAAAAATTTACCCCAACATAGTGAGATTTTTAACGATTGCACAATTTTCCATATTATCTGTGTTAATAATTTACAAGTTAACTCTTTCTGGAATGTTGTTAAACAGAGTTTTCACTAGTTATCATTAAAAGCCTTTATTATAATATTATAGCTTTCTTAAACACTAAAGCTTTCTCACTAACAACCAAAAAGTAAAAACAAAACTGCTATTTCTCACAACTTGTTCATTAACAATGCTATTAAAAATTACCCATAATAAATCCACATATCTTTAACTATTGTTATAAATTTTAAAAAAAAATGTTCTTTTTTTTTAACAAAATAATACACATCACTTATTGGTATAAAAAAGAATGAAACAAACAAATAGCGTGCCACTTTTAGAAAAAAAATCCAACCTACATATTTTTACTCATTAGTTGAGCTCTTAAAAGGATTTAATTTCTTTTATATTCTTATTTTAGTATGTAGAAAAAATCTTGTAAAGTCAGACTTGTTGTACTTTAACGAGAATGAGATCTAAACCAATACAATATGAAAAAATACATTATGAAGGGGAAACAAAATATTAAACTTTTTGATAACTGATGGCAGAATAAAATGTTTTGAAAAGTATAGGCTAAGTATTCATGTTAAAACAAACAATTTTTCATAGTGATTAATGTAAATTGATAGAAGGAATTGAGAGTAGCATATGTTCTGAACTTTTGCATACACTTTTAGAAACAATGAGCAGTAAACTTATGTATTATTTGTTAGCCAGAGTAATATAAACAGAATGACTAAGTCAATGTCTATGCATTATTTATACATATACAGAGAGAGAGAGAGAGGAAAGTTTTAGTAACTAATATACAATACTATATATATATATCTTATAGAATTAATTATTTCATCACTATTTTTAAATAATTGTTATTTAAAAAATGCAATTAATACTTTGTTTCTATTAGTAGACTTAGATTTTAAAACAACATTTGAAAAGCCATTTTAATCTGATTTTTTTTTTAAGTTTGTTTTCTTTTCTGGCACTTTCTTCTTTTAATGCATTTTACATAAATAAAATAATGAATTTGTGATATTAGTGTTAGTTGGATCATAGGTTGGAGAGGGTAGGGCAAAATTAAATAATAGAATTTTTTTTTTAAAAAAGCTTATTTTGTGAGGGGATGATTTAAAGTGAAGTGTAGAAGAGAGAAAGTATTCCAAAATCCATTTGTATTTTTGAGTGTTTTGATTCTTGAAATACCATAGTCATCTCTGTGAGATACTTAACAGAACTCTGGAGTGTGCCTCCATATGCTACAAAGTATATTGTTTATTGTGAGTGCTGAAACTTTCAAGATGAAAAAATCTAAGCTAACAATTTCCACCAGATGGGAATAAAATCAAAGCAAAATTACACTTGCTTTTGTTTAAAGTAAAATAATTTTATTTAGAGATTTTATACAAATTAACAATTTAATTTCTTTTAAACATTTTAATAGTTTTTTTATACTTTTTCTTATATAAAAAATATAACTTTTAAAGATAACACACATCTATAAAGATTATATATATTATTACATAACATATATATATAAAGGATGTGTGCTTTTATTTGCAAATTTAAGTAACATCAATCTTATCCTCTACTTTAATAAATCAAATCAGGCACGTTAATTATCATATTGTTTTACCTTCTTTTTTTTAAATACAATTTTTAACTGTTTCTTCTATATTATTCTTCGTCTTTACTTTTTCCTTTAAACAACAATCATAAGACAATTTCTGTCAATCCCTATTTTATCATTCAAGTAATCAAATACTGATAGGCTCTTTTTGCCTAGAAACACATGTTCAATTATAGATTTTACATTTTTTACTTTACTTCATCATCATCATCAACCATTATCAATCCACTGCAGGATGAAGGTCTCTCCAAGTTCAAACGATCTTCTCTGATCTTTAGCTTCTCTTCTTTACATCACTCCTGCACACTTTCTTATTTTATCTATACATCTTACATGTGATCTTTTTCTGGATCTTTTACAATCTCTTGGAATATTAGACATCATTTAGTTTCTTTATTTCAGAAATTTCTTTACTTTTTCTTAAACAACAAATTTCATATACGTCTTCATCCTTAATACGTTTTGCTGTTTTATAGAATTTTAATGAGTTTTTATATTTTTTTTGTTCACTATCTATTTAACTATTGTAGTTTTTATGATTATCTATCTTCAGGATTTTTTTTTGTATTCTTACTTTCTAAACAAATGCATAAATATTATTAAACAACTTTACTATTTTTTTAACATATCTTGTTTTTTTAAACTATGCCAATATATTCAACATTTTTACAAACTTATGAAATATTAAATTGCTAGGAAAAACATTTTACATGGCTAGGAGATTAACGTTTTTAATCCCACTAACTTTTTGAAGCATTCATACGATTTTAGTGTCAGCTTTTATTTTTCAGAATAAATTTATTTTTATGCAGTTTTACATTTATTTCTGGATTTTTCTAAGTATTCTCCAATATATCTCTGAGAGCAAAATATCAAACACGATGAACAATTTTCTTACTGACATTTCAATAAAATGATTTTGAGTTTGAGTTATTATTCTGAAAGCAATATTTTTTTGGAAGTCTTCTGAATATTTTACATTTTTTATATACCAAGGTAAATAATACAAAAACTCTGTCAGATAATGAAAATTATTCTTCACGTATAAAGTGTGATAAACAGAGTAGTTAAAATTAAAAAAAAAACATTGATCGTAAAAAACTAATTGCCAAACACTTTTGCTACCATGTACCAGAATCATGCCAACATATTGGAACTAAATGGTTAATATTCCAGTGCATGCGCAGTGGAACACTTGTGATACTCTGATTGATAATGTTTTTAGACTTTACAATAAATCAAGCCTCTCTTAACTTTCTCTTTCTATCGTTTGATTTATTGCACACACTAGCAATAATTTGAGGATAAAACTCATGTCCACAACTACTTTCATGATTTGAAAAAATAGAATTAACCTGTGAATCACTTTTAGATTTTTTATACTGATAAACATGCTGTTGCAATCATGTTAATACATTAGCCTTCATTTTACCATAATAGATAGCATTACAACCAATTTGTTTGCAGGCAATGGAATAAACCATATGCCACTATGATACTGGAACATGGTACTGAAAGTGCTTGGCAAATAGTTTTTTATGATTAATGATTTTTGAATTTTAACTACAAGGTTTATCACACTTTATACGTAAAGAATGATATACCAAGATAAATATATCATCTAATTTACTTCTGTATTAATGTGTGATATGATGCTTGCATATGCCTTCTATGGTAAGTTGGTATTATCTACTATGGTAAGTTGATATTATCTCCTACAGTAAGTTGATATTATCTCCTATAGTAAATTGATATTATCTCCAGATTGTAAGTCAGATACTACAAATCTTATTATAATTATGTAGATACACCAGGAGTTTTACTTTTGATTAAAAAATCCTTGGAATGTAGGAATTATTCATCTAGCATGGACAAATAAAGTTGAAAGAATCCTGAAAGGGTATGTGTGATATAAAAAAAGAAAGACCATGATTTATTTATTTGTTGTTATCATCTGAGAAATATATGAGCTATACTATGCCAGAAAGTAATGTATCTTGGATGCATAATTTTATAACCTTTTATGTCCAACTAATGAGAAGACACTCCCAAAACACCCAATTTCCAAGGTCATAAAATCATCAAACTATTGAAAATTGTTATTCATTCCATCTCGTTGGTCCAAATCTTAAAAATAATATCCTGACTTTTTAAATTTTCTTCTTGTAATTAAGGCTTGAAAAGATAAGAAAGATAAAGTTCTATGACTTTATTCTTATTCTTTACCATAAATTTATTATTTGTTGCTGTTTACTAATTTTATATGAGTTGTCATGTAAGTTTTTGAAGTAAATACTTCTTTTGGTGGCTTTTCACATCTATAAATATTTTTTCATTAAAATAGATCTTGTTTTTCTTTGCTCAAATTTTATGCATCAAATGACCATGGGCTTCGGTTTCCAAATTATGATTGCCATTTCTCACATGCATAAAATATGAGATTAAGATGACATAGATCATTTTAGAATCAAAAATATGGTTTACAAATATTTTGCATAACATTAACTCAATGCAAGTCTGTTTTGATTTATGTTGGTCTTATGATGTTGCCTTTAAAGATTTTAAAGACAATGTAACACTGAACTCAAACCTATGGATTGTCCATATAATTTATTTTAAAATAACTAAAATTTGATAAAGAAATGACATCTTCCCTATTTCAATTAGTCAATTACTTACAACCATTCCTCATGTATGAAGTTCACTAGACAATCATAGGATCCAGAAAATGAAGAATCTTATCATGGTTTATTGTCATTTAACACCTTCAACCATTTTCATTCCATTTTTTAGAAGATAGTTTGTCTATGGTGTGGGTGATTCTGGTTAGTATTCATCACAAGGGTAATCTCTCTAGTCTTGCATTTCTGAACTTTCTTTCATCATTGTGATTTATCTAACATTTTATTTTGTAATAATACTTTTACACTAAGGTTTTTATTTGATGGAAATAGAATTATATTTAGAAATCTGTAATAACTCATCTTATTTTTGATATGAATTATCTGAATATGGACATTGTCTATTTTATTAAAGCACTCAATGAATTTCTCAATGGTTGTCTGTGGTCCATAAGATATTTTGCATTATTTTAAAAAAAAAAATTGTGTTTGATTATTCATATTATTTGTCCTTTGGACAAATTGCAGCAGTAAGAGTCCTTAGTCAAAAAATTGTCACTTAAATAACTAATTATAACTTTCATTTCTCATATCCTATATTATTTTTAATTAACCCCTGATATAAAATTCCATTTTGTATCTCTTCCATTCTGAAATTATTCAATACTTCTTCTTTGTATATCTCAAAATTATTGTGTGCATTCTTAATCGGGATATCAAATCACTTCTTTGATGATAATTATATGAAGTTATTCTGGAGTATTCACCATATCATTTCCAACTATCTTTATTTTTTGAAACTGATTTACAAGCCCAGGCTACTGCTCATACTTCATTGGAACCAATTTTACTTGTTTTTATTCTCATGCTTTATTTTTATCTTTAATTCATATTTCTTTAGTACCTATACTTTATATTCTTTTAAATTTATCTGTTATAATCTTTCTTGCCAACTTACCATTCTTCTTTATTTTTCCTTAGTCTCCACTGATTTATTTCTGCAAAAATTATTTGCATTTGCACCACTTCAATTTTTTTATTCTGTTGATATTAACATTGTTGAATTTTTCTTGCTCTGTAGCATATAATTCATGGTTTTTTTCTAACTTAATTTATTTTAATTTTTAAATTTTGTATTCATTATTATTGTTATAGTTTAATAATTTCAACTATTTCTATATTTTTTTTATCTTCTAACTTTGTATTTCTACATATGCTCCACTATTTCATTGATTCTCTTCTTCTATTTTCTGATAACTTCTTAATTTATTTGTGGAGTTTTGCCAATTGTTTGTAAAACTTTCTATAATTTCCTTTCCATTTTTTCAAAAATTTTCCTGACTTACTTGTGGAGCTTTATCAACTCAAATGTTCATCTTTTTATTAATGATTTTTTCTAACTTTCAACTATATTTTTTTATATTAAAACAAGCAAAACTCTCTATACTTATTGCCACTCAGTGCAAGCCAGAGTAATCAATGGATGCCAGAAGGCTTGTGCATAAAATCCCCATCTAGTACCTACTCATTCAATATCCCCAGACTAGTTTCTGACTTGTGGCCTTCATCAGTGAGGAGCTTTGGATCTGAGAGCCCTGCACCTAGATCTTAGGATCTAATGCAACCTTCCAGCAGTTCACCTTTTATCTCTACTTAACTACAAAACTATGAGACTTAAATTGAAAACACAATAATATTTTTAATCCTACCTCATCAGCTTATATAGTCATATAGGTCTGAACTTTTTAATTTACTGTATATCATTATTTCTATAATCTTTTGGTTCTGCATTATTGTCTTCTATTTTTGCTCCATCATTATGTGATAATCATTACTCTATGGTTTCTTGTTTTGTTTTATCATCATTTGAATCTTTTTAATTTTTTGCATCATCTTTCTGAGCACATCCAACTTGTTACTACTTTATTTCTTTTCAGTGAAATGTTATAGATTTTTCAATTTATTGCATCATGATTAAAATGCTTTTTATATTCTACTTGGCTTCTTTAATTAATTACTTTAATGCTTTAATTTTTTATCTAATTTAAATAATTCATCTCTTCTTTTAATATTATTCAATTATCATCACTGCTCCTATCAAAACTAACGCCACACTCCATTTTATCTTTTACTTTCTTCTCTATCTGTCAATATGACCTTCTTATTCTCATGTCTTTTTATTATCAATTGCTTCTAAAATATTGTACTCCTCACATTATTTTTATTCTTAGGTGATTGTTATTTACATTTCAGTTTTTTAGTTTTATCTGTGTGTGCATAAAAGAGATGTGAAACAGTTCTAGATAAATCATCCAAAGATATTTATCAAGCTTACATGTTTTAGATGTTATTATGCATCAATACATATTTGATGTCATTTAAATGATGAAATAGAAAGAGATGTGCCATATATTAATTCATTCAATTCTATTAGAACATAAATATTTAATGGGTCTAAAGGAATTAAACAACAAAAAAATGGCTTAATTTAGCTTTAGGGACAATCATAATTGATCCATAACTTCATTACCATACAGTATCATACAAGTCAATCTCAATAAGAGATTTGATTCTTTTGAAGATGGCTACCTTGCTAAGTTCAGCTTTAAAACTTTAAATTTTGATAAAAATATAATCATATAAATGTAAAATATGTACATAATCAGAGAAAGAATATATCTACAAGAATAAAAGAAAAAACTAATAATGAAGATATATAATAACAAAACATATTTAATAACTTGTTTTAATTGATAAGTCAACATTTATTTATTAATGAAATTTAAATGAGGGACAGACTATCTCCATATAGGCAATAATTTGCTTATTTAATAAAAAAATATTGGATACTTTATTTATTTTTAAAATTTTAGGATTATTATTTAACACTGAACTTTATCTAGACTTGTTATAATTATATATGTATACCGTTAAATAAGATGGGAAAAAAATATCTTTTCTGTCACGCATTATGAATAGACCGAACTCCACATCAATAAAACTTTCAAAAGCATGGATGGCTATCTATTCTTAAAACTTATTATTAAATAAACTAATATTTAATTATAATGCTGGAAATAGAGCGTGTAATTACATATAAAAGCCAAATTTTAAAATCAATTTAGTACTTGTAAAGGTTCGAATTATATCGTAATCTAAAAAATATATATATATATATATATATATATATATATATATATATATATATATATATATATATATATATATATATATATTATCAACCATTATTAATCATTGCAGAATAAAGGTCTCTCCAAGTTCAACCCATCTTCTCTGATCTTTAGCTTCTCTTCTTCACATCACCGGTGCACACTTTCTTATTTCATCCATCCAAATCAGTTGTCTATTATTTTGAGTAATGTATAATTTAATTGATTATATATACATAAAAAACAAAAAAAACACAAGTTAAAACTTGCTAATGCTTGTATTTATGACAACGCTTGCAAGCTGAATAGAAACTGTTTCATAAACGCTCAGAGTTTGTGTTTAGATCTATTTTCTTATTCCTGTCCTTCACTGACGATAGCAAATAGCTTGAAATCATGACCTGAAGGTGGAATTAAAGTTAGAGATAGTGAATGCTTGCTCTGATGTTTATGTAAACAATCTTACGCTTGACGGTGTTTTTGGTAGAACGCCATCTATTGTCATATATATATATATATTGCAGTTTGAAAGTTATAATTGACAACATGTTAGTCTGCTTTCAAAACAGGTTTTATTTACTTGTTTAAGGAGATTGATTTAAAGTTCTTTGCATCCATAATTCTGTTTAATGTGATCGAATTGAAATCTTTAGTCTAATGACCATAAATAAAGGTGGATTTCCAAAATAGGATGTTACCTTGACAATAGATTAGGATTGATTATTATTGATATTGTTTAAGTGTTGACTGACTGCTTTCAATGAATTTGCATTAATAAATCTCTCTTGCATCTAGCTTTGAACATTATTAGCTTTATTATTTAAATAATAGCATTGTCAAAATGCAGTTTAAAAGTTATAATTCACTATTTGTTAGTCTGCTTTGTGAGCAAGTTATATGTATCTTGTTAGTGAGGTTTATTTAAACTTTTTTATATTAATAATTGCGCTTTCTGTGGTTAAGTTGCAATCCGTAGTATTATATGCCTTAAATAAAGATGGATTTCCACCTTTATTTTAAAGTTATCTTGTCAACAGAATGATATTGTTGACTGCTATTGATATCAGTATTGTTTGAATTTTCTGGAGAATTTTCTTTGAATTTACACACACACACATACACACACACACACACACACACACACACATATATATATATATATATATATATATATATATATATAACTGCCTATCACTATACTAGTAAAATAAAAATGCAAAACCATAAAACAATACAATACTAGATTGAATCCAAAATTTTACCAATATCTTTACACAACCATGGTTTCATCTATTACAAATAGACCTTTTCAAGTAAAGATTTTGGCAAAATTTTGGATTTAATCTAGTATTGTGTATTGTTTTATAGTTTTTCATATATATATATTATTACAAATCGATGTCTGTATTTCTTCAAAATAATATACGTAAATTTATAAATAAATATTAGAAAATACATTACTTAAAAGTTTATAAAAATATATCTATAACATCTTACATATCTATAAAACCTTATTGACAAATAAAAAATGTATCATTTACATATGGACATGTAGGTGTGGCAGTGGATATATAAGTGAATTGAGGTGCCCATTGGAAAAAAGAACAAAGGAGCACTTGTTTTTATTAAAAAGGGTTCAAAATACAAAACAAAATTATAAAAAATAATAATAATTTATCAGCTTCTTTTATGACCATAATAAATCATGATATATGGTTTTGATTTTAATTATAGTAATGTAAAAATATTGGAAACTGAAAGAAATAATAATAAAAGAAAAATTAAGGAAGCTATGTTAATATATAAATACAAGCAAGATTTAATCAATAGGCAGGCAGCAAACATTAAGATCATGGAATTATGGGAAAGTTGACTACATGAAATTATGAAAAAGTTGACCTTTTAAAAGTATTAGTTGACAAAAACTACAAGGATAGTTGAAAGCGTTCCTAAGTGATGGTTATAGATATATTTTTATAAACTATTAAGTACTGTATTTTCTAATATTTATTTATATGTTTATATATATATATATATGTCCACAGATGGCGTTCTACCAAAAACGCCCATCAAGCGTATGTTTTGTTTACATAAACGTCAGAGTAGTTAGTATTCACTATCTCTAACTATAATTCCACTTTCAGATCATGATTTCAAGCTATTTGCTATCGTCAGTGAAAGACAGGAATAAAGAAACTAGATCTAAATACAAACTCTGAGCGTTTATGAAACAATTTCTATTCAGCTTGCAAGCGTGAATTTTTTAGACACGTAATGTCTTCAAACTCAGCATAGCAAACCAGATAGCTATATGGGTCTGATCTCAGTTCAGCATCACCACATAGTAGAAGCCTCTGCAATCTATATCATTGCAAGAAAGACCTCAAAGGTACATTTATGATAAACAAAAATGCAAGTTAAAAAACTTGCTAACGCTTGTATTTATGTCCACAGATGGCGTTCTACCAAAAACGCCCATCAAGCGTATGTTTTGTTTACATAAACGTCAGAGTAGTTAGTATTCACTATCTCTAACTATAATTCCACTTTCAGATCATGATTTCAAGCTATTTGCTATCGTCAGTGAAAGACAGGAATAAAGAAACTAGATCTAAATACAAACTCTGAGCGTTTATGAAACAATTTCTATTCAGCTTGCAAGCGTGAATTTTTAGACACGTAATGTCTTCAAACTCAGCATAGCAAACCAGATAGCTATATGGGTCTGATCTCAGTTCAGCATCACCACATAGTAGAAGCCTCTGCAATCTATATCATTGCAAGAAAGACCTCAAAGGTACATTTATGATAAACAAAAATGCAAGTTAAAAAACTTGCTAACGCTTGTATTTATGTCCACAGATGGCGTTCTACCAAAAACGCCCATCAAGTGTATGTTTTGTTTACATAAACGTCAGAGTAGTTAGTATTCACTATCTCTAACTATAATTCCACTTTCAGATCATGATTTCAAGCTATTTGCTATCGTCAGTGAAAGACAGGAATAAAGAAACTAGATCTAAATACAAATAGCTTGAAATCATGATCTGAAAGTGGAATTATAGTTAGAGATAGTGAATACTAACTACTCTGACGTTTATGTAAACAAAACATACGCTTGATGGGCGTTTTTGGTAGAACGCCATCTGTGGACATAAATACAAGCGTTAGCAAGTTTTTTAACTTGCATTTTTGTTTATCATAAATGTACCTTTGAGGTCTTTCTTGCAATGATATAGATTGCAGAGGCTTCTACTATGTGGTGATGCTGAACTGAGATCAGACCCATATAGCTATCTGGTTTGCTATGCTGAGTTTGAAGACATTACGTGTCTAAAAAATTCACGCTTGCAAGCTGAATAGAAATTGTTTCATAAACGCTCAGAGTTTGTATTTAGATCTAGTTTCTTTATTCCTGTCTTTCACTGACGATAGCAAATAGCTTGAAATCATGATCTGAAAGTGGAATTATAGTTAGAGATAGTGAATACTAACTACTCTGACGTTTATGTAAACAAAACATACGCTTGATGGGCGTTTTTGGTAGAATGCCATCTGTGGACATAAATACAAGCGTTAGCAAGTTTTTTAACTTGCATTTTTGTTTATCATAAATGTACCTTTGAGGTCTTTCTTGCAATGATATAGATTGCAGAGGCTTCTACTATGTGGTGATGCTGAACTGAGATCAGACCCATATAGCTATCTGGTTTGCTATGCTGAGTTTGAAGACATTACGTGTCTAAAAAATTCACGCTTGCAAGCTGAATAGAAATTGTTTCATAAACGCTCAGAGTTTGTATTTAGATCTAGTTTCTTTATTCCTGTCTTTCACTGACGATAGCAAATAGCTTGAAATCATGATCTGAAAGTGGAATTATAGTTAGAGATAGTGAATACTAACTACTCTGACGTTTATGTAAACAAAACATATGCTTGATGGGCGTTTTTGGTAGAACGCCATCTGTGGACATAAATACAAGCGTTAGCAAGTTTTTTAACTTGCATTTTTGTTTATCATAAATGTACCTTTGAGGTCTTTCTTGCAATGATATAGATTGCAGAGGCTTCTACTATGTGGTGATGCTGAACTGAGATCAGACCCATATAGCTATCTGGTTTGCTATGCTGAGTTTGAAGACATTACGTGTCTAAAAAATTCACGCTTGCAAGCTGAATAGAAATTGTTTCATAAACGCTCAGAGTTTGTATTTAGATCTAGTTTCTTTATTCCTGTCTTTCACTGACGATAGCAAATAGCTGGAAATCATGATCTGAAAGTGGAATTATAGTTAGAGATAGTGAATACTAACTACTCTGACGTTTATGTAAACAAAACATACGCTTGATGGGCGTTTTTGGTAGAACGCCATCTGTGGACATAAATACAAGCATTAGCAAGTTTTTTAACTTGCATTTTTGTTTATCATATATATATATGCATATTACTAAATACAATCTACTGTGAGTAATAAATTGTTTAAAAAGAGCAAAAAAGAGCAAAATACAGATTTTTTCCATGCAGGATACTATCATGAAATACAGTTAGAAATTATTAATCATAATCATAATGAATTAGAAATATCTTCATTTACAATCTATTGCTTACATTAGTCATATATTTTACTTATTTTTATGCCTTTTTGATATATCAATAAAACTATATATATATACACACACAAAGGTCTCATGTTATTATGTAAGTGGCATTTTGTGCACAACTGGATTCATTTCAACAGTTATAACACTGTACAATCATAATTATAATTTTTTTTCAATACTAATCATTCTTTTGTAGACAAACTTTTTTTATTTTAGGCATGGTTTTCCATAGACCATGAGTTCAACTGAGATGACATTTCCATCTTTTAAAAGGCAATACAGTCAAAAAGTACAAAAGGCATTTGTCAAGACTCAAGTAAATGCTTTAGTTTATGTAATTCCCCTTGAATTGACACGTAGTTAGTCAAAAAATCATGGCTTGAATATGCATTTTGATAAAGTTATGAACAACATAGCTATATATTTTTGGATCCATTGATAAAAAATATAAACTTTCTATTCAATGATTTATGATAAAAAATAATCTCATAAACTAGAATGAATAATTTTCTATAAATACTTGAAACTTACAATGTCATTATTTAAATTACCCATTAATTTTTATCTATATATTATATATTTTCCTTGTTTAGTTTTACAGCTTATTTTGTACAATAGAAAGTAATATCATTTTAAAAAAAATATATTTGAAAATATTTTTCTTTCATTTTATAACAACATTGGTTGTTTGTATAATGTATATCCTATTTACTTTCTTAAGTATTTTGATACATAGTAACTTTTAAATAAAGCAAAAAAACTCTCCATACAGTAGTGCCATCTTGTGCCAACAAAAGCAATCAATGGATGCCAGAAGGCTTGTGCATAAAATCCCTATCTAGTGCCTACTCATCCAATATCCCCAGACTAGTTTCTGGCTTGTGGCCTTCATCAGTGAGGAGCCTTGGATCTGAGAGCACTGCACCTAGATCTTAGGATCTAATGCAACCCTCTAGCAGCCACCTTTTAACTCTACTTAACTACAAAACTATGAGAATGAAATTGAAAACACAATAATATTTTCAATCCAAGCTCAATAGCTTATATAGTCATATGGGTCTGAACTCAATTCAGCACCCATACATTTTGGTTACTTTGGCTTTTTAACAACCATAGCCACCACTATCCTATTAGGCTGGATTGGTGTTAAGCCACTAAACATCACTTGATCACCATCTCATACTAGCACATAATTGTTATTAAACATTTCAAAACAAAGCAAAACTCTCCATACAGTATTGCCATCTTGTGTCAACAAGAGCAATCAATGGATGCCAGAAGGCTTGTGCATAAAATCCCTATCTAGTGCCAACTCATCCAATATCCCCAGACTAGTTTCTGGCTTGTGGCCTTCGTCAGTGAGGGGCCTTGGATCTGAGAGCACTGCACCTAGATCTTAGGATCTAATGCAACCCTCTAGCAGCCACCTTTTAACTTTACTTAACTACAAAACTATGAGAATGAAATTGAAAACACAATAATATTTTCAATCCAAGCTCAATAGCTTATATAGTCATATGGGTCTGAACTCAATTCAGCACCCATACATTTTGGTTACTTTGGCTTTTTAACAACCATAGCCACCACTATCCTATTAGGCAGGATTGGTCAACACCACTTGATCACTTGAACACAAATCCTGCCTAATAATAGGATAGTGGTGGCTATGATTGTTAAAGAGCCAAAGTCACCAAAATGTATGGGTGCTGAATTGAGTTCAGACACATATGACTATATAAGCTATTGAGCTTGGATTGAAAATATTATTGTGTTTTCAATTTCATTCTCATAGTTTTGTAGTTAAGTAGAGTTAAAAGGTGGCTGCTAGAGGGTTGCATTAGATCCTAAGATCTAGGTGCAGTGCTCTCAGATCCAAGGCTCCTCACTGATGAAGGCCACAAGCCAGAAACTAGTCTGGGGATATTGGATGTGTAGGCACTAGATAGGGATTTTATGCACAAGCCTTCTAGCATCCATTGATTGCTCTTGTGGGGATATTGAATGAGTAGGCACTAGATAGGGATTTTATGCACAAGCCTTCTGGCATCCATTGATTGCTCTTGTTGGCACAAGATGGCACTACTGTAGGAGAGTTTTGCTTTGTTTTGAATTGTTTAATAACAATTATGTGCTAGTATGAGATGGTGATCAAGTGATGTTTAGTGGTTTAACTTTTAAATAACTTATAATAAATAACATTAAGATTTATTTTCCTGATATGTACGAATGTCACCAAACCTATATTTTGTGTATATCTTCATACATAGATAAAATATTCTTCTATAATAACCACATACTATTTTTTAATATCTATATCAAAAAATGCTTTCAAAATCTATTTTGCTAAATTCATGTCTATTTTGAAAGCATTTATTTTTAATTTGATATTTATTTATCTCCAATGCTACTAAAAAAAAAAAAACACTTCATAAAATAGCCACAGTTATGCCTAAATTAATTTTCGTAATGTATATTTCCTTATTAGAGAACTTTTAAATTTTACTTATATTAGCCTTTTTTCTTTTAACTGGTTAATGTAGATAACTTTTAATTGTATTTTATATTATTATGAGAACTGTTTTGTCTCAGTATGCATATAGAAGTGATATATAATTAATCCAAAATATTTGATTTTTTAGCCTTGTTGGATATGTGAATTTTCTGAATTTCAAAACTAGATTATTAACGTCTTCAAATTTTGCTAATAAAAAAAATATACACCTCCCATCTTTTAAGCTTATTAATTTATAAATATTTATTTTAATTAATGTCTTTTTAAATTTGTTTGTAAATATTTATATAAACTAACTTATTTGTTGTAAAAGATTCAAAATCATTTTGGGAATTTTATTTGGATATAAAAGTTGTTGAATAATGGTTATTTTAATGGTATTCTATCAATAAATATCTACAAATATCTATAATTATCTGTTATTGTGGGGGAGTTTTTTATATATATATCAATCAAGACATCATTTTTGAGAAATTCAATACCCTTATAAAAACAGATGTTTCTAACTTAAAAACGGGGAGGGGGTATTAATGAGATAATTTATTAAAAGGGCAAATGAGCAAATTTAATAATATATAATAAATATGCTTTTAATAGGGTTGAGTTATGTAAGATAAGTGAAACGTTACTGTTATAAGTTTTAAATTGTGCTTTATGCAAAAAAGTGAATCTTATTATTATTAGAAAAGAATTATATGGCTGAGTGCTTTCAGAGAACTTAAGTCTCCATATTAATTGCCTACTTTAAGCGAAGTTTAGTGGTAATTTATGCAAAATTTATGCAAAGTTTTCTTTCATAAAGACCATTTTCTGGAGATTGCAAAGCATGATTCTTTTTGGTTTATTGCATAGTTGTCATTTGCAATAAAGCATGCCTCCTTAATATTTCATTTCATATCATTACATTCAGTGCACAGTGCCCTTGTTCTAGTGGGTTCAAACACATGGCCTGTTGTTTTTTGGTGCTCAAAAATATGTATTTGTTTTCAGTATTATTTAGAGCTCTCCTGTATAATAATGATATTGAGATTTTCTGGTGGTAATGTTGGCATGGGTCTCTCCATAATATGCTGCTCTACATCCTTTGATTGGGCATGGACTTTTATAAACTGCTTGGGCTATTTGATCAGAAGGTATTTTGTCTTTGGTATTGTTTATCATTCTGTTTGTTGAAGGTGGGCTGTGGAATCCTAGTTCAAAGTACTCAGCAAATATTTTATAATATTTTCTAGCAATTGATGGTATGTAAGGTAGCAGCATTCTTGGTTTATTGTTTCTAACTGTGTTAGTTTGTAGCTTAGTTTGAAATTGCCTAATCTTTTTGTAGATAGTGTTGTGTGAAAATCCAACATTTTCCAAATCTTTAATATAATTTGTGAGGTTCTTTTTGTGGTTGGCTTCAAATTTACATAGTCTGCGATTTCTGTGCAGGTAGGATGTGAGTCCAGCCAATTTATGTGAGTTGGGTGAATTCAAGTTTGGATGTATAAATCCTCGAATTTCCAATGGATTGACGATCATGGGATAGGTAAGTTGGTATGGGTCTCTATGAATTTGAATATCCAAATATTTAACACTGTGCTAGAGGTTTTCTGGTATGCAGTTAATTGTTAAGAAGATTTGTGTTTGCAGCTCTTTTTGAATATCCATTATTATTTGTTCTGGTGCCACAATGAATACATCATCAACATATATATATATATATATATATATATATATATATATATATATATATATATATATATATATATATATATATATATATATATAGGTATATATTATGTTTGGTTTAATTGTGTAGTACTTAGTATTTGCTTTTCAAAATGATTGAGGAAAATACTAGATATTATCCCACTTATTGGGAGGCCCATTGGCCATCTGTCATTCATTCTAAACTATTTACCATTAAATATGGCCTCAATATTTTGATCCACCCATTTCAAAAATTGCACTTTGAAGCTCAGCTGCACTTGTAAGCAATTATTATTTGTATGTTCAGCTACAATAATGTCAATTGAACTTTTACAGTTAATTGACCTGTATAGCTTGATTGACATTATTGTAGCTGAACTTACAAATAATAATTTCCCAAAGCACAGTGATCTTCATAGTGGAATTTTGAAATGGATGGATAAATATTGTGAAATTTAATGGTAAATGATTTAGAATGAATGGTAATGGGCTAATAAATGGGATAATATTAGTATTTTCCTAATATTTTGAAAGAAAGAAAGTATACACAATTGAATCAAACTTAATATATACATGCTATGTTGACGATGTATTCATAGAAACACCAGAACAAATAATAACGAATATTCAAAAAGAGCTGCAAACACAAACCTCCTTAACAATTAACTGCATGCCAGAAAAACACCAGCACAATGTTAAATATCTGGTTATTCAAGTTCATAGAGACCCACACCAACTTACCTACACCATGATAGTCAAGCCATTGGAAATTTGAGGACTTTTGCATCCAAACTCGAACTCACCCAACTCTCATAAATTGGGTGGACTCATATCTTTCCTGCACAGAAATCACAGACTATGTAAATTTGAAACCAATTGCAAAAAGAACCTCACAAATTATATTAAAGTTCTGGAAAATGTTGGATTTTTACACAACATTATCTACAAAAAGATTAGGCAATTTCAAACTAAGCTACAAACTAACACGGTTAGAAACAATAAACCAAGAATGCTGCTACCTTACATACCATCAACTGCTAGGAAATATTATAAAATATTTGCTGAATCCTTCGAACTAGGATTCCACATCCCACCTTCAACAAACAGAATGATAAACAGTTCCAAAGACAAAATACCTTCTGATCAAATAGCCCAAGCAGTTTATAAAATTTCATGCCCAACCAATGGATGTAGAGCAGCATATTACGGAGAGACCTGTGCCAACATTACCACCAGAACATCCCAACATCATCATTTATACAGGAGAGCTCTAAATAATACTGAAAACAAATCCATATTCTTTGAGCACTGAAAAATGACAAGCCATGTGTTTGAACCCACTATGGCAAGGGCGCTGTGCACTGAATGTAATGATATGAAATGAAAGATTAAGGAGGAATGCTTTATTGCAAATGACAATTATGCAATAAACCAAAAAGAATTGTGCTTTGTTATCTCCAGAAAATGGTCTTTATGAAAGAAACTTTGCATAAATTACCACTAAATTTTGCTTAACATAGGCTATGAATATGGAGACTTAAGTTCTCTGAAAGTGCTCAGCTGTATAATTATTTTCTAATAGTAATAAGCTTCACTTTTTTGCATAAAGTGCAATTTAAAACTTACAACTCAAAAGTGAAGTAAAAAAACAAGGATTTTATGTTACTGCTATGTGAAATGAAGGATAACAGTTATATAAAATAAAAATTACTAGAACATCATTGATTAGATATTTTAGGAAAAAAAGTGATAAATATGAAAAATGTGAATTATAAAATGTAATTTTTAAAACTGTTATTATTGAGTCTATTTGAAACTTTTTATATTTATGATAGACATTTTGAATGTGATCTAAATATGCATTGATTATGATATACTGACTGCATATTCAATTAAGGAATACATAAAAATAACAAATTTTAAAATGTATTTTATTTCAAAGAAGATTTATTATTCTGAAATTTAGTACCCTCGTGAAAATATACTTTTAGGTAAAAATCAGTGACATCATGAACAAAGATTTTAGCTAAAACATATTATTGGAAAAATATTTAAATACAGAAGATTTTGAAATATAATTTCAGTTTTTTAAACAGAAAGATTTGTACTTACATAAAAAAATCACAAAAATCTAAAAGAAAATAAATGGGGGTAGATTCTGCATTCAAAAATAAATAATCTAACCTTTGAATAAACAATATTTATGATTTCTTTCAAATTTTTAAATTTTTATTTAAAAATATTCAAGCAGATTAATACAGTTTTAAGAATTATATATATATATATATATATATATATATATATATATATATATATATATATATATATATATATATATATATATATATATATATATATATATATATTGTAAGGGTATGGAGTCAAAGGGTGAATATGGAGATGAAAAAAACACCACCATCATTCCCATTTAACAAATTTAAAATAAATATAAAATGAATACAAAAAACAATGAATATGTGCAAAGAATCGGCATGAACAAATCCATAAGGCATAATAATCATTATCAGCATTATATAAAAATAATAGCCTTATTAAACAGCAGTCAAAACAATGATCATCAATCAATCAATAATCATGAATTAAAACAGACATCTTTGTGACTGTATTTAAGAGAGATACACTATAATTAGGCTACTTATCGAGCCACTGCCAAATTTAGGACAGAGTATAATAATTATTTGAATGCACACACTTAAATGCTAACCCATAACTCATAATAAAAAATAACACTGATATAGTGACACATGCTTATCATCATCAATGTTCTGATCATATAGTACCATTAGAATACAGGCCAACTATAGATTAATTTCTAACAAAAAATAAAATATAGTGAATAGATAACATTGCACCATTCAGTGTTATCATCTTGATACCCATACACAAATATAATGAACCATTATGCTCTCTAGAGCTAGATCAAGACAATAAGACTCAAAGAACTGTAACTATAAACTAGAAATAGATAAATAGAACAACTTATTCTAATTTTAAAATAACTTTACTAGCATAATTTGAAAACAGTCCATCAAACTTTAAGCTATATTAAAATCAAGTGATGCATACTGCCAAATCATGTAACAGATAGATGGAGAAATAAATACATTAGCCCTAGAATATTTTTATAAACATATATTCAATAAACTAATTGATTAACAATAAACAAAAATTTTAAAAATACTTTTTACTAAAAATAATTTTATAAAAAGAAATATGATTAACTAGTTAATTTTATTCATTAAGTTAAATAACTGTTAATTCATTAAGTTACTTTCTAGAAATAGCAAACTTTTCAAGACAGTAGTGCAACCCAATGCAATCCTTAATAATGGATGGCACTACTGTCAGGAGTTTTTTGCTGCTAATAACAATTTGTATAAGCATAGAAAATAGTAATCATGTGATGTTTTGTATGTTATTTTCTATTAAATAACAAAAGGTGGAAACTACTTTTTTAGAATCAGTGATAAAAATCTTTGAATTAGCTTAATTAACTTTTTTGTATAATATTGTAGGGAAAAAATTAAATGAATAAAATAAAAGCATGTTAATTTAATAAAATTTAAATTACAAAAAAAATCTGATAATTTTTTTCCATATGCCAAAGTGTTGATCAGGAAGGGAACCTGCACCAGTTGCAGGAAGGCAACTACACTAGCCACTAGGCCAGAAATGCTTGACAATTCTTATAATTTTGAAAGACAAAAAATCACATGAATTAAAAAACTATTAATAAAATTATTAGTTGACATCAAATTTAAATTTAATGTGCACTTTTAAAGAAAAAACAAAATACTTTATACCATAGTTTTAATTTTTTTGGAGTCCTTTTTTGCACTTGTGACTTACAGTTTTTGAGATAGATTTTCCACTTATAGGTTTTTTAATTCTAAATTAATGCATAGTTATTTTCTTTATTTTTCATTTTGAAATAAAATACTTCAGGATAACACACGTGACAAGAATTTTTCCATTTTCTTTCCAATAAAATGTCCAGGTCAGGCTAATAATAGAGACACTAATGTTCTTGGTTGGAGACAAGGTTGCAGATTATTTCAAATGTTTTACTTCTCTTTTCCATTTTTCTACTGAAACATTACCTGAAGAGAGATGATGTTTAGCTTGTAGTTAAACTTAGCACATGATTTTAATTGTAGAAAACATTTTTAAACAGTTGAGTTTGTGCATCTGCTTTCTTCTTTATCAGTTGAGGCAAGAATAACCACTTTCCTCAACAACTGGACCAAGTCTCTTCACTTACTGTCATCTTATGCAGATAGATCAAGACCTGAATGTTCACTTCAACAACTAGATCAGGAATGACTGATTCTTACAAGACATATAGGTCTTCTGATTGACCCAAATTCCTATTTTTGAAACAAACTGTCTTCAACCAATCACAATCCTGTCTCCTATGTGATCAAATTAAATGCCAACCAATTAGTTACATTTATACAAAAGAGATTTGTTTAGTTATTTTCCTCTTTTTTAATTACAAAACAATTAAAAATACTCTGTACTTGTTTTTCTTATGACAAAATATGTTAATCTTTTAATTACCTTTTTTTCTTATACCAAAAGAAAAACAAGATAATTAGTAAATTACACTGATTTGATAAACAGTGCTTGTTGTATGGAGAGAGATGAAGAAGCAAGACACAACTCTAATTATCTACAACAAAATTTAACAAAATGTTAATTTTTTTATTTTTTTTCTCTTTTATTTTAAACTTTACTTATTTATCTTTTTTTAAAGTTAAATTAAAATTTATGAAATAATTTACTGAAGAATTTTTTTTTCCGAATACATTTTTAAAGTTAAAATTAAAACTAGTAAGTAGATAAAATTATTGAAAAGAGAGAATACAAAATAAATTATTTATCTGATTTTATATTTCTCCCTTTTTTATAAACATTTATAAATTAGAATACATTTCAAATATTCTTCTTATTATTAAGAATTTAATGTTTGAGAATTGTCATATAATTATTTAGTAAAAGGAAATATCTAAATCAAGACTGAATATAGGAATATGATGAAATTAAATACTATTATTTTTATAAAAAATGTCTAGGAAAATTAAATATTATTTCACTATTAATTAATTAATCAATCCATTCTAAGCTTAAAAACATTATAATATTGGCAAGGCTAGAGCCGCTAATATATATATATATATAAATGTTTTTATGGTTATATGATGTAGATAAAAAAATATTTTTGAATGTGCACCGTGTATTATTTTGCATTACAATCCGATATTTCAATGGGCTAGCAACCGCCATTATCAAATATTTTTGGGTACGCATTATGTATTATTTTGCATTACAATCTGAAATTTCAATGGGCTGGAAACCGCCATTATCAAGGTTAACTTTAACCTTGATAATGGCAGTTGTTAGTCCATTGAAATATCGGATTGTAATGCAAAATAATACAAGTTGCATACCCAAAAATATTTTTATCTATCTATCTATCTATCTATCTATCTATCTATCTATCTATCTATCTATCTAGCTATATATTTGGTATATATATATATATATATATATATATATATATATATATAACCAAATTATGCTGATAATGTAATTTAATTTTTATGTTTTTCATGAATTACTTTAATATTGTGAGAATATAAATACTAAATAAATGATTTCAGCATATAATTAAGCTTTTATTTAAATAAATATAATTATGTTTAAAATATAAGTGTATACTATTAACAAATAATGATTACTTGTATATCAGACAACCAATAGCATTTTATTTCACAAGTATTATATTAATATAAAAATATTGGAGAAATGTTTTTAGATAATTAAATTTTTTATTGAAGAAAACGTTAGGAACTTAATTTTGAATGTATTCTTCATATGTTTTTGACAATTTCTTATAGTAATTGTCAGGATAATATAAAATATATCAAATTTAGACGATGAAGTTAATAACAAATCTATTCTGCAAATAAGTATATTCAAAATGAAAATGTCCAATACTTTTTTTAAATTGCAGGAAAATTTTAGATAATGTAGGTTTAGATTGGGATAAAAAGATATATATATATATATATATAGATTGGGATAAAAAGATATATATATATATATATATATTTGTAATGGAGTGACAAACTTTAGATTTTAACCTACCTAGATCTTAGCTCTTCTTTTGTCACTTCCAATATTATTTACTTCTAATCCAGTGCAGTATAAAGACTATTGAGAGTTTAATCCATTTTATATAATAATTTTTCTGACATAATTTCAAAAATCTTCTTTATCTTAGTGTTTTCATATACTATATCTTTCAATGTTTAAATCTCTTGAAATTTACTTTGCCCTTCAATTATTTCTCTATTTCCACATCTTCTAATACCATATCTAGCATACCCCTATTTCAGACACAGTTTTAAAAATGATTTTATTTTATTCCAATATCAGCCTTTCAAGCTAATTGAGCATGCGCCTTTGAGAGTGTTAAATAAATGAATACTCTCTTCTTCATTCAAGATATAGCATTTATGCAGGAATAAAAAGAATCCCTCTTATTCCTACGACTCAAATTCTTTTATATGAGCAAATCTGAAGAACTTCTGAAGAGAGCGTGAGTAGATTCTCACTTTAAATTACTATTTACGATGTTTTTTGACTGAATGACGTCGGTGTAATTACTTAGAATTTACTAGACGTCATTCTTACTGAAACTTAATTATGAGTAAATAAGAAAATATTTTTTCTAGTGCCGTGCTTGCAATTAGATTTTAGGAAATATATTTTTGTCATCTATGTATTGTACTTTAGATTTCCTCATGTTAATCTGATCATCTAGTTACATATATTGCACTAAATGTCATTAGTATCTTCACTGTTGTTCTCTTATATGCATAAATTAATAACTCACATAATCAATCTTCTTTTGCAACCAAATTCTCATTCCCATTTAATGTTAAGTGCCTATATAAAAACATTTGATCATTATTTAAATCTATAATTAATTTCGTCCATTATATTTCCAAAATGGCTGACATTAATTTCATAAATTTTCCAAGATATTTGTGAGTGTTAACTTTTTTTAACTTGCGACTATTAATATAT
Source organism: Epiperipatus broadwayi (assembly GCA_028023455.1). Lineage (NCBI taxonomy): Eukaryota > Metazoa > Onychophora > Udeonychophora > Euonychophora > Peripatidae > Epiperipatus > Epiperipatus broadwayi. The sequence continues at coordinate 174,141 of JAQFVV010006452.1, read as the reverse complement.
ATTTTTTGAAAAACATTTAATATTATTTTAGTTTTTAATATTTATCTATAGTTTTACCTGTTTGCTTTCATTGGATAGCTTTTATATTGCAACTCTATAATGTTTTAAAAATAACCATGTCATCCGCAAAATTTAAATAATTTGAATAATTTCTAATTATTACAAAAAATAGTTTTCTTAACACTTCTGTAAAAGTTTTAGAAAGATGGAATTGGCCTGATATGCATGTTTCATAATATTAACTGGATATGATCTTATAATCTAATCATTATCATCGTTGTTGCATTTTGATAAATATTCTTCAAAATTGTCAAGTGTTGGTGGACGAGTGGTAAGCACAGCGGCCTTATAAGCAGTTGTCCCAGATTCGCTTCCCGGATCATGCTTTGACACATGAAAAAGAAATTAGAAACTATCTGAAACTTAGATATTTCTATTTTTTAATCATGTTAGAAATATCTATATACAATAAAATATATTCTTTCATAGTCCACAATTTCTATGTAAAATATAAATCAATATTCGTTGTCATTTTTTTGTAACCTGTTTTAATTCTTAGAAGTGATCTACTAAGCTGTAATTTCTTTTAGATATACACCTGGGTCTCTTTTTACGCGGATTTATTTAACGCGATTTTGAAGTTACGCGATTCATGTTTCTCCGGAAGTCGAACTCCGATAATGCACTATTACTTTAAATAATAAATTTTGCATATATTGAAAGTAATAGCACATTATTGGAATTCGACTTTCATCTTAGTAATTTCAATATTTTCAGTGCTTTATAATAGTAAGATTTTATGCAATAATGAAATTAAAATCATGATTTCCACATTTTATGTATACACACATTAAATTTTACAAGATTATAATGTAAATTTGTTCAAACATTTGCATGTTAATTTTGCATTTTAAATCACATTCTGTTTTTGCTTTTTAAAAAAGAATGTAATCAATTATTAATCATTTAGTGTCCGCAAGTTTATTTTTAAAAGGTGAGTAATAGCAGTGGGCACAATTCGAACCTGTTTATTGACAAATAGTGATAATAATTAAAACGTGTATAAAAAATGTAAATTACTGTAAAATATGCATAAAAATATATTGTTTTGAATAAAATTAAATATTATAGTTAAAAAAAGTTTGTCTTGTATCAATTTTTTTCAAATTTGAAATTTTTTATTAGTCATATTTTATTTCCTTATTTTTTTTTGCATGAATTTTAAAGAAATTTTACGTTGGTGCTTTGCTTTTATGCGATTTTTGAAAAATCACAGTCTGTATCCCCCCTTTTCAAGGTAAGTTACGTCTATTTTCGCATGATTTCATTTGCGCATGTTTTCTGAGGAACCTATCTATCGCGTAAAATGAGACCCAGGTATATTCTGTTTTTGGTTAGCTTGAGTTTAATGTTTTCGGTAAACAATTCGTAATAATTTTAATAAATTTGTTATATAGAACAGATAAGACTCATAGATTAAATTTGTTTCATTATTCCAAACACCTGATATGTTCTTCTTATTTTTTTTTTCATATGTCTTAGCATTGGCCAGGATGCGAACCCACAACCATCTGCAACCAACTACTTACTTGCAAGGCAGTTGCGATGACCTCTCGGCTAACAACGCTTGACGTATTTTTAATATTTGATTTACAACTAAGCTTTTTTTTTCTTACTTTTGTAAAAAAAATTATCTATAATGATTCACCTGCAGCTTTAGAAATATTTATGATGATTATATACTTTGGTGGAGCGTGATAATTAAACAAATCTTTTCGGCTCAAAATTATTCAATATATAAAACGATTTTGTACAAGGTTTTGTAAGAATAACATATTTTTGAAAAATGGCTAAATCATTGTGAAAGTATTAAATTAATAGGAATATAGATTACATTTCAAAAGATGAACTATTAAAGGATATATATATATATATATATATCTAGCTTGTTAGGCTGAGGTTGAAGATTTTACCGGTCTGAAAAATTTCATGCTTGCAAACTGATAGAAACTTTTTGCATAAACACTTGGAGTCAGTGTTTAGATGTAGTTTCTGGCTCTATCCTTCACTGATGATAGCAAATTAGCTTGAAATAAGCTGATCTGAGGGTGGGCAAAATGAAAGAGATAGTTAATTCTGACTCTTTTGTCGTTTATGTAAACAAATATATGCTTGGTTGGTGTTTTTGGTAAAACGGCATCTATTGATCATAAATATAAGTGACAGCAAGTTAACGTGATTAAAACTTGTTTTTGTTTTTCATATATATATATATATATATATTATGGGTGCACATTCATCATTCATTCATAAAACAAGTAAGTAATTCAGTTGAAGGTGTCAATGTAATCTATAAAATATCATAGATATAAGTCAAACAAATCATTACTATAGCAAGTGATACGTAAAATCATTATCATAATTAAAGGATCAGAGTCTATTATGGTCATATAGAACGTGTTCATGCTATCTGTTCTACATAAAAGTATCGATAAATTTGGCCTCATTTTAAAATAATAAAATTTGGACCAAAATTGTTAATCATCATTTTAAAAAGCAAAATCATTTGATACAATGATGTTATTAATAGATTGTATGATTTAATTGAGACTATAATCTATCCAGAGCCAGCTTTAGGTTATTTTGTGTCCTAGGCAAAGTTTACAAGGTGCCCCTTACTTCACCAGTTTGATATTTATTTAAAATGAAATTTTAATATTAAAATTAAGAATTATTTTGACATGCTTTATTAATAATATACAAAGTTGTATACAATATGTATATATAAAAATCAAATTTTAATTTTCCTTGCCTTCAATTTTGCAAATGTAGATGCTAAATCTTGTTTGATTGAAATAGTTACCAAATCTGTTAATCTGTTTTGGGATATTGTTGAGTAGAAGTATGTTTTATTAAGTTTTAACTTTGAGAAACCATGTTCTTCACCTGCTACTGAAACTGGAAGTGTCAGGTGTATTCTTCATGCAGTAATAACATTGTGTATGCACTCACCAAAGTTTTTGCTATGCTAAAGAACTTCTTGCAGCAACATGGATTTTAGAAGACATTAAGCTACTACTTAATGTTCACCGCAGAGCTCCTCAGCACCAATATCTTTATTAGCATTATAAATCAAAACCATTTCAACATTATTGCCAATTGTGCAGTAAAATAGCAGTTGTTTTTTTAGTGATATTATATTTATCATAAAGAAATCCAAATACAATATTAAGCTGCTGTAATTGTCAGATCCTTTTTTCCATTGACTATAATATATATATATACACACACACACACAAGATACAGTAGTTAAATTCTATTTTAAACTTCTCCAGAGAATCTTGCAAAACCTTATCTTGACATTTATATTTCAACTACCATCTTTGTCGTGTCTTTGGTTGAAATTCTGGTTAGATTTTAACAGCATCAGTTTTTCAAAATGCTTATCAGCTCTACATTTTAGAATGTATTCTTTAATTATTTGTAATTGCTTTGTAAATGAATTTAAATCAGCCTTTTTCCTCTGTATTATTTTGCTTGAAATATTTACCCCATAAAGAATATTGTACCATATGACAAATGACACTATGATCTTAAATTTACAAATGAAATCAGCAAAGGCTTTTGTTTCATGACAGTAAATATATCTTCTTGTATTATTTAATCTTGGATCATCAAAAATTTACATAAGTGCATAATACATACTGATAAGATGATACCTTAAAGGTTTTTAAGTACTGATAGGACTCTCCAATATTGTTTCACTAAACAGTTTAATAGTCAAGCCTGAAATATGAGTAGAAATAATTTGCCAATGATAGGTAGATATAGAGAAGTAGTTATAAATCAGGTGAACTAAAGCAAAAAATCTGGTCACATTTAAACAATATATGGAAGCATCATTGACCAATAGATTTAAAGAGTGTGAACTACACAGAATAAGGAAGACAAAAGAATTACATCTAAAACTGTATTTAGAACACCATTTTCTTTGAGTTTCATATTACCTCCATTATTATATCCTTGACGATGAGTATTCTTGATCAGTATTTCCAGTTGTCTTAGATGTTCAATTAATGTTTCTTATATGAATGAACCTATAGTTTGCTTTAAAGGAAAAAATCTTTAAAAAATTTTCAGATATATGATGGAATAACAATATCAACAAAACATACAATCATTGCCAGCTGTTCAATTTGACTAATGTCTTAAGTGCAATCCAAGATGACTGAATATTTTGCCAATTTTACAAGAGATATTATTTTTATAACTTTCGCTAAGATTTGTATAAGCTCATTTTAAATATCTGTTCCTAAATTATGATATTTTTTTCTTGACTTTATGTATATATTCTTCCATTACAAGATCAAAAAGAGCTAAATATTCAACAAATTTCAAAATATTATCATTACTGTGTAAAACTTTTCATTAATACTGTAAAATTCAAGATTTTGTGTGCCACACAATTTAACTAACAATCAAACATTACAATATTTAATGTCAGTATTGTTTCTTCTTTTCTAATTATTTACTGATCAAAATTATCAATTGTTGCTTCTGTGATTAATCACAATTCAAGTTCTTTTCAAGTCTGATAATTTTAAAAATGAGCAGAACTTCTTAATTCTTTCAATGTCAAACTGATTCTTAAATTTGGGAATAGACTCTAGTGATGAAAATTTTTACTATTATGCCATGTTCGATTTTTTTTATGTACAATTAAATCTTTTTTACATATATTAAAAAATTATTTATAGGAAATATTATAAATGTTTAAGCCTTCTAATGATGAAAATTCTAAATCATGAAATATAATATTTGAAAATTGTGAAAATAATTATCTAACTAAAGGTCTTACCAGTAACAAAGGCAAACATTATTGACTTCAGGATATCTATCCAAAAAAGTTAAAAGAACAAAATATTACACATTATAATTTTATGTTATTAAAAATGATATATTTAGAATTAGCTATCATCAAAGAAGATGGATTAAACTTGGAGAGATCTTCATCCTGCAGTGGATTGATAATGATTGATGATAATGTTGATCATCAAAGAAACCAAAAAAAATTCGAAAAGTTAAAATATTATTGTTATTCAAATATTTTACTTACAGATGTTACAAAAATGATTTTTTTAGCCTGTAATGGCCTTTTTGTTGTAATTTCCAGTTTTGTAACATATTGTATATTTTCTAAAAACCAACTTTTTAAAAATAAAATGTTTTTGAAGACAAATCTTTTTAGAGATATAATTTTTAGTTTAATAATGAGTCTTTTACAAAAATATTACATCATAGTCATTAACCATTACTGGAAATCACATGACTTTTACAGGGGAAATGAATCTAAAGCATCAGCCAATCACCAATCACCACTCCTTCCTAGCTTTGTCAGAACAATAAGAATGTGCTATCAGTCACACACAAAGATCTGTATACTGCTAACATCTTTGAAAAATTAATACACTAAAAATGGAATGTTCTTAGAAAGAATTACTGCAACCTGTCAAACACAATAATTGAACATATACAACACTTTAAAACAACATAAAAAAAATAATAACCACAGTGCCATTATGTTTCCTAAAATATCAAATAGCATAGTGCTATCACAGCTTACTTATGTGAAGAGGAAAATATTGTTTGTGAATTTTGTCAAAATTATATGACACAGTTTATTGTGGTTCATTTTGTACTAAGATTTGTTGAAAATTATCATTAAAATGAGAAGCCATTCTGTGAGATCACTGTAATTTAATAATGAATTATAATATTTTTTTTTTGTTTGTCTTTGATATCTTCCTATTCTTTATTTGGCATATCTGTACATGGATTGTTTATAAAAGAAACACAACATTCATCTTTTATAACTTTAGCAAAGAATTATCGTGTTCTTCTTTGTTAGATGATTCTCTTATGCAAATATATTTTAAAGATTGTTTCGCTAGTTCATTGGCTTCTTCTGGTATTTTTTTTTCAGATAATGACCTCCAGATGGTCACTTTTTATCAGCCATAGTTAGTCATAATTATTATTAATTAATTTGCCATTAATTTATTCACTAAAATTAACTCAAAAAATGTACATTCAGTGATATACCATCTGATCTCACTCTTGGTACAGTTTACATCTATACAAAATATAATAAAACATAAAAAAAATTATACCAAAACATATGATATAATTAAATCATAAATTGGAATAAACATGATAAAACTTTTATTTATTATGAGGAATAGGAAAATGCATAAAAAAATTTATGTGAAAATTCCAAGAATTATCATTCTTAATATTGATATTTTAGTTAAGTATGAAAAAAGCATAGTTTGAAGTTTTGTGCCACTTCATGGCTTGCATTCTAGGTGGTTGCCTAGTTGTCCTAAATTATTGTGTTGGTACTGAGTCTATTTAACTAATGGATTTCATCTTGATTCATTGAGTATTCTTTTTGATAAATCAATTTCTTTAGGATTGTTATACATGATTATGATTCATACACACTGCAAATTTTTCTCAATTTTTGACTTCTTTATCTTAAGAAGAAGAAAACACAGTTTCTAATTAATTTCATTATAAATTTGAATGCTGAAAACAATTTTAAGATCAATATGATAAGAAAGACAGTTGTGATTTTGTGGAGTTTCAGACTTCGCTCAATAATGTACAGATTATAAGAGTAGATTATAATGTTACTTTATCTTATTTCTAAAACATTAAAATTGTGTTTTAATTTTTTAGTTGTTACTGCATTTTTATCATTTAAAATTGTATATGTATTTTATTTTCTCGCAGTATAATCTTCCACATTTTCTCAAAGATCATATAATCCCCTAAATATTTATCTTCAATATTTATATATTTTTAGCCAACATATCTTTGAATTGTGTATATATTAAGGTAGTTATTAAAAACTTGATAGCAAATATTAAATATATAAGCTAAGAGAACTTTTTTTATATATTTTATTGAGTTATTTTCATTTTATAAAGCAATATTTAATTCTAAAATAACTTAATTAAAGTAAATAATACATGTTTACAAATAATACAATTGGATAAGAATGAATATCACATCTGAACTATAGGCATAATTAATAATTAACTGATAACATAATGATAAATAAGACAAAACTTAATGAATAAGTACATGTTAATTTGGTCACCAAAGACCTTATCTAGGAAACTGAAAAAGTTTCCAAGTTTTCTCGTATGTAAATTTTGTAGATAAGATTATGTCTCTGTCTTTAAGTTTTTTAAGAGTTTGTAGGAAATAAGAATCAACATCTGGAAGTGGACGAGTAAATTGCCTCTTATATCTGGCCAACTTTACTTTAAACAACCGACATACACGACCACATACATGCGAAAAAGATAAAGATAAATAATTTTTTTCGAATTTATTTTAAGACATAAGTAATTTTTTAAAAAATTGGTTTATCCAATCAAAATCATTTTTACTAAATTATCAAATAATAAAGAATCATTTAAACGCATAAATTAGAATTTGTTATATCTTTTTGACTAACCCTTAACATAAACGCGTTATTTGTTTAATAAAAAAACAACTCGATCCTAATATCGTAAGACAATTGAAAAACGTAATGTGCCATTTAAGTACAAAATGTTAAAGCGAAAAGTTTAATCACAATTGATCAAAATAAAATAAACATTTTTTTTTTTTTAATTTAATTTTCATCGTTTAAAAAATAAACTAAAAATTTACCAGTAAGCTATTCTTACAATTGAGATATCCGCGTAGGAATGCAATGAATATATACGTATACGTACGGCAATTTGTTTTATATGTGTGTATTAGGAATTTATTTAAAATTTTAAAAATATCAAACTTAATATAAATAGGAGAAAAAAGTATTAATAATCGATTTTCTTTTTAGAGGAGGGTGATCTAGGTTGCTTAATTCCATCTATCTTCTGACAAGTTGGTTTTATTGTATTCATTATCACAGTTCAATTGCTAATGCCTTCTTAATGCTAATATTCAGACATAGTAAAGAAAAATACTTGTTAGAGGTTACTGCCTTAAATTATGACATGATTAAAATTTATGAATCAGAAAAAAACAGTTTCCAAAACAAAAAGAAATTTTGTGTCTGTGTTGATTCTATTTTAAAATCAAATTAAATAATATAAAAAATACACATGCGCAAAGAAATTTCCAGATTCAGTTTGTTATCAAAATTATTTTTCTTTATTTTTATAAAATACTCATATTTTTTAAATATATCTTTATAAAAATGATCATTAGCAATATAAGTAGTAATGCTAAATTAAATAATCTTATGATATAAAGAATAAAACATACAAATTTAGAAGATATAAACCTTGGATATTTTTTTAGGTTATTACCAAGCTTAGAGATCCGGCTCTTAACCATCTCACAAGCATCTCCACTACCCCTTAGTTAATGAGTATTTATATATGATTAATCGAGGTTGCAAATGGCAGAACAATGTCTTGGATGCCTCTAAAACGTGAGAAGCATCATACATCCTGTTTCTATAATTCCCTGGTCCCATAAATACATGGGAGCTGAAAGATTTTCTCCATAGAAACTTTAAACTATGCAAATTCAAGGCAGATGAGAGAAAAAAAACATAGAATTATACATGAAAGATCTAGTTGAAATGGGTATAATCCTAAAAAAATAAATCCAATAATAACTAATTTCTATACCAAAATTATGCACCCAGTAAATCTTCAATCTGAAGACCAAAATTGGACTAATCTCAAGTATCTAAGATCAAAAAAAAAGTAAAAAAAATATGTACTGATAAATATAATATGTTATTAATTGCCTCCATCAATAATTAAATTGTTAAACAATTCCAAAGATGAAATAACTAGAGTTAGTGTACAAAATTGCATGAAATTTGAACTGCTTAAAGGCTTACTGTGTAGAAATGAGAGCTAACCTTTCCACAAGACTTGGCCTAGACAATTACCTATAATTGGGCCAAGAAAAGTAGCAAACATCAATATGTTGAATCATGAGCTATAGTCAGGCCACAACTTTGATCTCTCTAGGGCTGACATCATTTGCTTTGAAAGAGCTGATAGAAAGAGAATGGTGAAAGAAGCATAATTTATAGCCAAAGATAGGCATGTCATAAATAAAAAAACACTAGCCCTCCTCTTTTCAATAAAACAACATGTATAACTTTCTTTACATTTATTGGAATGTAAATTAACTCCTGAAATTCAATTTTGAGCTAACTCATTTAATAATAAAGCAAACAATTTTAAAATGGGAGGTTAACCAAATTTAATTGTGTAATGCTAAGATTATGATACATTTAATTTCAAAAGTACTTACCGAATAAAAATATCTGTAACATTGAAAAAACCTTTTCTGTAGTTAAATGTCTAAACATTTATTAAGTTTCAAACCACTAAACATCACATGATCACTATTTTGTATGCTTTCTCATAACTGTTATTAAAACAGGCAAAACTCTCCATACAGTATTGCCATTCAGTATAAACCAGATTCTAAGATCTAGGTGCTGTGCTCTCAGATCCAAGGCTCCTCATGACAGAAACTAGTCTGGGGATAATAGATGAGAAGGCACTAGATAAGAATTTTATTGCCCAAGCCTTCTGGCATCCATTGATTACTCTGGCTTGCACTAAGTGGCAGTACTATATGGAGAGTTTTGCCTGTTTTAATAACATTTACTAAGTTAATAATATACCAATTGTAAAAAACAAAAATATGATTGGAGTATAATTTTACTGTTATGAATGGTGAGAGATTTTTTTACATGTTTACAACTTCTAAACTCACAGTTAATATTTTAATATAGGATAAAAAAAAATTTGACATGATAAGTGTTGATTGGATTTTAAAAATGATTCCTAGTACCTAAAAAAATTGTGCTTAATATTTTTTACCAACCTATAGATACTACAGCTAATCATTTATTCATAAATTATTTTAGTAGGAGGTAAAAATCCTCTCCCCAAAATTGAGTTGACCAGAAAAATGTTAATATTATGCAGGCATCCCTATTGGTGTGTTATTATACCAATAGAAGGTGAACTTATGATTTACATTATTTTTTAATTAATTGATTGATAAAATTTTCTGCAATGATTTGAAATTTTACTATTCAAATAAAAAATCACATTATGTAAAATTATGTTTTATTTCATAAACATAAGCAATATGTATTTACAAAGATTAAAATCGTTTTCAAAAATTCAGGATAAGTTGAAAATATAAACTGATTGTTTAATATTGATAAAGTCTAATAAGTCAAATTTGGCTTTTTATAATTATAATGTTGTTTGACATCAAATAAAAAACAGTTTTTAGAATAAAATAGTTTTTTTCATGCACCATAAAAAATTTTCCTTATATGGTGATTTTAATGTTTCCCAGCCAAGAATGGTTTATTATATACTTATATATTATTTTACATAAGATTTATAAAATATAAATAATCACTATTGGTATAAATAGTTTTTAAATAACAAATTGGAATTGTTGAGGTTCCTTGAACAAAATGAATATGATATAGAAAATGAACTGAAGAGAATTGTAATATATAATTACTTCCCAATATGAATATTTTCTATAATAAAGTTATGAGTAAATAAGCAAATATTTTATCTAGCTTGCAATTATATTTCATTCCAATATCAGCCTTTCAAGCTAATTGAGCACGTGCCTTTTGAGTGTTAAATAAATGAATACTACTCATGCTCTCTTTAACAGTTCTTCAGATTTGCTCATATAAAAGAATTTGAGTCGTAGGAATAAGAGGGATTCTTTTTATTCCTGCATAAATACTATATCTTGGATTGAAGAAGAGAGTATTCATTTATTTAACACTCAAAAGGTGCATGCTCAATTAGCTTGAAAGGCTGATATTGGAATGAAATATAATAAAGTTAATAATGGTTCCAAAACAATTGAAATAAAACAACTATATAAAAATAATAAACAGTTTCTTTATTGGACTGTTTTTCATCCTATATTATGGCCTTTTCAAAATACACTTTTCTAATATAATCACATGACCCTTATATCTATCAATACTCCTTCTAACATTCATTTTACATAATCAGTTTATATAATCACATAATCTATTTATGTTTATGGACAAATCTATGTCTGACCATTGTTAAAGATTATAATAAAGTTTTATGACAGTGCCTATGATAGCAATTGTGCTGTTAATTCTATCTTGTCTTATGTAATTGTAATATTTATATACTAGAAAAGAGAACCCATAAGAATCTCTAGAAATATGAATATCTCAATTTTTATTCATTTCCCAAATAATAAGATGCAATTAGAGAAGATATAAGTAGAGTATTTTTTTAAGAAATAAACATTCTTAAGTATGATTTTAAAAATATAATACTATACAAACACTTTAAAATGTTTACATAAAAGTTGAATAACTGATGAGATCTATCCCAAAAAACATAAGAAAAACCATAATTAAGTTTGATAAGTGTATAAATTTTATTTGATCCAATTTCATTTTTCAGTCTTCTTTAATGATTATTTAATTGGGAATCCATTCTGTGAGACTATACAGCAATACTTATAGTTTGAAATGTGAGGATGTTTATTGAATGTAACTTTTTCTTTATACCTTCACCATCTTATTTAAATCAGAAATTAAATGTTTGGATGTGACACTACTACGTTAATTATGCAAAATGTGAATAAATTGATCTGGAATATGATTGAAAAATTTCTAAAAATGAAGTACTTTTGGCTCATATATCCAAAGCAAAATAGTATCATGCAATTAATTATTCCAAAGAACAAATAATAAAAATGAATAATAAATCAAAGTTATTATCATTACCATAAGGTAAATGTGAAAAAAGTGTGTGTTCTGGGTACAAATAATATATTTAACAAATATAAATCATAATTATCACCGAATAATTAACCTGTTTTAAGCATAGCTTTGCTTATAAAATGACAGTTTATACAAGGGCTAACTGTTACTCTCTTTTCTTTTCTAATTAGAAATCTTATTATGTGTTCCAGCATGTCTCATTTTATCTGTGTGTTTTTTATCTTCTCAATAAAGCTAAAATATTCATTCTATTTAAAAATTTTAAAAATCAAAATAATAAACAGATATTTCAAATCCATATTACAACTCTTTTCACTATGTTAATTCAAATCTGTTTAGGCTTTAGAATACTGTTATTTAATGAAGCATACTTTTATGTCAATTATATTTTGATATTTCTAACAAATTATTTAATCTTTAGCTAGCACAGTGAACCAAGTTTAGATTATCACTTATTTGTGTGGTCTTCTCTGATTGCAATTTGAGCCACCTTGAACTACAAATACTCTATTACTAAATGATTATTGTCAAAAAATTATTAATCAAAACTTACAGAGATTATTTACTGGCATAATGACTATTCAATTACGATTAGAAGTAATATATTAAAACTTATTTTACAGATATATTTATACTGCCTTCTTTTTTTTTATGATCATTAAATATTACTCAAAAAGACAGTTTTGCAATCAAGAAAATAGAAATTAAAAATATGTTTCTAAGGTGCCTAATTCAAAAAATAATTATTTACATAACCTCCACCATGAACAAAGTTTATTAATGTTACAAGAATCGGCAAGGAATTAATATATAGTAATACTCCTAATATCTCTAAAATCCATGAAAAACTGTATGAATTGCCACACATTTATCATCAGATTTTTATAATTATTATCATCAAAGACTTATTATATTCATTATATACTTTTGAATAACATTACGTTGGAAGTGTGAAAGCATGATTTATTATTATATTGAACTATGATTCTAAAAATATATCAGTATATACTTTATTCTTTAATGATATTTTCACTTCTTCAAAATCATAGCTAGTATAGTTGAACCAAGATATTCCAATAACTGAAAGTAGTTTTATACCTCAGTAACTATCATTATATCTATAGTTAGATTAAACTGACAAGTTGTAAAATCTGGCCAATATCTCTCTGCTATTAACACATTAAAATTAACATGGCTTCCAATGTCTTACATTTTGAGATATCTATCTTCATCTCAAAAACATATGTCATTAAACAAAAATTAATTTTAATCATTCAAAACCCTAACATGAAAGGAAAATATCCATGTTTGTAATAAACAATAGATGGTAATAATTATTTTTGTTAAATAAATTGTGACTAACAGCTTCTAAAATTATATATACATATTATGAATATATAATATTTTATATAACAAATTTAATTACTAGTTGGAATTGAAGTTCATATTAAGGCAACAACTGTCTTCAGAACTCCAAGTAATTCTCGTGTTGTCATCGGGAATAAATGTTAAAACAATTATCTTATTTGGAACTAAAGTAAATATTTTTTCTCATCATTATCATAACCTAAGATTTTAAAATATTTTCTTAACCTTATAACATTTCTTTATTTAAAAGATTTTAATGAACATTAAGTTTTAATTAGTAACAGTTAAATTTTATTAACATAACTTATGAATCTATCAAGTATCTGATAACATTTCATTAAACCAATAATATATAATAATAAGATCTGACTTCAAGGCATATTATATCACATTGCAAACATATCCTTAATCTCTTGATATAAAATACATTTTATTGTAAATAAAACTTACATGAATTATTAAAAATAATGCAGCCATTACAAGTAATAAAAATATAATACTTTAAAAATATATTTTTAACAATAGTTTATTTTAAAATATTTTAATGTTTAGCAGTTTGTTCAACATTGGTAGTTTAAAGATCAAAAATAAGTGTCTTATTTAAATAAAAACAAAAAGATAAAAAGTAATGTTATATGATTAATGTTTAAAATGAGGAATAATTTATATATTCTAATTTGATTTTTATTGGCTCAAATTAATTGTTATTTTCTGAGAAATCTAACCTTTCGAGGTAGAAGTCAAACATACTTGGAAGTCACAATTAAATTATTGTATGAGATGGATTTTATATATATTTAAAAAATTACATTTGGTTTAAAATGTCAGTATCTGTAGTATTATATTTTTTAAATGTTTAAAATATAATGCTCTTTAACTTGCAATAATATCTGCTTCGAATTATTTTCATAATTTATATCTTTCACAATCCACTTTTACATTTTGCAAATTAAAAAGCAATAACAACTCATAAAAAGGCAAATTATTCTACCTCTTGACTTTTTTTAGTTTTAATTATTTTTATATTTATTTCAGTACACATGTCTAGAGAGATTGAGGTTTACGAAACCTTAAAAAAATACATTTACAAAATTATCAGAATGCCATTACACACTAATTGATATTGAAACTATGAAATATAATGGTTATTTAAACATAAAAAAACTCTCCATACAATAATGCCACTCAACGGAAGCCAGAGTAATCAATGGATGCCAGAAGGCTTGTGCATAAAATCTTTATTTAGTGCATACTCATATCCCCAGACTAGTTTCTAGCTTGTGGATTTCATCAGTGAGGATTTTTGGACCTGATCACATTACATCTAGGCACTAGATGGAGATTTTATTACAAGTCTTCTGGAATCCATTGATTACTCTGGCTTGCACAGAGTGGCACTACTGTATGGAGTTTTTTCTGTTTTAATAACAGTTATGAGCAAGTATAAGAAATGGTGATCATATAATGTTTAGGAGTTTAATTATAATAGTTGAGAACTATTATTATTATTACTATCATCTTTATCATTATTATTGTTGTAATTGTTGCTATTATTATTATTATTATTATTATTATTATTATTATTATTATTATTATTATTATTATTATTATTATTATTATTATTATTATTATTATTATTATTGTAATTGTTGCTATTATTATTATTATTTTATGAATAACAATATCTTTCATCTTGATTTCAATCAATTCCACAAAGTCTTAAAACTATTTGTCATGTCTTTCTTCCCAATTTTTTTATTTTCTCCATACTTCTATATGAGTTTGTTCAATGATAAAGTTTTTCTATTATTACTATTTTAATATGCATTCTGTTATAGACAATTGATTGTTGTTTTGCACATTAAATATAATTGAATTGAATTACTATTATTTAAAGTTACCAGTGATAATACAATGTAATATGAATTAATTAATAAGAATATGAAAATTTATTATAGTAGGTAAAAAAATATAACATATAAACATTTTCTTCTTCTTCTTCTTTTTCTTCTTCTTCTTTTTCTTCTTCTTCTTTTCTTCTTCTTCTTTTTCTTCTTCTTCTTTTCTTCTTCTTCTTTTCTTCTTCTTCTTTTCTTCTTCTTTTTTTCTTCTTCTTATTTGATGATGATGATGATGATGATGATGATGATGATGATGATGATGATGATGATGTTTCAAAACAAACTTTATTAGGCAAAAATTGATTACATCATATCAGGTTGTAAATTGTATAATATATTAATAAACTAGGATCCATCATTAATTACAGAAAGAAACACTTTTTTTCTATTAGAGTCTGTAGTAATTGTTATTGTTTTTATAGTTCAGTTCTTACTGTTGGTCTGTTCTGGATTTCCATTTTTTCTGAGATTATGTTTTGTGTTTCCATTATAATGCTGCTCTTATTTTAAAGAGAGACCAAGTGGCTGCAAAAATGTCTGGTGGTGCAAGAAGATTGTCCCTTTCTTTAAGTTTTTCTAGCTTGTTATGATATGTGTTAGGATATCTTCTTGTATTGTTTCTTAAGATAAATATACATCTGGTACACCATAAGGCATATAAGCTGAAAGTGGCTGCACAAATTGTTGGTATTTTGTTTTCCTTGAATGTTTTCAGCATTTTTTCTATTGTGGTTTCATTTTTTCAATAATTGTTCAACATCAGTTATCTAACTTTTTCTAGACCTCTACAGTAGTGTATCAAATGTTCTTGTGTTTCTTCTTCCCTATGACACAAAGAACATTATTATTATTATTATTATTATTATTATTATTATTATTATTATTATTATTATTATTATTATTATTATTATTATTATTATTATTATTATTATTATTATTATTATTATTATTATTATTATTATTATTATTATTATTATTATTATTATTATCATTATTATTATTATCATCTTCATCATCATTATTATTATTATTATTGTTTTTATTGTTATAGTTTTGTTATTATTATTATTATCATTATTTTATAAATAATAATATCCTTCATCTTGTTTTCAATAAATTCCGCAAAGCCTTAAAACTATAATACAATTTGTGATTCATTGCTCAAACCATTTGTCATTTCTTTCTTTCCAATTTTTTTTATTTTCTCCATACTTTTATATCACTTTGTTTAATGATAAAGTTTTTTTATTATTACTATTTTAATATGCATTCTGTTATAGAAAATTGATTGTTGTTTTGTACTTTAAATAGAATTGAATTGAATTACTGTTATTTAAAGTTACAAATGATAATACAATGTAATATGAATTAATTAACAATAATATGAAAATTTATTATATTAGATAAAAATATATAATGCATATAAACATATTTTTCTGTTATTATTATTATTGTATTAATTAAGGGATGATTTTAAATCTTATATAATTTTCACATATTATTTTTGAAAACTATAAATGATTTTGACTAATAAAAAATAAAAGATAACAGTGATTTTCTGATGTTAATTTTTTAAAATCACTTTTCTCTTTTTAATATTCTTAATTTTTGTTATGGATCTGCTATTTAAATTTTTCTTTACTACGAATAAAATAGATAGGAGTCATCAAATTTTAAAAATAAATGTTTACATATATTATATTACTGTTGAATTTTATTTACAAGAAAATTATTTAGCGTGCAATAGCATTTTATGTGAAAGAAATATCAATTCCTAACAAAGTAGAAATGGAAATAATGTAAAATAAATTTAATAATTATCACAAAATACTAACTAATATATTTGTTGTCACTTAATATAAATTAGCCATAAGTATTAAAAATCATTCGCATTTCTTAATTACTTAAAACAACCCCATGTTCAGTTAAATAGAAAAAGCTGAAGCTTTTTTAAAAGTGTTTCTGATCTGATTTTGTTTACTTTTCATTTTTTGTAAAATCACTTTTTAAAAAAAAAAAGATACTTATGTAATATTTATTTTTAGATGCACACATTTGTTTATCACATTCATTAAACATAATCTGTCCACTCCTCTCTTTACTATCTCAGTAAAGAGATTAAAACAATCTAAAAAAAAATTTTTCCTGTCAGGAATTTTTATAATGTGAACAATTAATATTTTTTGCACTAAAATAACAGTTAATGATTATTTTAAAGTTGATTTCTTTTTAAAAAATCATTTAGTTTTAAATTGTGAATTTGTAAAAACTATTTTATCGAGTCTTGCATTGGTGGTTGAGAGGTCAGCGTGACTGCCTTGCACTTGCAGGCAGTTGCCCGGGTTGCGGGTTCACATCCTGGCCAATCCTATGGCACTTTAAAAAAAAAAGAAAAAAACTATTTTATCGAGTCTTGCATTAGTGGTCGAGAGGTCAGCGTGACTGCTTTGCACTTGCAGGCAGTTGCCCGGGTTGCGGGTTCGCGTCCGGCCGATGCTATGGCACTTTAAAAAAAAAAGAAAAAAACTATTTTATAGAGAGATTAACATTCAAGTGAGATTTAAAAAAATTCTAATACAATAGATTTTTTTTGTTTTATAATTAAATAATATATTACTATGCTCATTCATTGTTATAATTTTCATAAGTATCTTAATTTCTGGTTAACATAAAAGACATTTCTTTTAGTGAATGCAATTTTTATGTAATAAAAGTAAGCAATTTGTGTATGAAGTTTCAAGAAAAGAGTGAAAAAATGTTGAAAATAAAATTTTAACACAATTTATAATGCTCTTGTCTAAAGTCGGTAATCTTGTGCTTAGATTTGTAGAGGTCACTACTGTCACATTTTAGGTGCATTGTCTTAAGGGTATAGCCTTAATATATATTACTTACGTAATGAATATGTAATGAATATGTGTGTACCAAATTATTAATTACAACTTTAAATTGTTTTATGAGATTAATTATAAGAACTTCATACTGACTCGTTGTAAATCGAAAGATTTTGCGTATGTTAGTTTGTATGGAAATTGTGGATTTAATCAGTGAAGTAGTTAATAATAGCTTCACGCTCTCGAATCAAAATGCTTTAGATTCACCTATAAATTTAAAAATTAGGTCTAAGATAAAAGTGGCCGCCTTTTGAGCCAGCTCTTGTCTTTTAAATTGTAAAATAGTAAATAAAAACAAACAATATTTTATATATATACTTTAAAAAGAAAGAACATAAAAAATAAATTTAGATAATGAGAACAAAGTACAATTTTTAAAATCATGTTATTTAATTCAGTACATAAATATAAAAAAAAATTAAATATATAGATAAGTAAATATTAAAATCATTTAGTATTTAAAAACAAAAACAAAATATGAAAATTTGCAGCAGATAAAATTTATAAAAGTATAATTAAATCTGCAAAACAAAAATACATTAGATTATGTTATACAAGCATTTTGATCCACTACATCATTATTAATAATCAATTAAACTCGAAATAAGCAACTGATATTAATTCCAATACATGATTATTGGAAAATATATTATTTCAAATCAACCGTTAATCACTTATAATCATATATATTTTTTACTATATCCATGTGCTACTACTATACTCCAAAAAAAATGGTAGCCAACATTTTTTAAAAATCTGTAAACAAAACAAAACTTGTCAAGCATTGTTAACCAAGAGGTCAGTGCAGCCGCCTTGCAAGCATGCAGTTGGTTGCAGATGTTTGTTGTGGGTTGTCCCCCCCCCCCGGCCGATGCTATGACATATGGAAAAAAACAACAACATACTTCATATTACAAATGTTTGTCAACATGATTCATGTATTTGAATTTATAATAATCAACTTAAAATCTCTTATTATATTCTGTAGATTTTTCTAATCATCAGTTTACATCATTTGTATGATTTTAATATCTTAGTTAATTACATAATTTAAATGCTATATGAAATATTGCATTCTTTCAAATTCTTACTGAGATTTAGTCAAAGAACTTTTTCATAGCCTTTTTCTGAAAGCATTTAAAATATTCATAAAGCATATACAAATATGCAAAAGAAATTGCTTTTTGGCATTTTAGAAGCTTGTTGTTGTTAACTTTGTGATAAACATCAGCAAGTAAAAAAAAAGGCTTTAATGAAATTTTTATGTTTGTTATAAATAAAATTGCTTTTAAAAGTTAAAATTATTAAAAACAATTTCAAGAAATTATAAATACAATATATTAATTACGTCTGAGTGTATATGTTGTTTGATTTTTTATTTATTAAATACATTAATACTTGTTTTATGAAATACTTTGAATATTAAAATAATTTTTAAATAATAATAATAGTAAAAGTAATAATCAAAACTCTATTGAATTAAAGTTTATAAGAAGTTTAAGCATGCAAAATGATGATATTGAGCTAGAGTTTATGATTTGTCCCTTTACCAATGCACCAAATCAAATAGAGGGAATTTTTAATTTAAAATGTTATAAGTGGATGTTAAGAAGATGTTAATAGCTACAAATACCTTGGTCAGATGAATAATACAGATGGAAACATAATGGATGGAATTAATCATAGGATTAAACTTGGTTGCAGTGCTTTTGATAGAAATAACTTGATACTAAAAGGTGTTTGAAAAGGAAGGTTTTTAATAAAAGTGTTTTACCAGTTCTTACTTATGGATCTGAAACTTGGACACTTAATAGAAGAGGAATACAGAGACTTCAGACCACTCAAAGAAATATGGAGAGATGCATGTTGGGAGTAACAAGAAGATATCAAAAATGCAATATATGGGTAAGAGAACAAACAGGTGTTACTGACCTCATTGAAAAAATTAAAAACTGAAGTGGAGTTAGGCTGGACATATTGCTAGAAGAGATGTTAATAGATTGACAATTGAAATCTTAAACTGCACTCCAAGAGATTGTAAAAGACCCAGAAAGAGACCATATGTGAGATGGATGGATGAAATAAGAAAGTGTGCAGAGGTGATGTGGAGAAGAGAAGATAAAAATTGAAGATAGATTGAACTTGGAGAGACCTTCATCCCCCAGTGGATTGATAATGGTTGATGATGATGATGATGAACTGAATGTACATTTATATATATATATATATGATTATATGCTCTAAATATTTATTTCACAAGGGGTGTAGCTAAAAAAATTTTAACATCAGGTGATTTATTTGAAATTTATTTCAAATAGCAGTATGAACTGGAAATATTTTCATATATTTATTCATAGTAAACAAAGCATTATAAACAAATAATGAACCATTATTTGGTAATTTTTGCCATCAACTAGAGCTCTTTGAAAAAAATTATAACAGATGTGGAATTTTATATCTTTTTATTTTTTAAATCTCAACTTACAATATAAAATCATATCTTTATCTTATTATAGATTAATGATAATTGTCTGTTTTTGTAAAATGTAATCTAACATCTTTATTGCAGATAATCTACAACATATCTCTTTATAAAAAGTTAATATATAATTATAAACTTAAACAGGCAAAACTCTCCACACAGTAGTGCCACCCTGTGCCAACCACAGTAATCAATGGATTCCAGAAGGCTTGTGCATAAAATCCCTTTCTAGTGCCTATTCATCCAATATCCTCAGACTAGTTTCTGGCTTGTGGCCTTCATCAGCAAGGAGCCTTCAATCTGAGAGCACTGCACCTAGATCTTAGAATCTAATGCAACTCTCCAGCAGCCACCTTTTATCTCTACTTAACTACAAAACCATGAGAATGAAATTGAAAGCACAATATTTTCAATCTAAACTCAATAGCTTATATAGTCATATGGGTCTGAACTCAGTTCAGCACTCATCCATTTTGGTGTCTTTCATTCTTTAACAACCATAGCCACTACTATCCTATTAGGCAGGATTGGTGTTAAACCACTAAACATCACATGATCACCATCTCTTATGCTAGCACATGACTCTTATTTAACAGGCAAAACTCTCCAGATGGTGATCATGTGATGCTTAATTATAAACTTATATTGTAACTTGGCATGCTTCAAAACAATCATAAATGATTGAAGAGCCAGTTTTTGATTGAAATGAAATACCATAAGAACTTTTTCAAAGCATGAATTTGACACAAAATCTTACATAATGCACGTTTAAAAATGTTATCATATGTAATTAATGAACAATTTATTATAATTATAGCATAATTCATTAATATATTATTGTTAATCTTTATAACCTTTAATGCATGACTATGTTAAGTAATTGCAAACAAAGTAAAAAAAAAACTCAAAGCATATGAGAATATGGCAGCTTCACTATTAGAAGTAAAAGCCATATCATATTACTGCAGTATGTTTCCAGATCAATCCAATCATTTGACCAATACAAAATTAGCCTATGGTATTTAAACATTAATTAATAACATTCAGGTATTCATTTACAAACGTACTGGGTGACTAGCTTGATTGCCACAAGGATTATTTTAAGTCTGCTTGGGGTCTGAAATTATTATTTTTTGAGATTCACTTATTGACCTCCAGATCATGGTGAGCAGATAAAATACCAACCAGGGAACCATAAAGATCTTCAATAACTACTGCTTTTGCCAAACTTTATCTTAAGTATCAATTATAAAATTCCATTTTTTATGATATTGTTAGCGATGTTTAAAATGTATTTTTGTTAAAACAAGTAATCAAATGGTTTACTGTTCAGGAAATCATAACAAGCTTGTGCACAAAGATGGGGTCACAATACATGGACTTGCAGACCTTGTTGTCACCATTCATACTATCATGCAAAACATTTTTATTTAAATTTAATGCATTTTTGCATAACAAATAATTATAAATGAATTATTAGTCTTGTAAAAAATATTTCTAAATATAGAAATTGTCTTCATGGAATTCCAATCTTCATTGACATACAAAGACTTCTGTAAATAGGTATAAATTAAGACATATGTACAGGTAATGCTAACTTTTAATCATGTTTGTATTGTGTAATATTTAAACTATGGGGAAAAAATGAGTTTTTTACATAGTCATAAAACATTTTGCTAATTCTACCATCAAATATAATTCTATAAATGAACAATTAATATCAGTGTGATTTTATGAACAACCATTCAGTTTTATCAGAATAGAAATTTACATATCAGCAATTCAGATCAAATGAAAAAAGGTTTAAATAGTTTTAGGATCAAGTTCAGGTAGAAAATGCTAAACATTAACTTGGGATATTTCTAGTGGTCAGTGACTGAAATTCCAAATTTGGAAATTTAAAAAAAAATACTATCAGACAATATAGACTCAGTGGTTGTACTTAGACAAAATTTTCTCAAAATTAAGTATTTTAATTATTTCTTTTATTTTTACTTAGAAATCATCATCAATTATTTACAAAACTTTAAAATGATTTAATTTATTTCAAAAAAAACTGATATATTGAATAAATTTTACTCAAAATTCACAAATAGGTGATTCATAATATTTTCCATAATCTATTTCTGGCTATGTTTCTTTATTATTAAAATATAGTTATTTAATAATCAAATGCCAAGAAATTAAAATCAGTATATCTAATTCCTATAAACTCTATATAGTATACTAATAGTTGGAATTTCAGCCTGTCTTATAAAATACAAATAGGTTTTTTTTTCCCATGTGTCATAGCATCAGCCAGGAAGTGAACTCGTTAACCCGGAACAACAGCTTGTAAAACAGCTGTCGCTGACATTACGACCACCAATGCCTGACAAATACAGATAAGTTGAAGAAGATAATAATGGGATTGAGGATAAATATTGGTAATCCTGACTTTTAGCGTCCCGAACAATTCGCCCTCTATTTTTAAAAAAATGAACTAACTACTTTTTCACACCTAATAACTGTAAAAGTGTATGTAACTATATCCAAGTGTAAATGGTAATAAAAAAAAATGTTAAAAAAAATACTTACATTTACATGCGTATTTTTCACTTATAGCGGTCTTTGCTGCATGTAGAACTGTAAACAAATGACGTATATTAACTCTAAATGTTTTTACATAAAGAACACTCAATAACAAAAAAACAAACTCATATTTAGGATCCGTCCATTTTTTATAATGACAGAATTCCACGCGGTCAAGCAAAAGTAGTTCAGAATTTGTCACGTGCCACAAATGACCAAAGTACAGTAGTTCATAATTTTTATAGCAACTTTGCGTGAGACTAAATAGAGCCTAAAAAATTAAGTTTTGTTACATCCATTTTATTTATTCATCTTCATGTAAAAAAGACATTTATAGTTACATATACTCTGCAATTACATCCATTTGATTTATTGATGTTCGTGTAAAAAATAAATTTATAGTTACATATACTCTGAAATTACATATATAGAATGACGGAGTTCGACACACGTATCCTAAATGTGAATTTGTTTTTTGACACGTGACAAATTCTGAACTACTTTTGCTTGACCGCGTGGAATTCTGCCTATGTCCACTCTGTCGCAAAGCATAAGCTAAAATACCAATTTGGGATGAGCAGACCTTTGTTCTCATCCTACCTGCAGGAATTTTCTTTCAGAAATCTGCACGCACGCGACGACCTTTTCGTGCATTTCCTCGCTTGTGTGGCTTCCAATTACTCCTAAAAATGTAAGTTTCTTTTCTTGTTATTTATTCTTCTTTACGGAAAAACATTTACAGTTAATATACGTCATTTATTTACAGTTCTATATACAGCAAAGACCGCTATACGTGAAAAATACGCATGTAAATGTAAGTATTTTTTTTAATCTTTTTTTATTAGCATTTACACTTGGATATAGTTACATACCCTTTTTTTTTAGGTGTGAAAAAGTAGTTAGTTCATTTTTTTAAAAATAGAGGGCGAATTGTTCGGGACGCTAAAAGTCAGGATTACCTAAATATTTCCATTTTTATAATTATGAGTAAAGGAAGTACGTAAAAAATTTTTATTATTGACTCTTTAAAAAACTGAAGGTAGATCAGCTTTAGTGACTAAGCATTTGTGAATATTTAAGAATTGATAGAAACTTTTTTGAAAGTAAATGTTTTGAATAAAAAGAAATTACGTGATATTCAACTTATTGTGAAATCTAGGTTGTCTTTTATATTATTTACAATTTTGTGTATTACTAAAAAGTTTATATTATAAAATGATTTAATATAATATTAGCTCTGAAAATTCAGAGAGAACTTTTATATCTTTATTAATAATGTCATTTTATTTCATTTAAAAGACTATACTTATGTTATTACTAATAGTTGAATATATTTAGAATATTTAAATAAACATCACATGATCACCACCTCTTATGCTTGTGTATAACTAGTTAAAACAGGTAAAACTTACTATATGTATTGCCACACACAGAAAGCTATAGTAATCAATGGATGCCAGAAGGCTTGTGCATAAAATCCCCATCTAGTGCCTACTCATCCAATATCCCCAGACTAGTTTTTGGCTTGTGCAATGCTCTCAGATCCAAGGCCACAAGCCAGAAACTAGTCTGGGGATATTGAATGAGTAGGCACTAGATGGGGATTTTATGCAAAAGCCTTCTGGCATCCATTGATTACTCTAGCTTGCTGTGTGTGGCAATACGTATAGTGAGTTTTGCCTGTTTTAATATTTAAATAAAGAAAAAATTTTCTGAAAACACTCAATACTTATATTAAATGATAGAAATAGTTTAATATATAAATACAGTACTGTCTTAGGGATTATACTATAATTAAATATCATAATATAAAAGAAGTTACAAGAAATTTATTATATAGAGATTATAATGATAGTTACATTAAAAAGTCTTTTTTTTAAATATGGATAAGAAATGTATATTTGTTTCTATTATTAATCTCCATTGTTTAAATTGCAGCACTAAAATTTTCAATTTTGATTTTCCAGCTACCTCCACTGTTACAGTTTATCAATTATGTTATTAATGAGCTGTATTCCATGTTGGAAAGCATAAAAAATTAAATGTGGATCAACATAAGCAGAATATGTATTTAGAAACAAGAATTCACTTGTACAGTGGTATGATGGACTTGAGAGCTACAAGTGTAATCAGTTATTTCTTGTACTGAAATATTATGTGACCTCCAAAAAACTAACATTTGATTTTAATTACTGACAAGTAATTATAATACTGATTAGTGTATTAAACCTGTAAAAAATACAATCACTTGATGATTGTGGTTACTTTATATCTTGTTTTTATTTCATGAACGTTAATGCTTAATAGAAATTGTGGATTTAATTAGTGAAGAGATTAAAAACTATCACACTCTCAAATCAAAATGCTTTAGATTCACCTTATAATTAGAAAGTAGACTGAAGATAAGAGCTGCTTTCATCTTTATAAGTCGTAATCTTGTGTGAAGATTTACAGAGGTCCATTTAGTGGCGAACTCTCAAGATGCATAGTATTAAGATTATAGACTTAAATATATATGTAATTGGTGAATATAGTATATGAATAGGAAGAATAATATCATAATCCTATTAAATCACTAAACATCACCATTTTATATAATATTTCAAACTTATGGCAGAAATATTATGATCAACTTTGAAATAATGATTCAACAGAAGACTGTTTTTAATAATGCGACCATTTTAACAACTCATTGAGATTTGAATAGAGAAATCCACATTGATGAAATTAAAAGCACTCTTTGAAATTTTAAAACAGAGAAAGGCTACAGATTATGATGGAAATCCTGGAGTTGTCTTAAAATATGTTATATGTTAACTTCAAAATTGTTGGAATTTTTAAGGGAGGAATATATTTAACCATGAATTT
Source organism: Epiperipatus broadwayi (assembly GCA_028023455.1). Lineage (NCBI taxonomy): Eukaryota > Metazoa > Onychophora > Udeonychophora > Euonychophora > Peripatidae > Epiperipatus > Epiperipatus broadwayi. The sequence continues at coordinate 148,212 of JAQFVV010006452.1, read as the reverse complement.
GTGCCATCTAATTTAGTGTTCCAATTTATAAATTTTTAAAAAAGGGGACACAAAAAATGGTAATACTCTCAAAGATTTTTTTTGAAGATATATAACAGGGTGTCCAATAAGTCGATTGTGATCCACCGATCGATCGCAAAGCCATTTTGGTCGATCGCGAGGCCAATCTGTCAAGAGCTGTCGGGTAATGAGTGAAACAAATTAAGTCAAGATTTTCATTTTTTTTTAATTTTTGTTCTAAATTTTTTTTTCAATTCTAGATAGGTAAAGTCTACTAAGCCGTATCATTATTGAAAATAATGTTTTTAATCTTGATTTAATGTAGCTAATTTGAATTAATAAATATTGGTAATAATTACTCATGTTGCTTTAATCCCCCCCCCCCCTGCCGACATGAGTTTTTTGGTCCGTTAAATAATTGTTATTTTTTTACTAGGAAGATATATAAAAATAGTATGTATTTCACACCTCCCTCCACTTAGACTACGCCTATGACAACAAGTCGATCGCAACACATTTGAAAAATAAAAAGTAGATCTTATGAACACAAAAGTTGGCCAACCCTGATATATAATGCCATCCAAAGTCATTATCCAAAATATTATAATAATACTTACATATAATTCCTTCACTTTCTTCTGGAAGCTTGTCATACGTTTTTTTTTTTATTATTATTAATATTCCATTTCCAGGGGCTGCATGGTTTAAATAGTATGACTGATTTTTTAAAAATACGATTATCATAATGAATATTTTGTTGATTTTTTTTAAAAGATGATTATAAAAACACAATAAATTACACAAAACTCCAAACGATTGTAATGAAATAAAATTTAACACAATTGTAATAAATAAAATAAAAAACATATTGAAAGATACTCGCTTCAAACATATTTTGAGATTACATCGCCATGGATTTCGTTTCATACATAAAGTTTCATATCACGCACATTAGCACACACTTTTCCACTATTCGTAATATTGAAAATATTTCACCCTGGTCTAATCTCACAATATTGGGTTCTTTTCTCTCTCTCTCTCTCTTTTTTAATATACATCACCTAGAGAAAAATTGTTTCATTTTGAAAAGATTTAAAAATTAAATTTAAAAAAGTCGATTGTTTTATTTTAATTCTTTTCATCTTTGGAATGAAAAAAAAATGTTTATAGAAAAATAAAGTATTACACCATATATAAGAATTGTTTATTCCTTAAATCAAGAAAATAATGGCAAACTGCTAAGGATAATTTCTAATTGGTTATTGACAGAATGTGATTGTGAGAATGGATTAAAGAACAAAGATTAACAGTAAATTTATTACCTATAAAAGATAGATTGCTGCGAGAATATCGCAAGGATTAAATTTGATACCAAAACTAATTACTACGATTAAAATGCATGTGTCGCATCTCTATAAACACTGATTTATGCATGCTTCATTATATTTCCACATAATAAAACTTGTTGTTTAATTATGATTATTTATATAATAGCTTGATTAGCTTACATGTGAATCAAGCAATACGTATATACATACAGACAAACTCGCATTTATATACAGAAAGATCAAATAAAAGATTGAGAATTTTTTTTTATAATTAAAAATGTATAATAAGTCAAGACTATAAATCTATTTTTATAAATTTTGTTTTTAAAGGAATATATAAACATGACTGAAAGCTATTTGTGGTTTTTGTACTTAAATTATCCACAGACTTTAATTTGCTGACAGAAAAACATTGCTAGAGAACCAATAGCCACCTTCAAATTAGAAACTAACTGATGCGAGAAATATACTTAAATAATAGTTAAAATTTCAACATTTAAATCTAATTTGCTTCTGTTTTTTTATTACATGACTGGCTTAATCAAAGTTTAAAACTATCCCTGTTAGGGTTACCTGAGGCTATACTTTGATGCTAATTGTTTACGCTTAGACATAATTCAGGCTCGCAGATTAGCAATGCATTGTGTTTTTTGTTGTTGTTTGCTTATTTGCAGAACAAGCTTTATTGCAAATTCATTTAACTTAAATGTGTTATTATGCTTATTAATTAAGATCTTAGCACTTCATTAACTAAAGTATTTAATACATTTAATGACTGTTTTTTTTTATTGCTAATATTTTATCAATCTGTTTTTAGTATGTGGATATGTTATATATATATATAATTAGTTATAATTATTTTGCTTTTACTTACATGTACTCGGTGTTATTTTTTTAAATTACAGTATTTTGCTATCTACATAACACTAAACAAACGATGAAGATATGCTAAGAAATTTTGTTTTGGATTAACTAATGAATGCTGGTTCAGCATGAAATGCCAACATTAGAAGTATTTATCTTTTTCACATGTCATTAGTCAAATGTTTCAAGAATGGGGAATGGAATAGAAGTTTTGAAATATATAAATATGAAGTTATAGTATATATAAAAGGTGTCATCATCATCATCATCAAACATTATCAATCCACTACAGAATGAAGGTATCTCCAAGTTCAATCCATCTTCTCCGATCTTTAGCTTCTCTTCTCCACATCACCCCTGCACGCTTTCTTATTTCACCCATCCATCTCACACGTGGTCTCTTTCTGGGTTTTTTACAATTTCTTGGAATCCCGTTTAAGATTTCAATTTTTCATCTATTATCATTTCTATATGAGGTTAAATTACAGTATGAGATATGTATGTCTTAATCACTTGAAAAAAGGTGGGTGGATGTTTCAAAATACATCCAAAATAAAAGGGGTGGTTCTGATTTCTGGAATAATGGATGCTTGTGATATGATTGAGATGAAGTAAAAGATGCATTGATAAAAACAAAACTTGAAAATGTATAATTAGATATAACTATTTTGCTTTTGCTTTACATGTACTGGTGGTGGTATTTTTTACTCTGTTTTATCTATTTATTAATTTGAATTTATATGTAAAAATATTTTAAAAACAATAGTTTTGCACTAAAATTGAAAGAAATCAGCTTTCACCAGATAGTTCTATGGCTAAAGTCACTTTCTATAAAAACTGCAAAAATAACGATATAGGTTTCTGTTTGTAAGACTTTTTCTTTTAGATTTCAATGGCAAATACCACTAATGATGGTCAATGATATTACTGTACTAAATAGTTATTCAATCTGCCTTCTGGTAAAAAATTTAAAGACATTTATTTTTCTCGGCACATAAAAAATGGACTTGGATTGAAAACATTAAGGTGTTTTCAGTTTAAGATTCATAGATTTGTAGTTAAATGGAGATAAAAGATGGTTGATGGAGGGTTGCATTAGATCCTAAGATCTAGGTGTAGTGCTCTCAGAGCCAAGGCTCCTCACTGACAAAGGCTATAAGCCAGAAACTAGTCTGGGGATATTGGATGATTAGGCATTAGATGGGGATTTTATGCATAAGCCTTCTGGAATCCATTGATTACTCTAGCTTGCTCTGTGTGGCAATATATATAGTGAGTTTTGCCTGTTTTAACAACAGTTATACACAAGCATAAGAGATAGTGGTCATGTGATATTTATTCACATAAAAATTAGTTGATCCTTACACTTGCTAATATATCATTAAAACCATTACTCCTGTTTCGTAAAATATTAGCAAAAATGTATGCTTTTCATACTTTTTCATTCTTTGTTTATACGTGTGTATATGTTGCCTAAACTTTGACAGATCATTGCTGAATAAAATTGTAAATAAACTTAAAAACTGTCTCTGAATATCTTTTTTCATTAAATTATTAAAATTGTCAGTTATATGGAAGTTAATATGTTTATTTTCATATTTTAACGAGGAACACTTTTGGTATGATATAAAGATGTATACACCTGGGTCTCATTTTACATGAGAGATAGGTTCCTCAGAAAACATGCACAAAAGAAATTGCACAAAAATAGACATAACTTACCTTGAAAAAGGTGGGATACAGACTGTGATTTTTCAAAAATCGCATAAAAGCAAAGCACCAACGTAAAATTACTTCAAAATTCATGCAAAAAAAAATAAGGAAATAAAATATGACTAATAAAAAATTTCAAATTTGAAAAAAATTGATACAAGACAAACTTTTTTTAACTATAATATTTAATTTTATTCAAAACAATATATTTTTATGCATAATTTACAATACAGTAATTTACATTTTTTTATACACGTTTTAATTATTATCGCTATTTGCCGATAAACAGGTTCATTTGCAAACTGGTAAAAAATCAGATTCTTCACAAGAAGAAATACAACTAGTGCCAACTTCACTCTCATGTTGTGTTAATGGTTTTCTGGTGACAACACAATTAGTAATTAATCTTTGAGATGATGATTTTATTAATTTACATTTGAATATCAGCCTTTCAAGCTAATTGTGCAAACACTTTGTGAATGTTAATAATACAACTAGTGCCAACTTCACTCTCATGTTGTGTTAATGGTTTTCTGGTGACAACACAATTAGTAATTAATCTTTTGAGCCTTTCAAGCTAATTGTGCAAACACTTTGTGAGTGTTAATAATAAATGAATACTTTCTCACCAATACAAGATATAGTAAATACAGTTGTATACAGACGCTATATAAAATAAATGCTGATTTTATTAATTGTTTATGAAGCTCGCGATATCCAGACATACAACCATTTAGCTCTCGTTGGAATTTAAGAGCATGTTCATGATTAGTGTCATTAATAAAAAAATAATTTGCCAACTGATTAGAAAGTTGAAGACCTTCTTGAATCATTTTTGCAGTGAAAGAAACAGGTTCTACTTTTGTTTCATTATCTTTTTCTACACTGCTGGGAAAAATTTAATTAAAACTAACAACTAAAAATTAAATTCTTATTTTTGTCTTTAATTTTTTAATTTTCAATTCCGTTTAAAAATCAAATTTCGTTTCACATCACATTAATTTCAGGTTGCCTTAAGTAATTTTTAAATTGTTAATTACAATTAAAAATCAGATTTTAATTTTTAATTGTCAAATTTAATTGTGCCCACTGCTATTACTCACCTTTTAAAAATAAACTTGCAGACACTAAATGATTAATAATTGATTTTTAAAATGCAAAATTAACACGCACAATGATTGAACAAATTTACATTATAATCTTGTAAATTTTAATGTGTGTACATAAAATGTGGAAATCATGATTTTAATTTAATTATTGCATAAAATCTTACTATTATAAAGCACTGAAAATATTGAAATTATTAAGATGAAAGTCCAATTCCAATAATGTGCTATTACTTTAAATATGATGTAAGTGCATGAAATTTATTATTTAAAATAATAGTGCATTATCGGAGTTCAACTTCCGATCTAATACAGTGTTAACGCATAAAAGAAAACCACATACAAAAATTTTAAGAAAAAACATGAATCGCGTAATTTCAAAATTGTGTTAAATAAATCCGCGTAAAACGAGACCCAGGTATAAATATTGAAAATCCTTTATAAAAAAATTCTGTAAAAATATTTATAATAAACTTTATAATAGACTCTTTGAAATTTATAAGTAACAGCATTATAACAATTTTAAATGATAAATATATAAAGGATGGCCTATTGGTTTTTCTAGGTAAATCAAATATATACATATGTTTTATTTAAATACAAAACCTCTAACTTAAGTATTTGTAATCTCAAAATTATTAAAATTACACTAGATATGTGGGTGTTATCATTTTATATAATCTAGAAAATTATTATTGGCAATCTCACAGACTATGAATATGGAAGCAAATTTGCCCTGAAAGTGCTAAGCCAGAATAAAACATGATTAAAATATAGCTTCACTAGTATGTGTTGGAAGTGCAGTAGAATAATTACTAAGTAAAACTATAAATAAAGAGGAAAATAAAATTATTAAGACTTACAAAGTTTAGATATACTGACTATTTAAATTTTAAATTGTTAATCAAACCCATTTAAGAAAAGGAATAAATCCATTTTAAATTAATTGTTTCAATAATACCAAGCTTTAAATATTTTTTATATTGTAACTTATTAAATTGGAAATCAGACTCCAATAATGTGCTGTTACTTTAAATATTATAGATCTCCGCCCACTCGCCTGCCATTTGAAAAACTTAAGTAAATCACTTAAGTTTAGAGTGCATTTCTATATATACACCAACTTTAACTGACTGTGCTTAAATCAAAGCTTGAATCTATTGTGTGCCTGATGTTATAATCAAATTAGGATTGTAAAAATCTAGTTAACCCATAAAATCAGGCACACAATAGACTCAAGCCCTGATCTAAGCATGGTCAGTGAAAGTTCATGTATATATAGAAATGCACTCTACACTTAAGCAATTTACTTAAGTTTTTCAAACTCTTACTGGTGGGCGAAAGTAGCAGCACATTATCAGATTTTGACTTCTGATTTAATAATATCAAATTTTCAGTTATTTATAATAATAGATGTATATTGTAACCATAAGTTATGTAGCTACAAAAGTAATAAATTACTTAGCATAGAATTGCTTGCTATAAGAACTTAAAAATATTACATATAATGCAAATCTGATAAATTTTAAATAAATTTAACAAAAACTTTTCTAAGTTAAAATATAACTAAAATATTTTTAAAAAATGGATGTTATTGGCTTTTCTTAATGCTAATCAGTTTTAATAATTGTTAATGAATTTTACTAGTGCAATATCAGATTGTAATTCTATTTAGAAGATAATAAACCTTCCTCACTTGCACCGTATATAATATTAAATCACCAATGTTTAAATGCAAGGATATTTTCATTCCAACAACAAGATAAAGTCTCTGAGAAAATAAGAATGACCATCTTATTTTCAAACCTAAATGCATTTATATAGGCCAATCTTAAGTGTTTTGAAATGATAGTGTGGATATATTAAATCATTCACTTTATATCCATTTTATTTGATAATCATATTAACACTTATGAAATATTATTATTTACATCATGCTAATAATAAAAGATGTTAAAATATGTAATAATCAATGTAGGTTTATTGCCTTCTTAATAGAATTACCATCTAGCACTGTGCTAGTAAAATTAATTGATTATTACATAGTTTAACATTTTTTAACATTAGCACAAAGTAAATTATAATATTTCATGTGTTAATAAAATTATCAAAAGAAATGGATGTAAAATAAATGATTTAACCTTTTAACCACTAATTATATTATTGGCCTGAGTGAGTTAAAAATCAAGACTTTTAATTGGCCAAGACAAAGTCAATTGTCAAAATATATTCACCTTTTAATATCATATTCACTTTAGATTCATTTGTAAAAAGTATATTAATAATTTGTCAGGTTATGACAGTGAATGAAAGTTCTTTCAAAAATAAATTTCTATTTGTTTATTGTAGAAATATTTCATAGCAGCAAAATTAAAAGCTAAACTTAGTAATGAATTAAAAAGAGTTGCTGATGTAAATGTTTTTTTTTCAGTTTTACGTTATGAAAAAGTAAATATTTTTTTTGCTAAAATCTTAAATATTTTTACTAAAATCTTAAATATTTTTTAAAAATAATTTAGTTTTTAGCATTATTTTACCTAAATAATTCATAATTTCTCAAAAAATACTTTATAATGATCTAAATCATTTATTTATCATTTTCGAATTGAAAATTTTAGCATTCTTCTTTGATTATGCGTTTTCTTTGTCCTTTCCAGCCAATCAGAATGTCTTTGATGGCTGAGAGCCAATCAATGACAAGCTTTCTTCTTTGTTTAGCTTTACAGGCAGTTTTATTGATTTTTTACTTGTAAAATAATTCAAGAGAGGGCAGCATCTTACAGAACTTTTAAAAATCTAACTAATGACTATAAAACAGCTATCCTAGCATTAAAAATAATGGAATTAGAGTGGCATCAATCTTCAATGAAAGGTCTCGTAAGCATCGACAGAAAGTTAATATATTCATACTCTCAATCCAAATTGGCCTATGTAAGTGCATTTACTGTTGAAAATAAGACTGTCATTCTTATTTTTTCAAAGTCTTAATCCTGTGAGTAGAGCAGGACTATTCTTATATTTAAGATCAGTGATTTAATATTACCTTCTAAATAGAATTATAATCAATTTTAAATAATTTAAACAATATTTGACTATATACACACTATTTCATTTTATTTTCTACAAAATATAAATAAATTAATCAATAACTCTAAAAGTATTATACTTAAAGAGCAAAATAATATTTACCAAATTACATGTAAGTTTATAAAGACTCACTGGTTTTGTTTTAATAATTACATGAAAACTACAGTAAATAATTGTTCCCCTATTGTTTAAGTTTTCTTTAATCATAAAAAATAGTATAAGTTTATTTTTAATATTTGTTTCAATAACACTACAATAATAAATGAAAAAATAAATTAAAAAAAAGGAAAAATTAAAAAACAATTCTTATAAATAAATATTGAGATTATGTAATAAATATGCAATGCACAAACTATAAAATAAAGATGGCTTAAAAAATCACATGACATTTTCTGTTTCCTATCTAAATAAATATCTCAGTTGCATAGTTTACAATTGAAATAATCAAGAATATTTCTGTTCAGTAATATTTGTTATTATTTATACTATTAATGATAGTTAAATTAATTAAATATATAGTATAATGGGTTATTATTAATTATATATATATATATATATATATATATATATATATATAATTAATATATATATATATATATATATATATATATAAACAAAAAACTCTGGAACAAATTTTACAATATTCAATATAGCTAATATAAAAAATAAATATCTATAGCACTTTACAGGGTGTATACCAATATGATTAGTATTTGACAGTTAAAATTAAAAAAACAAATCTCAGTAAAGCCACACAATATTATCATTCTCTTGTGATAACCATCTTTCTACTGATGTATACTAACACAACTATATTGTTTATTTAATAAGTTGTCTGTCATATTTATAAAATATTACTCTTGGATTTTTTTTTCAAATCATTTTCCACATGTTGGTTAATTATTAATGGAAAGGATGCTGCTAATAAAATTAAAAAATGTGATATTATTTATGAAGTGACATGCTCTTGCAGATCTGCTTATATTGGTGAGTCAAACGTTCATTGTAAAAGAGAATTCACGAATATGAACTTTTATATAACAAATTGTGATATTCTGTGAACAGTTTTAAATCTGTATTTGCTTAACATCCATATCTTTTTAATGGTAGCTTTTGCTTTGATAGTGTTTTTATTTTACATGTGGAAAACAATTTGAAGAAAAATCAAAGAATCATATGTTATAAATATAACAGACAATTTAATCAATATAATAATTGTGTTAATATATATAAAATTATGATAGATTGGACATTTATGTAATTAATATTGTATGACTTTAATGAGATTTCTTTTTTTAAAAAAATACTGTTAAATGAATCAGAATGTTACACATGCTATAAGCTAGCTATAACTATTATTTATTTTTTTATATTGGTATATTGAATATTGTAGGGTTTATCCAGAATTTTTTTGTTTAGCAAATCTATTTCTGGTATAGTTTATAAGATTGTTTGCAGTTGTCATAAAAATCATATAGATCAAAGTAAATTAAGTCTTAATAAAAAAGCTAAAGTTCATAAAAGTAGAGTTAAAAATAGATATCATAACTTAGCTTTGTATATTCATGAGCTAGATGCAGGTCATAAATATTACTTGGCAATGCTGAGAGCATTTTTTTAATGAAAAAAGTGAAATAAAAGGAAGACTAAAAGAAACTCTGATGATAAATTGACTTGAATCTGATGCCATCAATTTCATGAAGACATCCTTTGATATTAAAGAAAGTTGATATTTGAAGAGAATGGTGGAAAGACTATTTTGTCTTGTATGTATATGTAAAAAGATCTATTGGTTAATAGATAAAACAATTGTTGTAGAAGAATTTTAATAAAATTTTGTTGTTTTGGCTAGTATTGAAATGTTATATGATTTTGTATTTTATTTATATATAAATGCATAATTAATTATTTAAATTAGTCAACACTTAAACAATCTCGATATCAATAACAATTAACAATTTCAATCTGTTATCAAGGCTGGCAACCTCCTTTTAACAATAAAAGTGAAATGTATAATTATTTGAACATACCCAGAAAAAAATGAGTGATATATTATTAGTATGCACTGTTAATAATAATAATAATAATAATAATAATAATAATAATATATATATATATATAGTAATGATACAGACTGTAGGGAGATGAAAAATTATCATCATCATTCCCACTGAATAAATAAAATATAGAGCTTGCAAATATAAAAGGAATAAAATGTATAAAAGGAATAAATAATGGGCATAAGAATCAGCATGGATTAAGGAATATATAGTTGTACTAATAATAACTTGTAAACTATAAGCTGCATTACAGCGTAACAAATAATAATCAATTCATCAACAATTAACAAAGACTGTATTTAAAATAAGCACACTATAAACAGACTATTTATCTAGCCACTGCTAAACTTAGGGCATGATATACAAACATTTATTTGAAAGCACATACTTATATGCTAAAATGTCTATCCTAAAAATAATGCTGAGATGCTGATTTATGCTAATCATCATCAATGCTCTGGCCATTGGTACCATGAGTGCATAGACCAATTATAAACTCAGTTTTAAAAAAATATATAAAATGCAGTGAATGGACTTTAAAGGTGATACCTTTGCACATCCAGAGTTGTCATATCTATATTCAAATACAAATATTAACCCCTACATCCATATAATTAACTATTATTGTTCTCTGGAGCTAACTTAAGACCATAAGACCCCAGGGATTGCGATTGCAAACAAGAGAATGTACAAATATATAATATTTTAAATCTAGTTTAGTATTAAATAACTTCACTGGAATAACTTAAAACAATGGTAGATAAATTTATTAATTATTCTACATACATGATTTTGACTCATAGACTGAAAAATAATAAACTATAAAGATAGCATTGTCTATAAATTGCAGTTATACAAATGTAAAAAATATTAAATAATCACATACATATGCACACACGTGCATGTCTAAAAATATAAAATATTTTATTTATTAACGAATCAATAGATAAGTCTATCCAGCACGTTTTAAAGTATACAAATATTATTCCATTTATTAATATATGCATCTATTAGTTATTAAATAACAAACATATACGTAATAAGCGCACACATGCATTCTTATTTCAATGTAAAATAAAATATTTTGATTACCAATTCTAATTACTTTTACGTAATAAATTATATATTTTGAAATGTTCAACAAAGTTTTTTTTTTTTTTTAATAAAAAAAAAAAATATTACTTTTTAAAAAAATCCTACTTAAAAATTCTTTTTATTTTTTTCCAGATTACTCTTAACTAAAATCATCTTTGAAAATTTTGCTAGAAAGTTTTTACGTCTAACTTTTGTCCTCTAACTTTCTCAAATTTATTTCCATCGGCTAATTGCTTTAATTTCATTCAAAATTATATATTTTTAATCCTTACGGCGGATGTTAAATATTTTCATATAGGCAATACGTAGAAATAGACTTTTTTTTTTTTCACAGAAAAATTAATGATTAAGATGTGCCGGTCTCAATATATATATATTATACTCACCAGCTAATCTTTTTCCCTCAGTGCTTAATTAATATTTTCGTTCGAGAAATAAAGCTCATGTACGCACTGTATACATACAACCGATAGTAATTATACGTTTGTGCTTCTTTGCATATAGATAAAACAGCGTATGTATAAAACACAGCATAGTTGTTTCTCAGCAAACTGACTAGTACTAGAATCTCTCAGTAAGTTAGCTTATTCTAATTATGACTGTGATAAAGCAATAGATTGCTTATTGACATTTTTGGCTGAGGCATATATCAGGTAAACGTTGGCAGTCAGTCCCTTTCGGTCTCTATAATTTGATGGACTTCTGATAGGTAAGCAGTCTAATAGACACATATGAACTTTGAACTACAAAATAGCTATCCTTTATTTCCATGTGAGTTCAAACTCGACCGATGTGAAACTAGCTGCAGCTAGCTTGTAACTCTATGTCTGCCTTCTCTTTATAACATAATAATGTTGTTTTTTCTTCTTTAAACCACTTTTACAGTTTATAGTGAAATTTAACACAGAAGCATAAATAAGTTTTTTTTTTAAATCTTGATCAAAAAACAAAAAAAAAAATAATAACTTTTCAATTTACATTAATCAAAAGCAATTTTATATAAAAAAATTCAGTAAAACTGGTTGAAAATTTTAAAATCATACCTTATATAAAACTTTTTCAAAAATAATATACATTTATCAAAATTAATATAACTTAATCGAAAATGCACTAGACAAAAATTGCAATCTTCACTCAGATTTTAAGATTATCATGTATACGTTTTTGTGTATAGTTATTTTTCCATATTATATTTCTTCGAGATATTGCGTATTAAATAAAAGAAAATTTCTTATTTAATCCAATTAAAAATAGATAGGATAATTGTATAATTACTATCTATTACAAAATGTTTGCTTGTTTTAGATTTTTTTTTAATTATCAAATTCAGAATTAAATAAAACATTAAATAGTATATATATATTTGGTGGCCTAGCGGTTAGCATAGCTGCCTTCCAAGCAGCTGCCCGGGTTCGCTGCCCGGTCAACGCTTTGACATATATATAAAATAATAAATAGTATCTTTATTTTATGTTTGACTTAAAAAAATTTCTAATTCTTTTAAATATCAAAACTATTTTTAATCATTGATCTGTTATTCCAGTATGTATATTAAATACATATCTACAAGAAATTTTGTATTCATTTTTCCTTTTTTTTTTCAAAATATATATATATATATATGCACACACACTACTGTGTTGTTGTGTGTCATGAAACATTACCATTTTAATATATATTGTAACTGTTTATCAAATTAACTTATGTCTAAGTCTATCAAGACAATAAAAATATGCTTTTTGCATGTATAAGTAACAAATAATGCGTCAACACAAATCTAGCCAAAGGATATAACTGTAAATGTTTAAACTTTTACATTTATAAAGCTAGTTACATTTTACTTATTTTAGAATCAAATATTTTAAGAAAAAAGATCTGCTTAAATGTTTTATTAAAAATTATATTTTTTATATGCCAAAAATTTGGAAAAAATAAATAAAAAGATCTACTTCTTGTTTTAGGTTAATAAACTTTCAAGTTAATCGAAGTTGTAATATATTCATGTTTAATAAAATGCACAGTAAAAAAGAAGTTGGTGGTCGAGAGGTCAGCACGGCTGCCTTACAAGCAGTTGTTCCGGATTAGCGGGTTCGTGTCCCGGCCGATGCTATGACACATGAAAAAAAAAAGAAGTAAAGGTTTGAATATAAATCTACCAAGCACATAACCTTAAGGATGAGGACAGACCTACTAGAATATTATTTGTTTATAGATCACAAGCAGTATTAATATTGTTACAGGGAATAAATGCATAGTGAATCCAATTAGCTCTAATATTGGTCAGTAAATGGGTAGTTGGTTATTTTTAATTATAGGTAAAGTATAAAATTAGTTTGGATTGGCTAGATAAATATCAAAGCACTGATTGTAAATAACGCAATTGTAATACAATGTAGCCTTTACTACTGATATGCATATCATACTACTAACTACATTAAGTTATAGTTTATAGTGAGTATATAAAAGATGGCTAATTTTTTTATACTTCTAGGGACTATGCATTTTGCATTTAACTTCATTATTATAAGAGGAGTAAGAAAAATGTTAAAATATATATATAAAAAAAATATTGTTTACATAGAAAATATGTTTTATATTTTCAATTTTATTTTTACTGATGAAGAAATTCTGAAAATATATGCAATAGCCATTGCTATGTCCAATAAAGAAATAGTAAAATAAAACAACTTTAAAAAGATGTTGAATTTAGTGATTTATTTAATTATTATAATATTTAGAACCATGATAATTTTTTTCTTTTATTTTCATATGTCAAATGTATTGACCGAGAAGCAAAACCTAGGCCATCTGCTTGGAAGACAGCTATGCTAACCACTAGGCCACCAATGCTTAATGATAATTGAATATAACATATTAGAGTTGTGGCAATAACACATAGTATATGATGAGTTGTTCTATACCTTCATTACAGAACTTCATTACCAATCATTATTCCATATTCCTATCTAATATCTTAAGCCTTTTTCAGATGGATACAAATAAACTCTAGCTTATCTAAGTAAATAGCAACAATAATCAAAGTCATCATATTCAGAAGAACATTTATGGTTTTTCTAATAAGATATTAGTTTATTCTGATAAGTTAAGGCTCTTTATAAAAATTTTGTTAAATCATCCTACAAGCCCTCAAATCAAAATCCAGGAATAAAAAAGCTAATTGAACTTGTTGAAGATTTTAGGATCCTAGGAATGCAATAACCTATAATTATGCATAATCTCTCTCAATATGGTATTGAGAAATCATATTAGGAGTTAAGATTTTACCTTATAAAAAATACATCATGAACTTCTATCAAAAATCTATCAAAGTTATTGATAATATCTAAATATTTGAAATACAGGCACTCTTCACATACCTGGAGCCTAGTTGTAAATATAGGGTGCTTGAAAGTCTGAGTTCAAACTCCCTATATTGATAATATTTAACTACTAAATTATTTTTTTCATTAGATCATTAAATCATTTTTAAAGTTCTTTAAACCCAAAGTACTGAAATGAAATATTATATTCAATTTAAGGTCACAAATAGGATGACATTTTAAATATAAATGATACCATATAATGTGCCCTATAGAAAAAATGTGCTTTAGGGTCATCTATAATTGCATGCTACTCTAAGAGCTTAAAAGTTTGCAACCAATAACTGCAAAGCTAATTAATTTTTTTTTTGGCTTAGCCAATTAAGTTAGAAAATGAGAGTAATTTTTTTAAAAGTTCCTCTAAGAGTATTTGCTTTATTTCCTTCCAAAGTCAACACTTCAAAATTATTTTTTTTCCATTTGTTGACATTTATTGAACATGAAATTATCTAAAATGCATGCAATCAACAATAATATCATGATTTAAGTCCAAAGCCACTGAATTTGAATCATTAAGTGTTGAGAAATATTTGTAAAAGTTACTTTATATTATGTACAAAGATATGGAACAAAATCATGTATAAATGATACATTTTTAAATAATAGACAATAACTTAATTCCATCTCACTTTGATTTATAGGTCTATTGTTGCTCTATAGTGACAGAATGATAGATTTTAGAGTTAAAGTTTCATGATTCAAAAGTGAATTTGGCCATTTTTAGTGTTTGAACATCACATAACCTCCTAAGCAACTAACTATTTCTTATTTCTGCTGCGTTAAAAATTTTATGATGCAACATTTAAAAATGTAAAACAAATTGCTTTAAGAAGGTTATACCAATAACTGAAAATTAAACTTTAATATTTGTTCACATTTTCTCCATCTGAAAATAAGATATATATAATAAACATCTTTATAATATAAAAAAATCAAACTTTTCATATTAATTTGAGAATATTAAAAAATATCATTTATAATAAATCCAATATGGTTTCTTATAATTGATAGTTTATTTGTTTTTTAATATCTTAAATTTTTTTCATTTAAAAATGAAAATAAAATTCAATTTTATTATATTTTGACCAGAGAAGATATTCTTTCAAATATTTCGATTTTATTTCAGCTAACGTTAAATTTCATAAAGATGCATTTCTTTCTTTCTCTCTTTTCTTTCTCTTGCTTTATTGTTTGAATACCATTTTTCAGCTTGGCTTCATAAATATTCTGCAAACTGTTTCATTAATTTCGAAACATTAAAAACACCTGTGTCTCACTTGATTATGCTTCATTTTTATGATAAAATCCTTGGGAATGAATCAGGTCTGGTGCGGCTGCTGCACTATCGTCTGTCAGCAGCCTTACCACAGGTTTTAAAGCTTACACATATTGTACAACTAATGATTTGGGAACAGATTGCAAACTTACCAATGAATTTTTTTTTTTTTTTTAAGTTTCTGCTTCTAAACGTTTTTAATTTTATCTGTTTTAAATTGTTGTGTTTTAATGAAATTGATAAAAATGTTACTTTTCCCCCCTATTTTTGATAACTCCATACAAAAAGAAATTTAAATATTTGAAAAACAAACACGGTATCACTTGTTGCTTTATAGAATTATGAGATGATGAACAAAAGAGAAAGAAAACAGGTTTCAAAATTGGGAAAACTTAATGACAAAAATTTCTAATTTTTTATCTGTAAGTTGTTTTTTTAATGAAAAGAAATTTAATATTAAAATAAAAAAAGAAATTAATATTTTTAGACAGCTTTTTTTTCTATATTATGATTTAATTACTAGATTTTATATAAAAAGAAAAACAGTTGCAAGCAAGCTTTATTTATGTATGTCTCTTCCTAAAAATAGTTTTAAAATATCTACTCTATATAGTAGAATAAATTATACACAACAATGGATTATCTCATTTACGTGAATTTGTTCTTGGTTTCCGTTCTGTCACACAATACACTTTTGCTTTTTAAATTTAAAGCTATATATGAGGTAACTTCTTAAAAGACATGATACCCTAGATTCGAATCAAGACTAGATTTAAAACATCTCTCTCAGATATTCAGAACTTAGACAATCCAGCTGACCATCTAATACTGGTCAGTAAATGGATAAGTAGCTATCCATCTAGTTCTGGTTGGTACATGAGTAAATAATTTAGCTAAAGGGAAACACTAAAAAAATGCTTAAACTCTCACTACCCAACAACTGTTAAATCTGATAGCTGTTCTTCTATAAAAGGTAAAACAGGCTTTGAATTCTGGAGCTAAATCATAAAATAAATTCCTTAGAAATGTTTACTTTTAAACATATATATATAATATTAAGACGTTAATTATGTAGTTTACATTTTGTTAAATTTTGAAGATTAGCTATCTTAATATAAATCAAACACTGATTATATAGATATGTGAAAGTTAATGATCTGGATCAAATGATGAGTGCTAGTTTAGCACAAAATACATATATTGAAGACCATTTATCTTTTTCACATGTGTGTGGTCATGTGTATCAGTAGTATAAAATAGAGTCAATAGTTTAAGGGAGCTTGAAAGTCTGTGTTCAAATCCCTTATAATTATATCGAACTTTCAAGTATATAGATTATATCACATGATCACCATCTCTTATGCTGCCACATAACTATTATTAAACAGGCAAAACTCTCCATACAGTAATGCCACCTTGTGCCAAACAGAGTAATCAATGGATGCCAGACTAGTTTCTGGCTTGTGACCTTCATCAGTGAGAAGCCTTGGATCTGAGAGCTAGTCTGGGATATTGGATGAGTAGGCATTAGATGGGGATTTTATGCACAAGCCTTCTGGCATCTATTGGTTACTCTGGGTGGCAAAGGGTGGCACTACTGTATGGAGAGTTTTGCCTGTTTTATATAGATTATACTTGTATTCAAATATTTTATAAAATTAGTTTTTGCTTGATGACTAAAGATTATAATAAATGTTACTTAGCTATAGTCTTTTGATCATAAAAGTATATTGATCTGTAAAAGTTTTCTTTTTCTTGACAAACTAAATTCTGAGATTTTCTATATCAGTGGCTCTCAACCTTCCTAATGCTGTGACCCTTTAATACAGTTCCTTATGTTATGGCGCCCCCCCCCAATCTTTAATTTTTGCTATTGTTATTAATCAAAAATATGTTTTCCATTTTTCCAATGGTCTTAGGTGACCCCTGTGAAAGGATTGTTTGACCCTCAAAGGAGTTGTGACCCACAGGTTGAGAACCACTGTTCTATATAGAAGGTACTATTCCTAATGATATTATTTTTTACTGCTATCTACTTTTGGAGGCTTACAAAAATTTGAATTTAGTTCTTAAATATTTTTAAACTACTTGTAACAATCACACCTACACACAAAACCTTTATAACTTAAGTCAAAAATTATTTTAAACACATCTAAAAATTATAATATCAAAAATATTAACAACAATTATTGTTGTTAATATAAATCAATTATAACAACTAGAAGTGATAATTTATAATGTTAGCCAGAAAGAATAACAGTTGATGTTGGAGTAAATTTATACTGATGAAGGCCACAAGCCAGAAACTAGTCTGGGGATATTGGATGAGCAGGCACTAGATAGAGATTTTATGCAGAAGCCTTCTGGCATCCATTGATTACTTTGGTTAGCACAAAGTGGCACTACTATATGGAGATTTTTTGCCTGTTTACTTAGAGAAACTAGTAAGACTTTTTATAAGATAATACAAAAAAAGAGATTGCCAACTTACATTTAGTATACATAGATTTCATAATGCAGAGAATATAAATATGATAATTTTTTTCATTCTGTAAATCAGTTCAATGATATAAATTAAATAAATGGTGATAACATAAAAATAATTACAAAAAATAAAAAATGGTAAATTACAAAAAAGTATAAACACAAATAATGAATTCTGAAACATATCCGTACCATTAAAAATAAGAGAAATCAAAACACAATATAATAACATGATCCACCAATTTGAAATTTTAGTACACAAGAAAAGTGAATGAATCAATTATTATAAAATCATGAGATGTTCAAGCACTAAAAGAAATTTTGCTTTAGATTCAAGAATCTTTAATTCTGATTTCATTCTTTTACCACTATATTCAGGGAAGCTATAGAGGTTTTTAAAAGGTGTAAGAGCATAAATGAAAAGTGTAAATTAAAAAAAATTAACAATATTTGGAAAAAGCTATTGGAGAATAAAATAGCTTGTAAAACTTCTCAACCAATAGAATTTGCACATGAGAATAAAATAATAAAAGGAAAAAAATAATTTAAATCTCACATACATTCTTATGATTTTAGAAGAAAGAAGCTCTGAAGACAGTATTTATAATTGTACTTAAACATCAGCTATTTAGCTTATATTTTTATTATGTGGAAGCTCCTGGAAATAATACTATGAATTCCATTAGAATATATATATTTTTGATCATCATTTCTATAAATGTATTAAGAATGAGATCTTTTTATCCATTGCCAATATATTGTACTAGGATTCAAGTTTAATATAATCAGTGCTTTTGATTGTCTTAAAATATAAAGTAAAAAATAAAGTATATATCTGCATTTTAAAAATAAAAATTGTAAATTGTATTAATGAACTCAGTTATAAGATATATAAATCAAATAATTATAAATTATATTAGAATTTTTTCCTCAAAACCTAGTCTAAACACCTTCACATCCCCAAGATAAACTATGCCATCTAATAGCTTTTATTAGTTAAAGTTCTTGCAAAACAAAATTTTCATTATTATCATAAATTACAACGTTCATATAAATAAAATCAGAAACTTTTATTATTTATAATGTTTTTGTTTGAATGTTGTTATATACTGAAATGTGTCATTAAGTTTATTTTATTAAGCTTTTTTTTTAAAGAACTTAATCTTTTTACCAAATGGATTCAGGTAGAAATTCAATAACATCAAAAAATGAATCTCTGAAGAATGAAAAAATCACTCAATTACCAGCTATGGATGGATATCAACTCAAGAAAATATAATACTTGATAGAAAAAAAAATCATAGTACAAAAATCAATGACAAAGGTAACACCTGACAAAAGAAAACAGGTGATATTATAAAAAGTGGAATAATAGTTTGAAATGACTATAGTTTTTGACTCTCTAAGATTCTTTTTACAGGTAGTGTAGATATTTGAAGCAGTAATTAAAATGACTTGCTTATAAGAGAAAGAACAGCAATACTGTCTTATAAAAGTTAAAAGCAGATAATATTTTCAAAATCCATCAAATATAAAAAAAGAAACAAAAAAAGTATAGAAAAAATGTATTTTATCTAATCATATAAATATTAATCAAAATGTTAAGAAGCCAGAAAAAAATTCAAAGAACATAAATTAATAATGATGGTCATAAATATATATGATGTAATCTAATAGCAAGTATAACATAAAAGAACTGAATCCACCCAAAATATAAATTGCAACAGCATATTATTTTTTATTTATATATTAGAAATTGAATGATATTACACTTGAATTGTTCCAATATATTTGCTGCATTTTATTCTTTCATCTTAATTTTTCTAATAAGAGTAATTTCTCTAAACAGAACAATGACAAAGATATGTGTAAGAGATTGTGGTCTGGATGCACAGAGGAGTGCTGTTTTAGCATGAAATGTGCAAAGTGGGGATCATATATCTTTTTTACTTGTTTTTGGCCATATGTTTGTAATAACCTTCCACCAGGTGTTAAAAGTGGTTAGAAACCAGTTCTTACCTTGCGTGAGAGAGATGGTGTAAAAATTATACTACAGAAATATTATTCATTATTGGATAATCTCTAGTGTAATGAAAGATTAATAACAATTATTAGAATATAATGATATATTATTATATACATATGATTATTATTCAATGGTAGTAATTTTTTAACTTAATCTTATACACTCTTTCAATGTAGTGACAAATGTTGTTTTATATCATTAGTGAATATTTTTTATAATTAATACATAAAAATATACTGCCATTAGATTGTTTTATGTGGATTGTTGATTTTCAACTGGATATTTAAAATAATGTTGAACTTGCTTACAAAATAGTAAACTTGTAAGACAAAATATTTACTTTACATTCCAGAGCCATTTATTATAAGAGTAACCAATGGACACTAGATAGTGCTTTAGAATGTAGCTTCAGATTAGTTTCTGCTTTGAAAATTATTTGTCGAATGTAACTAGAGAAAATCATACGGCATTTATTTAGTATATTAAATTATCTGGAATTTTTAGTTTATTTTAACTACATTCATAGTGGAATATTGTACTAACTTATGATCTCGTGAGACTTTCCATGACCATATTATAGACAATCAAAACAAAAAATATCACATCTATAAATATCTTATCCTATTTACTTAATTTCATTTGTAATGATTTGTTTAATTCACCAATTATTCATAATTATTATACTGCACTTCCAATGCACACTAGTGAAGCTATATTTTAATTATGTTTTATTCTGGCTTAGCACTTTTGGAGCATGTTTGTTCCCATATTCATAGCTGTGTTGTTCTCAATTTTGTGTCATCGTTAGTGTATGCAAATATATGCAAATTAATCAACCAGTTCATTTCCTGGAAATTGAGAAGCATGACTCTCATCTATTTATTGCCTGCTTCCCAATTCCCAGTAAATGGACTGGTTGATTAATTTGCATATATTTGTATAACACTTACGATAACACAAAATTGAGAACAACATGGCTATGAATATGAAAGCAAATATGTCCAAAAGCACTAAGCCAGAATAAAACATAATTAAAATATAGCTTCGCTAGTGTGCATTGGAAATGCAGTATAATAATTAATTTCGTTTTTTTTAAAAAGGAAATTTCTTATAATATAATATTAAGTATGTATAATTATAAAAACATGACAGACAATTTGAATTTAAAAACAAATTAACATTTCAAACAAGATTTAATCAGATTTGTTTTTTAGTCAGAACTGCTGCTATTTTATGATGTAGCTCTAGATTTAAAATGCTAAAATAAATAATGTTAAGGGAATAACAAATAATGAAAAGCATTATGATGATCAGATGTTATTACTTAATTGCAGTGACCCCTATTTATTGCCTGTTTAACTCAATTGGCTTTTGAACAAAAGGCAAATAAAGAAAAAAAAAGCTTTAAATTCTCATTATCGACTATTTGGGCAAGCTGGTGAGTATTGTAGAGGTCGTTACTGTTTTACTGCATAGGGATGCAGAATAAGTCTTTGCTTTGAAGTTATTTATTTAAAATTGTTTTGCAATTACATTTAAAACAAGTTTTCAACAAGAAAACATTTACTTATAATGTATATACTCTAATTATATTGAACAATCTACAATTTACCTTCTTACTGTATTTATATTCTTTTTGCAACTTTTAAAATTATATATATATATAATTTTTGATTTCACTTTTGTTTCTCTTCATAATTACAATGGTGTTTCTTATATCGCAATTACTTTTTTCCAAATCTTACAATTTACTTAGTGCGATTTAATGTAACCTATTTAGTACTATTATGCTATTAAAATATTAATTGTTTTGAAAGTTTATTATTGCAGTATATGTTTTGACTTAGATAATTTTGTTTATTAATAAAACATTGTAATACTTGATTTTTTTGTCCTGTTACAATTTGTATTATATTCAAATTTTATGCAGCTAAAACTACAAAATCAATTAAAGCATTTTTTTAACATTATATTTCAGTCTAAAATGAAATAGATATTGTTCTAAAGAGTTGAAATAAAATATCTGATAAAAATTGAAATAAAATCTTTTTGTAAAAAAAATAAAAACAAAAATATACGAATTACTTTTAAAATATAAAAAACAACAGTACTTTTTGTATTATATCATTCATAAATATGCAATGTATGGTTATCATTTTCAATTATTACCAACCCATTTCAGGAAAAAGAAGTTTTTTGATATATAGATTTTCTTCTTCACAATACATCATCAACTTTCCTATTTCATTCATGCTTCACAAATATCCTTTATTTCTAGGTATTTTATAAATTTTTGAACACCAGTTTAAGATTTCAATTTTCTGCCATCTCTTTTAATAATATGTCCATTTCAGCTTTATGTTAACCTCTTAAATCTGTCAATAATTTGTATGTTCAAAATGATTAATTGTTTCACTCCATAATGAATATTACTACATCACAGATAAAGAAAAGCAAGTTATAGTGTTTTGGGGTTGCAATAAATTAATTTTAGATATATCTATTAAAGATTCATTATTCTATTTTTAATGGCTTAACACTAATACACATCATATCAATTATTTATTAATAAAAATGTAAATAAAGATTATAATATGTATTAGTCTGGTTTAAGCATATGTTAAATGAATGTACTTATGAAGAGTACTTTTTTTCCATGTGTCATAGCATCAGCCGGGAAGTGAACCCGCTAACCTGGGAACCATCACTGACAACTCAAACAAAAGATTTTTTCCACACCAGAAGCATATGTGCTAAAAAGACATGTTAAGATATATTAACCATGGATCCATCCACTGATTATTAAAATAACATAAAATTAATACTCTTAATTTAAATATTAAAACAGATGATCCTAGTTATAAATACAAAATGAACTATTGTTAAATGTATATTCAATTAATTCATAATATCACACAAATTTTATGCTCTTTCTAATGAGTATTGACAATATAATCACCAATCAGCATGATAAAATATAACTAAAAAAAAACAAAGAATGTCAACTTGGGTACCTAATAATGAGAGTGTAAAAAAGTATCCTTTAGGATCAAATAACCCACATTCCTTTAAATGAGATTTAATGTTGCTCACACTTGCTTAATAACTAATATTTTTCTTAATAAACAAAATTAAATACATTAAAAATTATGAGTAGAATAAACATATATTTTAACTGTTTGGTACTAATAAATTCTACTTGCAAAACATTTACTACTATAACCCAAAAATCATCAATATTATATTACTTCTTATGAGCACAGATGTATTAAGTTACATAAATTACGATGGTCTTTCCCCCACTTATCAATCTTTCTTTGATGCTCTCAATCAGTAATTAATATGAATTGATATCATGGATAAAATATATGAATGTAAAACTAAATGTTTTTCATGGACATTCAAAAAGCACTCTTACAATACAAACATACATTACAAATAAAGAGCCTGAGTATAAGACCATTTCAAATGCAGTTTTTTATAGTAGACAATTATTTCAATTTTTAAAGAAAAATAATAAATAATATAAAACAGTAACAATCTCTCCAGACAGTAGTGCTACGCAGTGCAAGCCATAATAATCAATAGATGGATTGTGGATAAAATCATACCTTATGCATAATCATTTAATATTTCCAAACTAGTTTCTACATTGTGGCTTTCATCAGTGAAAAGCTATGGAACTGAGAGCACTGCATCTAGATCTTAGAATTTAATGCAACCTTCCAGCATCCACCTTTTACCTATTTTGTTAGCTGTATGACTATACATGCAAATTAGCTTGAATTGAAAGCATTATTGTGTTTTTATTTTGGATAGCTTTATAGTTAACTATATAGGTGAAAAGTGGCTGCTGGAAGATTGCAGTAAATTCTAAGATGTAGATGCAGTGCCCTCAGATACAAAACTTCTCACTGATGAAAGCCACAAGCTAGAAACTAGTCTTAGTATATTGAATGATTATTCATTAGATAGGAATTTTAAGACCAGACACTATAGTATCCATTGATTACTATGGCCTGCACTGGTTGGCATTACTGACTGCATGAATAAGCATAGGAAATGGTGATTGTGTGATATTCTAGTGGTTTTAATAATCTACAAAAGATTAAAATAATCTTATATTTACAATTCTTTTAAAAAAATCAATAATTCAACTTATTAACAATGATAATAGTATATAAAAGACCCAATATAACTCCATATCGTAAATTCCTAAACCTAAAATATTAGTTTTTAAAAAAAACAACTATTGCCGATAATAATCATAAATTTGGAAACAATAATTTTTGGAGGCATAAATAAATATAAAAACCTATAACTTTTGCACATGTATAAGTTATTAGTTAGAAGAAATATTCATTCAGTCAATATTAAACGATCATATATGCACAATTATATGCCAATATTTAATTCATGAGCATAAGTTTACCACATTATAAATATATATATAAAGAGTAATAAAGTATCAATATTAATATTTTTTCAAGTATAATTATAAACTTAAACTGTTGAATTATTTTGATATATAAATTTTGTAAAATGATTCTATAATTTTATAACAAAATTACTTTTTGTTGAAATATCATCTGTACTTATTATGTTATTCTTTATCAGTTAATTTTTGTTTAAATATCTATTGGACTGAACGATTTTAATTGTATATTGCTGTTAGTTAAATATTTATTTAAATAAGATTACTTTATTCTTTATTTCTTTTGTTTTTGGTTGAGATATTATATCATATTAACGTTTTTCATTTCCAAGAGTTATAGTGAGTTCATTTTTCAATTTAGGATTTATATGTTGAAATATGTAGTTTTTTTATTAGTAAATTTGGTCTTTAAAAAGATACTTTTTTTTCTTATATCAACTGCGTTGTTTCGGAAGCGAACCCGGGCCAGTTGCTTGGAAGGCAGCTATGCTAACCACTAGCCCCACCAACGCT
Organism: Epiperipatus broadwayi; assembly: GCA_028023455.1. Classification (NCBI taxonomy): domain Eukaryota; kingdom Metazoa; phylum Onychophora; class Udeonychophora; order Euonychophora; family Peripatidae; genus Epiperipatus; species Epiperipatus broadwayi. Next base: position 122,845 of record JAQFVV010006452.1, on the reverse strand, counting down.
TGACTTGTTCCACTAATGACAGTTATTTGACATTTAATATGAATTCCTTCATTCATGGAAAATAAAATTTTCTGTATGTATTTTTTTATAATTAAGATTGCTGGTACAAATAATAAAATACCATTGCTTAGCACATAGCAAAAAAGGAATTTTTTTTCCCCATAAAATAAGAAATACTTTAATTATTTTTCTTTTATTAAAAAAGTCTAATAACCTTTTTTAAAAAATAGAATATCCTAATTTATTCACAATTTTATAATACTTGATTTTTCATCTAATTACATATATGCAATAATTTGTTTTGATTTTCTTGTAATTTTTTAAAGAAGGAAGAAATAATTTTTGCTACAAAATAAATAAACAAAACCACTTTTTTGCAATAATTAATTTTATAAATCTATTGAAAGTCTTATGGATGATAAAAATTAATATTGTTATTTTATAAGATTCTAAAATAATTGAATAATTTTTAATAATAATTAACTTCAAGTTGTGGGTACATCTTTGCACCCACACAAAATATATCCATATTGTTAGGCTAATAAAGATAACAAATAGATCAAGAAATTAATGGAAATAATAAATTTTTGTTAATCAGTTATTATTTGAAAATGGCAAAATATTAATAAGACAATAACAGTAGGTATAATATATATGTATGCATAACTATAATATTCTCTTGGATTCATTCTTTCTCTTTTTTCCTTCAATAAAAAATAGATCCCAATTTGACATAGATGTACTCTACTATATTGCTTTTCTTCATGAAAAAAAGAAAATGTATTCTTTGCTGAATTTATTTAACCATTAAAATACAACGTCACAATTTGTTTAAATACAATTTAATTTGTAATAAGATTTTATATTTCTTGTATTAGTAGGAAATCATTTATTCCTCTAGTGTCTATTACTATTATTGTTGATTATTTTAAATAGTCTCTTAAAATGTTATACTTTTTTATAGTGATCTTTCTGGATTTTGATGACTTGTAAACTCTCACAAACACCCACTTACCGACACTGAATAAATTCGGGTACCTAGGAATTAACTTATGCTTCTTATTAGTCACTTGTATCATCCTTTTTTTTTATATGTCATAGCATTGGCTGGGACACAAACCCACACCCGTCTGCGACCAACTATTTGCTTGCAAGGCAGGTGTGATGACCTCTCAGCTAACAACACTTGACTTGTATCATCCTTGTATGCACATTAATTTGATTTTCAAATTCATTAATGTATTCCATAATAACCGATAATTGAATTTTTATTAGTTTCAGCTGTGTTGATTGAAATTATGTCATATAGTTATAAATCTGGTGATTTAATTTGTTAATCAATTTATGTAGATATATCATAAATTGTTTTATATTATTAACCCTTCCACTATGGTTACCTTGAGAGATCCCTCCATTAGCAAAATAAAAAAATATTGCTTGACGATTATAAATTTCAAGTGCATTTGATATAGGTTAAAGCCTGTTTTAAAGGTATTTACATATATTTCCTGTGTGCTTAATAATTAATTATAATTCTACAATAGTTTATATATTTTCAGTATAAATATCATAATATTAACTCATTGTAAATCACAAGACTTCACAAATCTTAAATTGTATCAGCAATAGTGGACTAAAACAAGGGAGAGAACAACAGCTTCTTGCTCCCAAATGAAGATGCTTCAGATTGGCCTATATAAGTGGAAAGTTAGGTTAAAGATAAGATGGCCACTCTTATCTTTAAAAGTCACTATCCTGTGCCATGGTTTGAGAAGTCCCTCTATCAGCAAAATAAAAAGATATTGCTTGACTATTATAAATTTCAAGGTACATTTGATACAGATAAAAGTCTGTCTTAAAAGTATTTACATATACTTCCTGTATGCTTAATAAATAATTATAACATTACAGGTTAAAACAAATGATTTAATTACCACATCATTTTTTCTAATGTATTGATAAGATATTTTTGATGACAGGTGATGCATGCCATTGTCATTTTTGCCTGATCATTTCTTCCAATCAAAAGACAGGGAAGATACAGAATTTTCAGTAAAAATGGCATTGAGTTTTCTTGCAATAGCAAACTGCTGCATCTTCTGTAAAAGAATTGTATTCATGATCCTTGCTTTTCTTATAGGATATGGTATAACTAGAATTGAAAATACCCCACACACTAGAAAGCAGTAACATTTGTTACACAGTGGTGTTTTGCATAAATTTCTACCATATATAGAGTGATTTATCTGCTTTGGAATGAGTTGATGGTGGATAATTATTTAATGGCCAGTTTGATTCTTTTGTATACATTACAGGTGATTAATAATGAGACATATTTTGGCATACTTCCTTGGTAAGTAAACATATACTTTCTACTCCAACTTATGGGACCACAATACCTATAGAGATGAAAGTAATATGTCAGTATTATTTTCTCAAACTGGTTAAGACTAATACTCTTCAGAAGTTATTATGTTCGATTGCATTAAATATGAGGATATCCTTCTTTATATCTGACTTTATTTTGACTAAGGTACGTAAACTATTTATTATAAACTGACATTATTTTTATATAAAGTCAGATATCATGGCAATATTATTCTATGTAAAAAAAGGATTTATTTATTTGAAATTATTCTCAATAGAATGTTGTGATAACAACAATGTAAGCATTTAAATGATTCCATTTTAATTATGATAGATTATAATTCAGAGTAGCATTAACTATGTTATCTGACCAAGAACAATATTGCATCTTGCATAAATATATTCTAATAAATAAGTCAGTAGTAACTAAGTTATTAATTAAAAATTCTAGCTTTTATAATTAATGATGACAATAACATCACAAATTGAAAAAATTTTCTAAGACCTTCTTTTCAGGAAACAAGACAATTCACTTTCTGCTCCTTTTAAGATGAAATATACAAAATATAGTATGTTGGCTTAAATCTTTTTTATATTGGAGTGGAATAACTCCATACATATAAATATTAGTAATTGACAGTAGATAAAATTATTTTTTAAAGTCAAAATATTCTGGCATTATTTCATGAAGAAAATTTTCCTTTACATTCAAAATCATCATTTATATTATCCTGTTTACATTTTGCATCAGTTTTTATCAGTTATAAAAAGAAAGTTGTAAAAACTTACAATAAAAATTAAGAAGTCATGAAAATAATCTTAGATATTGCTTATAATAACTTCTTTCATATACACTTTAATCAATTTTTTTTATATAAAACTTCTTTATTTTTCTGAGTTTCAACTATCCAGCAGTCTTCATCAGAGCATTCTGAACCTTCCTTTGCTTTTTTAAAATATAAAAGAAGTTATTATAAGCAATATATATGAATATATTGTGCCCTTTTGTTTAGGTCCAAATGAATTTATTTAGTTAATTTTATAAAAAAATTAAAACTAAAGATATATTTTAATTGGTATGATTACTTTGTTATGTTGACAGTGATTTTAAAAGCTTAGTTAAAGTAAAGTGAGAATAGTAAATGCATAAAACTATACTAATATATTAAAAATAGTCAAGTAAAGTTAAAAGGTGTAATATTATATGGTTGGAAAAATGGCCATAGTAAAATAGTACATTGAAAAGTCTTTTAAATAAGTGTTTAAAGCTAAATTTTAGAGTAAATAACTTACAATTAAATAAATAGTATATTTTAAAATGAAAATTATACTTAATAGTTGTATTATAAAATTATTTATTTAAAAATGTAATATTTTGTGGGGACAAATGTATTTAGTTTTATATTATCAAAATTATTATTCTAAATTCTGTTATTATATTATTATTCTTTAATATAATATTTTTGCAATTAAACATTTATTTTTGTTAGTAGACAGTAAAACTTAATACATTCTGTCTGGGCAAGTCATGTGACATGTAAATATTCATACTTGTGTGCTTACAAGTTTTTTTTCTAGTAATGTTTCAAAATTGCTTTAGAATTGTACTATAAAATTGAAATATTTATTTGTCTATCACAAGATAAAAATTAGCTATTATAAAATATTTAATAAGATTTTAAAAAACAAATGAAGTTGGTAAAATTAGATTTTAAAAAATAGATACATTAAAACTAAATGTTGAATAGATTAATAAAATATTATTTTAAAATGCTATTTTAAAATATTTAGTTGGTTGAAATAAAAATATAAAATTAGTTTAGAATTAAATAATGTAACAATTAATATTTGGTTGATGAGTCATCATTTTTATTTTTAATTTTAATTGTGCAATCTTAAAATAATATGTAAATTAGATGATCAGCTAAAGATCTATAGCCAATCAAATCATCAATTTATTTTAGTATAATAGCAGATGTTCACTTGTTTCTGTGTGCTTTTTAATCAGTCAGTTATGTGCTATAAAAGTCAATTTTGTGTTTTAAAGTAACTCTTAAAAATTTATTTTTTTAAAATAGTAAAGTATTAAATAATTTAATATATCCAGCACACAGTTCTTCTTTTCAAAATAGTTCATATATATCTAATATAGAAATAAAACAAACTAACTCCTTCTTTTTAAAACTTGATTTTTTTATGACTATAATCATGAAAAAGAAATCCGACGTTTCGACTATTTTTTTATAGTCTTTTTCAAGGCACACTAAAATAAAATATATATATACAATAAATATCACATATTCCAAAAAAAAAAAAAAAATTAAATTAATTAAAAATTACAAAATATATCCATAACCAAAATTTTCTCTTGAAAATTTTTTCTTGAAAAAGACTATAAAAAATAGTCGAAACGTCGGATTTCTTTTTCATGATTATAGTCATAAAAAATCAAGTTTTAAAAAGGAGTTAGTTTGTTTTATTTCTATATAGTAAAGTATTGTATAGTGTACTAATTGGAATTATTTTTAAAAAAGAGAGTATTTAAAAACTATAAATTTATCAAGTTTCAGTTACGCACTGTTAAAAGCAACCAAGATTTCCTATCAAGTGTTTTATTGAAACTTAATTGGCATCACAATAACTATGGACTTCATGCCAAAAGTAATTTTATACCTGTGGAAAGAAAGAAGGGAGTTACAGTCATTAAGTCAAAATATATTTTTAAAATTATTAACAAAGGGAAATATAATATTGATCATATTAATATTTCGGACATTGTGTAAAGAATTAAATAGAAAAGTTTGTAGGAAATTAAATGTGAATGCATTTTATTGTGAAAAAAGATAGCTTTATCTAAAAAACCAGTAAAGAAAAACGGTAAAGACTTTTAATTATCAATTTTTGAAAATATATCATTTAAAAAAAAAAAAGAATTGCAATAAACATTTTTTAAAAGAAATATTCTTTTAAGAATTTATTCTGAACTTTTATTCCAAGATGATAGAAAAATAAAGATTACTATTACTGCAAATACATTTGATAAGACAAGTTATCAATATTAGAGATGACTGCAATTATTTAATAATATTTAAAAAAAACTGATATTGGAAATTATTATTTGGAAAACAAAAATCCCTGGATAATTAAACTTATCCTGACAAAATAACTTTATGCTAACTTTATTAAATGATTAAATACCAATTTCCATGTAATAAAATGTGCAATTTTCATGTAAAAATGCCTGAACTAATATAACTGTAATAAATGCATAAGAAGACCAACACAGGGTCCTGGTGAACAAGGGAAAACTTTGGAGGATTATTTTCAAACTTTATAACTTAATATTATTTTCGATAATCATTATTCTGAAAGATATAAACAAAGAACTATAATTTTTATAAGCTTTCAAGCAGAGATTAATTATTATATTTATAGATGAATCCAGATTTTAAAAGTAGACTTTCTTTTCGTTTTCATTTTTTGTTTTCGTCATTTTTTTTAAAATCAATTGATCATGCATCGTGCAACAGGGGAGAAAAGTTTTTGACTTCAAGTGTTAAGATAATAGTTGTCGTAACAATGTGCGGAGGAGGGGATTGAGTGCTTACAAGGATTGGTAATGAAAATATCTGAAGAAATAAAGATTTTTTTTTAAGAAAAATTACTTATAATGGATTGGATTTACGTAATTATGTTTTTCATTATTTTATGTACTAATAATAGCATTAATTTCTTTTATTATTATTATAAGCAGGAAATTACATACAAATTATTTACTAATATAGATAATAATTATAATAAAGAATACTTAATTTTCTGTAAAAGTTTTTTTTTTTAATATTTTTAAGTATGATAGTTTGCTGAGTAAATGATGATATTATGGAATATTTTTATAAAATGTGGACAAAGAAAATGTCTAAAAGTGATCAACAAGCAATTGTCACTATGGGTAAAATTTATTAAATATTTTTTTTTATGATGTATTATTTTCTTTTTTTTAGATTGCTTGGGGTATTTTATAGTAATATTATATGATCGTATGGGTATGTGTGAATGCATTAAACACACATAAAACTTACATGAGTTAGATTTTTAAAAAAAATATGCATACTTTATTTTGTATTACTGATGTAATATAAATTTAATGATGAATATAATTTATATGATTCTTTAGTAAAGGAACTCTATTATTTTAAAATGTTTAAAGTATTGGCTTAGTACATTGATATAAATCATTTGTATTTCTATTGAAGAATTTTTGAAAGTGAAGTAACCTTTTCTTGTTGAGTAGTCTAGATTGTTGAATTTATATGTGAATTTTATTTATTGTTTTTTAGAAATATGTTTGAGAATTTTGGCGATATAGATAGATAAATCTATGATGAAATTTTAAAATGGTAGTGACTTGGGAGTATGCTAAAGAAATGAAAGAGATGCTTAGATGTAGGTTTTTATGGGGAATAGAAATAATTCTTTATCTTAATAATTATGCAGGTACAGATAATGAAGCCCTGTAACTTGTATATTTCCATGGACAGTGTTTTTCTTTGCATTGAATATTAATGTTCCAAAAAGCTGAATAAATAGCTTGGACATTGTTATTTTTAGTGGAGGTTATTAGACAGAGAAGTCATTCCTCATTTCTTTATTGCACTGTTGCCATGTTAACTATCTTTTATGTTTATACTATTGAGTTAATACTCTAATTTGTTCTTCATGCCTACACATCTGATTGCTATGTAATTTCTAAGATATTGCATCATACAGAACTGTATTTTGAGGGAGAATAATAAATAATTTTAGAGTTGTAGAGTTGTTATTTTGGAAAAGGATAGTTTTTTCTTGCTTTGAATTATGATGAGGTTAAATACAAATGAGATTGAAAGTAAAATTAAAAATAAGGATAAACAATCATATCGTATTTTAGTAAACTATTTTTTTTAAAAAATATAAGTGATAATAAAATTGTTCATGAAACTTTTGAATAATTTTTGAATATTTTATCTTACATGTAATGCATATTTTTAATGGATAATACATCTAGAAAAATAATCTAGAATAGAACAAGTAATTACATTATATAAATATGATTTTTAGGTTTAGAATATGCATTAACACACACAGAGAATTTTTATTGAAAGTAATACCAAGCAAGATGGATAAAGTATGTTAATTATATTATTTTATTTGAGTCCACTTATTTTATTAACGAACTAGAATATATATATTTTGATAATGTCAGCACTATCATTATAAAAGTTAACTAGAATATATATATTTTGATAATGTCAGCACTATCATGATAAAAGTTATTTAAATAATTGACTATAAACTGATAAACATGTATTGACATAAGTGCTACTTCTGTAGTTTATGTTTTCATAATTTGTATATGCTTATGAAAAACATATTGTAATATAATCCAACTGGTAGACAATATATCTTAAACTATAATTGTATCCGTGAATATTATTGGTAATATTATTGTAATTGTTTTAAAAAAAAGATAAAAAGTTCTAAATCGGAGCAAAGGCTTAGATACTTTTAGATTTTATTTTTTTATTTTTTATTTTGGAAATGAAGAAGTATGTAATGTATCCAACATTTTAATTGTAAATAGTGTAGATAGTTTGTGTTGTTAAAAGTATTATAATAAAATTTGTTAAATTTGTTTTTATAAATTTTTGTGTTATCTTGATTTTTTACACGGCAAATATATGATCTTAAGATATGTTAAACCAAATAAAATATTTGCACAGTATGAATAAGATTATTTATTTAAGTAATTATAGTGTTTTCTTAATATTATTTATTTTGAGAATTTTTTTTTTCATTTTTATATCATTATTATCATAATGGTCATAAACTAATTAGATAATTTATTGCATAGAATTATCATATTGTTCGTTGCCACATATTCTCAAATTATCAGATTATACCACACATTCTATTTGAGATGCCACATGAAAGCTAAAAATTATATTATATTAGTTATTATTATTATTATTATCATCGATAGTTACCATAACATTGGAAGTAGATGAGATTGAGAATTATACACTGAAGATTATTATTATGATTATTATTTATTTATTTATTTTTTATTATTAGTTAGTAATAACCTGTAGATTTATACTTTATGTTTGTCTTCAATATGATAATATTAAATCATGCTATCACACTTCCAGCGTAAAGCTGTAACAACAAATAGAAAACTAAATAAAATGGCTGAGCACTTTCAAGAAGATGTACTTCTCATATTCATAGCCAGTTATGATTCTTTCTTTGAAATCCTTATATAAATAAATACCATATGCAAATTCTATGCAAATGAGTCACTAAGATCATCTTTTAGATATAGCAAAACATGCACCCTTATGATTAATAGCGAAGGAGTCCTCTGCTATAAAGTAAGCTTCTTTTACCTTTCGCTTAATATCATGCCTCTCAGTACAAACTAGTTTTGCAGATGTGGGTTCAAAAACATGTCCTGACATTTTTTGATATTGTTGCCCTACGTGTACTCTTTGCATAAAATGTTTTATAAGACTTTCTCTAAGGAATTTTGTTTGAGTTTTCATACATCCATCTCAACTAATAGGCTTATTAACAACACTAAAGACACTATAGCTTCTGATAAGACCCCACAGGCTGTGTACAGAGTGGCATGCCCTCATAATAAATGCAAAGCATCATACTATGGTGAAACAAAAGCTACCATAGCTACTAGGATATCACAACATAAGTATAGATACAATAAGGCACATACGAATCCAGAATGCACTTCAATTTTTGCACAACATCAAAAAATGTCAGGATCTATGTTCGAACCCACATCTGTAAAACTAGTTTGTACTAAGAGGCATGATATTAAACAAAAGTTAAAAGCTTACTTTATAGCAGAGGACTCATTCGCCATTAATCATAAGGATGCATGTTTTGCTATATCTAAAAGATGGTCTTAGTGACTCATTTGCATAGAATTTGCATATGGTATTTATTTATATAAGGATTTCAAAGAAATAATCATAACTGGCTATGAATATGAGAAGTACATCTTCTTGAAAGTGCTCAGCCACTTAATTTAGTTTTGTATTTGTTGTTACAGCTTTACATTGGAAGTGTGATAGCACGATTTAATATTATCATTAGTTAGGTGTAGTTGAGGGTGATATAAAATCCCTTATCATGCTTGACTACAGAAGATTATAAATTGAGTAGAATTAGTTTAAAGAACCTGAGATTATTATAATTATATTATTTTGAATAAAGAGATTAGGAATTATTTATTAGTATTATATTTGATTATTATTTGAAAGTCTTAAAAATGCTATAAATTTATTATTTGAAATTATGGGGGGGGTATTCTTTTGCCATTGAGATGGTATCCTGTGGGATATTGGCTCAATGTAATTCATATTGTTATTTGTACTTCATTTCCTCATGATTTATTAATATTTTATTTATTTAATTTATAAACCGAATCATATTATTATTTCTTATTAGTTAGAGTTAGTTAAATAATAGATAGTATCATAGAATATCTTTATTATTGAATATATGTATTTTAGCTGAGCATAACCATTTATCTGAACTAGTTCTATTTTATTATATATTATATTTCCTGGAAGTGAGGGTATAATGTGGTGGAAGGAAATGCAAACAAAGTAAAGGAGAAAAATAAACTGACATTATTTTTAAATAAAGTCAGATATCATGCCAATATTCTGTGTAAAAAAAGGATTTATTTCTTTGAAATTATCCCCAATCGAATTTTGTGATAACCACAATGTAAAAATAATCTTAACTATATTCAAAAATTTATTTACAATTCTTTCATGGATATTTTCTATAAAGTTTAAAGATATATTTATGATATTTCTTAGCAACTTTATGCAATTTCTGATTTTTTATGATAGTAAATATTAAAGTTTGTCCTAATATTACTATTGGACCATTTGCTGATAATTTAATTCAAAAATTTTGTCTCTCTTTTTCCTGCAACTTTTTAATTTGTTTCTCTTATTCCTTCTTATGATCTGAAGCAATGCCAACATGGTCACAATACTGTCTGTTACCAATAAATGTATTCTTTTATTGCTATGTAGTAACTTTCATTTGACAATATATTTTTTGTATCATAATTTTGATGTAGCCTTTTTTTTCTCAGTCTCCTATTTAATTCCCTCTAAAACATAGTTTATCACTTTTATATATACTTTTTCCTTTTGCTTCATTTTGATAATTTTATTCGTCAGCTATTATATATAAACTATTTTACTAATCTTGAAGTTTTGTACTACATATACATGTGGTCTCAAGATTTTTACTTTAATCTTAATTTTTATATTATTTATTATACCCTGCAGTAATTTTTTCTCTACCTCACTTACATTATTTCTATGTTTAACTGACTTTCACAGTCCAACTTTTTTAAACTATGTATATATACACCTGGGTCTCGTTTCATGCAGATTATTTTAATGCGATTCATGTTTCTTCTTAATATCTGTCATATTTCACTATATTTATTAGATATCAAGAAATTAAAATTATTAATAACTTATTTTGACTTGAAATACTTTTTTTTTTCAAAAATATAACACTATATTAGCAGCTAATGTAAATATGGCTTAAAGCTGTATTTAGAATCTTAGCTTCTATGTAAATAACCTATTTATACTAATGAGTAAATAATAATAATAGATTTATATTTACATATAAAAATATCACAATAAATATTCAAAAAATTTAAACTTTTAAAACATATTTTGTTATATATAGCAGAAATAAATAAACTTTTAGATTTTTAAAATAAAAAATGAAGATTTTATAAACTGAAAATAATCTTTCTAATGATAATGTATAATCTTTTTTGTTTTGATTGCGATCTCATTTTTTAAATATAAAAACAGAAAACTATTAACAGAGCTCAAGACTGAAAGTGGCGCTACTTGTACATCACAGCATGAATAAAAATAAAGTGGCTAACAGGTTTCTCTGGGTATAATTGCTGAGAGATTCTTGACTTCATTTAAGGAGAAGCCACAATACATCACATTACATCGAATCTGATTTCTTACCAGTTTACAAATGAACACTAGCAGTAATGATTAAAATATGTATGAAAAATGTAAAATTAAATACTGTAGTAATAAAAAAAGTAAAAAAAAGTTTGTCTTGTATTAATTTTTTTCAAATATTTAAAATTTTATATTAGTCATACTTTATTTGCTTATTTTTTTAATGCAAATTTTAAAGTAATTTTTTCTTATTACTTTGCTTTTACACAAATTGTGAAAATTACAGAACCTATCCCCCATTTTTCAAGGTAAGCTAAGTCTATTTTTATGCAATTTTTTTTAATGTGGGTTTTCTGTGGAATCTATCTACTCCATAAAACAAGACTAGGTGCGTATATATATTGAAACACATACTGAAATTATTTTCTGTACTCCTTTCTTTGGGTTTCTGTTTTGTTGTGCAAGAATTTCATTTTTTGCCATTTAGTGATTATCTTTTCAAATGATCATCCTAATATTCTCATCCTGCCTTTTGATATTATCTTCCAACATGCCTTTATTATCCCATCACATAAATTTTTGCATTAATTTCAAATTATCCTCCTGCTTTTTAAACATCAACAATATCTTTTTCTTTCTAATATACCCTTTTTAATATACTTTTTAATTTCATCTCATCCATCTTGAGCATAAGGAAAATTAACTTCTTTTTTATGTTCATTTTCTCTGCCCACAGTTAATTCTATTATGACCCACTCCAATAATTTACTTTTAATAAGATCCACCTTTATTTTTTACCTCCCATTAATTTTACCATGCTCCAGAATGCAAGACCAAATTATATGAAATGATAAGATGCAACAATATGGAGTTCTTTGTTGGAAACCCAAAATTTTATGTAAGAGAAAACTGTAGATATTGTGTGCATGTATATCCAATAAATGGATATATAAAATATTAATAAATGATATGTATATGTGTAGAGACATTTTAAGATACATTAAATTAATAATATGTACCCATTAAAATAATAATATTATGTACATATATATAATATTGAACTTTATTGATGTTTAGTCTTTATTTGGGTTAAATGTCATATAAAAACTTTAGCCTTCTAAATAATTTTTAATAACTGATATATTTATTACTAAAAATGGCAATCATCATTAGGTCTTCCTGTGAATTATACTGTTGTTCAATTAAATTACAGGCCGATTGTATTATGTATATATGTTTTAACAAATGTTTTTTATTCCACCAAGTTACTTAGAATCAAAATAAAAATAGTATTTATTTAATATATATTTATAAAACAATCAAGGTAAAATGTCATATTAAACAATAATTTAAGTTTGTATTAGCTTAGAACAATAATCTGTTTAATATTGGTTTTTATATAGAATTCTAATAGCTAGATTTCTACATAAAATATACTAGCTAGAAATGTTTTATAGAAACAGATAAATGTAAAATATTATAAAATAATTGCAAATAAATAAATTTTTAAATAAAACAATAAACAACTACTTATTAAACTATATACTTTAAACTAAAATTTTGTTATACTGTTTAGTATGCAAAATTTAAACTATCATCATTATTATTGTTTTATTAATTTTGATGTAGTTTTTAAGCCTGAATCAATATTTATAAAGGCTGTTGCAAAAATTATTTTAATAATAATATTATTTTAATAATTATTATTATTAACATAATTTTTGTAACAACAACAACAACAACAATAATAATAATAATAATAATAATATAACAGCTCAGTAGAAGTTCAATCGACAACTCAGGTAAAAAGTTAGATTTGTTTTCTTAAAAGTCACTTAAAACTTTCATTTGACAAGATAAAATTCTTATATCTCTTACTATAAAATTTTGTCTTTAATTGATTCATACCTCTTTTGTTAAATTTGTTTAAATTTGGCATTCACAATTTACAAAATAAGTAATTTGTCTAACGATAATTTGGTGATTAATATGGCGACTGAGCTGTCACATGACCATGTGGCTGGCGCCAATTTCATTAACACTGAATTCCAAAGTTCAAAGATAATACAAATAGATGCTAATGATTCTAAAAATAATACTCAACAGATCTGTAGCAAAAGTAATAATAATCCAATAATTATAAATGATAAAAGCAATATATCAACCACTTCTAAATTCACTAACACTGAATTCCAAAGATCAAAGATAATACAAACATATGCTAATTTACTAAAATTAACCCTCAACTGCTCAATAGGAAAAGTAATAATCCAATAGATATTAATAACAAAATTAACAATATGTCAACTATTCCCAAGTCAGCTTCAAGTTATAGAAAAACCACCCCTAGTGACATCAGAGAACTGGACCTCAATATCCAAGAAGCACAATGCCCCCTTCTACAGTTTGGAACACAGATGCTTTTATGATAATAAATGAAAGGTTCAACAATTTGATCCCAATAGGATTATTTGCAACTTTTAAAATATTTTTTCTACTAGGTCCATAATCCTATCTGCCACATACATAAACATTTCTCTATATAAATTTTCTAGGCAATTACTATTTGATGCAATATCTTTGTATGGATTGTGGGATACCATTGCACATATTGATGACCATTCAAATCCCAGGTATTTGACAACTGAGTTCCTTCAGATGCCACAGAGAGACTGATTTCAAACACAAATAAAAACACTTGGAAACTTTGTCTTAATTATGGTGGATCCAAATCTCTACAACTATATTATAGGCATACTCAAAAACACTGACTTGGGATACACCCTTCAAGATTTCCAGTGTATAATGCAACCATTTGGAAAAGTTATGGCTTTTCACCCCATATATTTAAAGGATTTTCCTATACCCATCACTAGTAACAGCTACGATTTCAAATTACAACTGCACCATGATATCAATCCAAACACAATTCCAACACAAATCCTTGATCAAGAAGCTACCTTAAGTCTAGATATCAGAGGATTGAAACCCCTGTGCTACTCTTGTCACCAACAGGGTCATTTAGCAGTGTAATGTATTAATCTCCAAACTTCACTTTCAGGAAAAGCAACTGATCACCTAAATCCCCAAATCAACAAAGAACAGTTGATAGCAAATCTTTCCATGATTACATCCATAAATAGCTAAAAGTTTATCCATGGACATACTACCTATCCTCTCATCCATGCTCGACTTTACTCCATCATCTACTGATTTGACACACCTTGAGGCAGATAATGATAATGATAATTGTTCCAACTTAATTCTGTGTACAACAACTCCTGTCTCAGATAATATTATTTCCAAATCTCCCAATGCAACAATCAAAGTCAACACTGTCTTAAATAAGGTTAATACCACTCCAGAAGCTCTTATTTATAACCATACACATGAAAATGACCAGACTATTCATAATAAAACCTCAACACATATTATGGAGACAATTTCACCATGTTTACCACCTATACCAGCCATCTACAACCCCAACATTTCTAATAAAACAAAAAGAAAACCTGAATGCCCTCCCCCCAAAAGACTCGGAAACTTAAAACACCAAAAACAAATGTGACTGATCTATTGATGCTGAACATGAACTCAGTAAACTGATTGCCCATTACTTGACTCCATAGATCAACCTACATCTACCTCCCATAAACAACAAATACACTTAACCATGATCCATGTCTGTTGACTATAATACCAGTGCAAAGTTTTAAAGTTAAAAGCAGCAACAGTCCCTTTCTTTACAACTTAGTTAAAGAGCTCTAGCCTTTCATGCTCCAAAAGTACTCAAAACCTAAGCCTGACCAGAAAACAATATACAAACAAAGCCAACACACATGTGGACATCTCAGACAATTGACATACTACCATGGAAATTGCCAGGCCCTTGCCTATGTTACTGAGGAAACCCAGTCACATAAAAATAAACTGGTTTGCTCTGTAGATACAGCAGTCCAGAGCATGTAAAATTTATGTAATCTTGTGTAGATCAATAGAACAACTTTTATATATGTAAACCTATAACTACATATTGCCTTGTAACCATGGCAATCCAAGCTATGTGAAACCCTTGTAACTAATCCATAGCATATAAAAATTCCTGTAATCTTATGTAAATAAATAAATCAACTTGTACATACATAAACCTACAACTACAGATTGCCCATGTAACCACAGCAATCCATGCCATGTAAAACCCTTGTAACTAATCCACAGCATGAAAAAATTATTGTAATCTCATGTAAATCAATAAATCAACTTTTACATATGTAAACCTACATCTATGGATTGCCCATGTAACCACAGCAATCCAAACTATGTAAAACCCTTGTAACTAATCCACAGTATGTAAAAATTCTTGCAATCCTGTGTAAACCAATAAATCAACTTTTATATATGTAAATCTACAACTATAGATTTCCCATGTAAACACAGCAATCTAAGCTACATAAAACTCTTGTAACTCTCTAAGACAAATAAAGTTTATCACTGAAACATAATAATAATAATAATAATAATAATAATAATAATAATAATAATAATGATGATGATGATGATGATGATGATGATGATGATGATGATGATGATGATAACAACAACAATAATAATATTAATAATAAAAAGAGTAAAAGTATCATTGAAATAGTACTAGCTATTTGAATGGTAATTGCATGAATAATTAGGTGATATAATTATAGAAAAAGTGTTCAGAGGATTTATATATTTAGTACTATAGTTTTATTATCCAAATTATATATGGTTTCAGTACAGTTTGAAAGTTAAAATTGCCTATTTGTTAAAAAAAAAACTGACTATATTTTCCTGTTTAATGAGATTTATTTAAACTTCTTTGAATTACAATTTTCAATCTCTTTCAGTCATTATCAATTTTTAGTGTTTATATAAATAATTTAGACCATAGTTTAAAGATGGGTAGCCACCTTGATCACAAAACCAAGTTGCCTTGACAACAAAAAGATTAAGATTCTTAATATTGTTTAGTGTGGGTTGATTTCATGTAGATACATTTAATGCTGTGTATGACAGCAATATAATAGAGATAGACAAAACAAACAGTAATAAATCCAAATAAAAATGATAGAATGCTGTCAAAAGATACAAATAAAGAAAATTGTTTTAAAAAATTCTGATTAAAAGGTAGAAAAATATTTAAGGAAAAAGTTGGATTTCTTTTTGAAAATAAAAAATAAAATAGAATAATCATAATGACATATCATAATAGAAAATATAAGCATGAATAATATTAGTTAATAAAATTATTCAAAGTAGTCTTAAAAACAACTTCATAATACATATATCAAACCTGAGAAGATATTGATTCTGATTAGAATTTATTAGATTTAAAAGTTATATTATATTTAAAGAATAACAACAACAACAAAAAAAAAAGAGGCTATTGATAAATTTAAAGAAGATATTTGGGGAAAAGTTTTCAAGTGTGTTAGAACTTATTGTCAATATTTATAAAGTTAAATACATTCATCATTAATAGCAATTTGTAAATGAGTACTTTTATCCTTAAAAAAAAAGACAAATAATCAAAAGTTAAAAATGAGTTATATTATGACTAGTAAAAACATCAGTGAATCAAAAATTTATTAAAGAATATTATGTTGTATATAGCTGTTTATTTAAACATCATGTGATATTATTTTTTACATTTTTCTGCTGCAAACTGTTCTTTTTGAAAGACTTAAATATCTTTCTCAATTATAAATCTTCATGGAATTGCATACTTTATCAAATAATACCAATAAAATCAATTAATATTACACACTTTGAAGTGTTTTGGACATAAATTACCATGCTCATCATAAAATATTTTGAAGAAGATTCATATCTTTAGCCTAATTCATAATTTTAATTCGATGAAATTGTTCCCTTTACGATTATATTAACAATACTACATACAAACAGCTGAAAAACATACATGATTAAAAATAGTCTGTTAAAAAAAAATGATAAAAAAATTGCATAATGATTTTAAATAAGCCCAAAGCTAAATATGTGTAAAATGTTAATGTAAAAATGGTTAGAAAATTATTTAAATTTGATGCTAAAACATGCAAAATATTTTTTTTAGAATGTAAATTTTATTAACTTGATATAAGAGAGATGCGAAAATAATTGGGTGCTATAAGGTGTAGATTTGGAAAAAATGATTAGCAAATTCGTTAAAATAAGGAATATAAGGTGTTTACAAAATTGGGTAAAAAGTGTCATTTATTTTTTAAAAATAAAAAAAATGTGTCAAGCGTTGGTGGTCAAGTAGTCAGCACAGCTGCCTTACAAGCAGTTGTTTCGGGTAAGCGGGTTTGCTTCCCGCCGATGCTAGGACGCATGAAAAAAAAATGAAAAAAATGTTTGGACAAGTTTTTAAATTAAGTGGATCACATTAGGAGTTTATAATTATAAGCATATTGGCTGGTGCGTTTAAAGTTTATATGTGGACTAACCTCTAAATAATAAATAGTTATTAATAAGTTGGTATATTCATCTAAAATATAGTAAATCATTATTAAATTTGTACAAGAGTTCTATAGTTAAAAATTAAATCATAAAGTAGTTCGATAAATAAAAAACAATGATGAAGATGTTTGTTAATGTTTGATGATCTGAGCCAATTGATGTATTTAATTTAAAAGAAATATATAATAGACATTAGTTGCATTCTTCATTTGTCTTTGTTCGTTTGTTTGAAATAAAGTATTATTTAGCAGAATATTTTCAGATATTTATAGCAATAAAGATGTAACCATAAAAGATAACAAAAATGAAAGTTGTAGGCATACAAATTTGAAAAATAGAAATATTTTGCTATTGGTTATGATATTTTTATGTTATAGAATTTATTTCTAATGTGTGTGTATACATACATAAGTATAAATGCTTCTATTTAATGAGTTATCTAACTAAAGAAAAATGATATAGATTGAACATATGACTCCATTATTAAACAGTAAAACTTAATTATCATAAATTCCTGTTCCTCTCAAAAAATAGTCATATAAATATTTAAACTAAAGCTATACAAAGACAATGCCATGTGTATAAATATATAAATTAAAAGTGATATGTAATTTCCACTTACTACACTGATAAAATTATATGGGATATGAATGTAGACATTCAGTCAATACACACGTGTAATGGTAAATGATTTCCAATATACATATTTCATGCTTAACCAGCACTCATCACTTCGTCCAGATCATCATTGCCCACACATATGTATCAGCATATAAGATAGAGTGAACAGCTGTGTTCAAATCCTCTATAATTACATCTAAAGTCTAAGTATATAAATTATACTTGTACTCAAATATTACAGATTCAGCCTACATCCTGCCCATCTCTTTTCTGTGTATTGGAATAGACAAGGTCCTACACATGAGGGATCAAAGTGACTTAAAGTTAGCATGGACATGACTATAATATCAGCATCATCAAAGGATTTTGATGTTTCATCATCAGATTTTCAATGGTATGGATAGCTGAAGAGTTGGAGGGTGGAATAAATTGAAGTCTGTCCATTAAAGATTTGCTGATTTGCTATTTTAATATAAACCAAGGACTGATTATGTGCATGTGTGGGAGATGATGATGAATTCTGGTTCAGCACAAAATACATATATTGGAGATCACTTCTCTTTTTCATGTGTGTGGTCATGTATATCAGTTGTATGAGATTGAGTAGATAGCTGAAGAAAGCTTGAATGTCTGCAATCAAATTCCCTAAGAATTATATCTAAATGCCAACTATATAAATTATACTTGTATTCAAATATTACACTGATAAAAATAAATGTTTATCACTAATAATTAGAATAAAATTGTGTGGTATGCTTCAGTGATAGAGTGGCAAATTGGAGAGCTCATATCCATGGATTGCAAATCATCTGCCCTTTTCAAGGCTCAAATAAAGCAACAAATCATTTAATTGTTTACTTATTTGTAATAAATGTATTAAAATCTTAGTGGTACATCAAATGTATATATATTTTTTTATAATTCTCAGTTGAGAATTTATTTAGGAACTTTTAATTTTAAATTCACTATATGATATGTAAAGAGAATGAAAACTTCTAAGAAAATTTAATTATATCATAACAAGATTACATATTTATTTAATAAATAAAAAATATAGTAATACAATTTATCTACCATTTTGAACACTTTTCAGCAAAAACCTTTTATTGACTTATATTCATGCACAATCTTATGTTTTGACTGTCCTGCCATCTACAGCCACTTTTTTAAAATATATAAAATAAAACTGGCTCTGAAGAAGACTACAGGACAGTCAAAATATAAGATTGTGCATGAATAAAGGTCAATAAAGGGTTTTTGCTAAAAAGTGTTCAAAGTAGTGGATAAATTGTATTTATATAAAATATTACAATGTATAAATATATAAAATGTGCTAAAACGCATAAACACACAAAGCTGAAGACAAAGAAATCTTAATATAGATTGATACAAACTAAATATATGTATCTAAGTATATGGCTCAGTGCTTTCAAGAGCCGAGATCCTCATATTCATAGCCACCTTGTAAATAAATTAGTTAAGAGTGATGCAAATTTATGCAAGTGAAGTAGTCAAGTATTCCATTTCCAGGAGATCTTATAACAAAAGTCTTTTCTGTTTATAAAGTGACACAATCTTAAGAAAAATATAAAGGAAGCTGACTTTACTGCTAAAGATAACAACTCTGTAAACAGAAAAGACTTGTTATAAGATCTCCAGAAAATGAAATACTTAACTACCTCATTTGCATAAAATTGCATCACTCTTAACTAATTTATTTACAAGATGGCTACGAATACGAGGACCTTGGCTCTCAAATCACTTAGCCACATACTTAGATACATATATTTACTTTGTATCAATCTACATTAAGACTTCTTTGTCTTCAGCTTTGTGTGTTCATGTGTTTTAGTGCATTTTATATATTTATACATTGGAATAATTAGCCACAAAGTCTAAACGTTTTTCTCATTTCATAAAATATTACAGTGAAATAAAGAAAATGGTGAATTTGATAATGTTTCTGAAAAAATATACTAATTCATAATAAAATCCATACATAAATTAATATTTTTAAACTAATGAATTTTGACTTTAAAGTATATTAAATATAAAAATCCTTATTATTGCTAATAACCATTGGTCAACAGATGTGATCATCTTTTTTTTTTTAGGGGGAAGATTTTGAACTCCTGATATTTTTGTATACTATCATTGCTCAATATTTTATCTACCTTAGTTTTTTTATGAGTATATGTGGAAATTTATCAATCTATTAGTAAATGAGTAACTCTTCTATTTAATTACTCATAAAAGATTTCAAATAATATTATTGATATTAATTATATAGATATGAAGTAGTTTATTTATAAAGTTTTTAGATATAAAAATATTATGGATTCTTTTTGAAATAAAAGTTTTTATTGTTTTTTTCTCTTTTGTAAATAATCTTTTTGTGAATAGAATGTTTATATTTACAGAGAAACTCTCTTTTATTTCAAAACAATATTATGAAATTTATATTGTTGACATAAAATAAACAAAAAAATGCTTGTTCTTCAAAAATTAAATTAAAAAATATATAATTTAAACTTTAAAAACCGAGTTTAATGAGAAAGAAATTTTAAAATTTATTCATTTTATTAAAAAAAATTTCATAAATTTTCTTGTTAATGCTTTATTAATTTTATTCCCTTAGGTGGGAATAATAAACTGTTGTAAAAACTTTTCTCTTTAATTTTCACAATATATTTATGTCTATTAATAACCCAACTGCTTTTCCAAGTATTTAAACAAATTGATTTTCTTTTTTATTTTGACAATTAATATTTTTAAACTTTACATTGTGTTTAAATAAATCTAAAAAATCTCTGATAGATTATCTTATTTCTCTCTTTTTTATACTAAGTTTTAAATTGTTTTGGTTACTATTGATTACACGATTAATCTTTTTAAAACATAACGCTAAACTTTATTTCTCTTGTGAACGGAAACAAATTATTTTCTTTCCTCATCACCAAAAGCATTTAAAAAACAAGCATCTTTCAAATATATAACTAAAACTTTTATACTTTCTCTTCTTAATTTCAACATTTATTTTGTTTTTCAAACTATTTCTTTACTTTTTAAAATAAATTTATTTCAAAATGCCCATGTTTGGCCAAGCTAATCTTTTATGAAATCAATTCCATATATTTTTATAACTTTAAATTGTACTCGTTTTTTTTTTTTCTTTGCCACTAGTATTTTTTTTTTTTTTTGCTTAGTCAGAATATCTTCATATTCTGTTTTCCATAAACATTTTTATTATTTTAATTCAACTTTATTTTGCTTAATCTCCCAATTTTTAATTTTTCTGTTCAATGTTCTCTTTTTCTTGAAGTAGTAGTTCTAAGATATTTTATTTCTTTCAAACATCTTGTCTTGAAAATATGATTATTCTTTCTCATTTCCATTTTCACTATTTCATCTCATTCTTTGATGGTAGATTTCATTTTTTTCTATATACTCTCATTTTTTTATCTTTCAGTGTAGATCAACACCCTTTAATTCATTTGAAATTAATTTTATCTATATCATTCTAAAATGTTTATAGATTAGTTATTAATTTATTTAGATGTATGCTGCTTTTATTTAAGGATAAAAGTGAATTCAACAGTCATAGATTTAAATACTATTTTCACTCATAGTGAAAGTTGCATAATATTATATTTGCTTTTTTATGATATATGTACCAGCATTTGTCTGACCATATGAAAGTTACTTTAGTTTTTAATTTTACAAATATCTAGCAACTTGTTTACTAATCCATTTTATATGGCTATATAGGTTGGCTATTTATCTGCTATTTTACAAAATTTTGAGATTTCTTGAGTCATGTCTAGATAGGTATAAATTTTTAATCTTATTTTCAAATAGACATAGAGATTAGAGTACTACATCAAAAGATCTTACAAATTCTTAATTCTATGCTATTAACCACTTATCAATAATCACTGTCTATAATTATTGCTTATATCTGTTTTTTTACTATTGTTTTTATAATAATATTTTTACTTAAAGATAAAGCAACTATTTATAAAATATTAAATGTAAAAGCTAAACTAGCTTGCATAATGACTAAGTCCACCATTTCACAATTAAACCATTAGCCAAAAATAAATTACAAATTTATTAACAATGATTTCTTTGCCAGGACAGCCTTCTCAAGTGCAAAATAATACAATATAGAACATATATTATCTTATCTTTCTATAATTCCAAGTTACATTCCAATTAGCTTTAATATCAAAATAACTTTTAAATGAATTAATAGCTTCAAAATCATAAATATTTGTTAAAAAACATTCTTTAATTTTCTTTCTTTTTCCATTATTTCCAGATAAAACCAATCTCAAGCTGCTCAAACATAATATTATGGATTAATATTTCTTCCATGAATAAGATACATTTTACTCTATTTTTATGAGTTTCCATTTTTCCCTTTAAGGTCAAACTATTTTAACATGTGCGTATATATTGTAACCTCACATCTGAGTTTACAGGTATTTCTTTCTTGTAACTATTTTTCTTTATTATATCTATTACAAAATATTAAAAGTCATGTATATAAAATAAATTTTAAAGGGTTTGAAATTATAATAATAAGTGTAAAATTAGAATATGTTAAAAAAATTATTTTAAAATATTATTATTTTAAATAAAATAAATGTTGCTATAGAAACCAGTAACAAGTGATTGCGAGGATGGATAAAAACATTAAGTTTATCTGCTTTCCAAGAAAGGGAGGAAAGGATTGTTACTTCTTCATCATGTCTTATATTATATAGAAGTCAATAAAATTTGTAAAAATTATTTAAGAGAATAGCATGCATTTTATGGAGTACAGAATCCTCCAGTATGTTTTCCCTCATCTTTCTAGCTTTGTAGCTGAATATAGAGCTATAATCAAAGAAATGCCTAACTTTGATTTTGCCAATTTATTCATCACTATTCAATTCTGAAGAAATATTTGACATATACTTGCTATAAAAAGAAAACTAGCTATCTAAAGTGATTATCCTATAGAAATGTACTTTTATAATTAATCTGTGAATCTACCTATTTTAAATGCTCAGAGAAAAATTGCAATCGAAACTCTCATAATAAAAACTGCCACAGAGTAAATCAAAATAAGTTAAAATGTTAGCAATGCATAGTAGATAGTTAAAATTGATAACAATGGCCATATTCCCACATTTACTGAGACAAAATATATGTGAGCTCACAAAGACATTAAGGTAATTAACTAAACTTTTTATAGTTATTCTCAATGAGCTATTGTAAGCTACAAAGATTTTTCCCTACTTATGCAGGATCATCATATAATTTTTAAATTGTACATATGTAAATACATTATTATTATTTTATATATAAATCTTATGTATGTAATTTGTATTTGCTTATTGTTTTTTTTTTGTTTATTGTGTATTTCTGATAAAGAGTAAATGTTGAAATGCACATAATAAATAAATAGTGAATTGAATTATTATTATTATTATTATTATTATTATTATTATTATTATTATTATTATTATTATTATTATTATTATTATTATTATTATTATTATTATTATTATTATTATTATTATTATTATTATTATTATTATTATTATTATTATTATTATTATTATTGTTATTGTTGTTGTTATTGTTATTATTATCATCATCATCACCATTATTATTATCATCATCATCATCATTATTATTATTAGCAGCAGCTTTCAAAAGAACTTCATTGCATATAACAAGAAAAGAGTTACATTAAGAACTATTTTTCCAAATTGAAGTTAATATAAACAAATTGAAAATTGTAATTTGGAGGGGGGCAGCAAAAGCAAGAAATATGCATGTGGTTTACAAAGTTGAGTTTCCATTTTTTTGCATATACATCCAATCAGTTTTTTACATTGACAAGGCTCTTAGTTTTCTCTTTTATTTGTCTCTTTTCATGCTATAATTTTAAGCATTGATGCAATATGGACCAAGTGGCCATGTACATCTCTTGGGAAATGATTTTTTATCCCTTAAGCAAAATAGTTCCATTTTATTCCAGAATGTATTTGGGTGTCTTCTTAGATTGTTGTTTTTATCATTCCTCATCAGAAGTACAAGTTGATTATTTATCAGATAAGGTAATAAAATATTAGGTGGAAGGGAGTAACAATCAGGAAATATAATTGAATCTGCATGGAAAATTGTTTTTATGTGGGTTCAATTTGATAATTGCTTGTGACTATTATAGATTTGTCAATCAAAAATAAGTTGTATGTAGGTACTCTATTACGTAAACAATCATCCCTTAGTTATCTTTTAATTCATTTAGTCTAAAATTAATTTGAAAAATATTGTATTTTTTTTATTTCATTGTTAACTTGATTATTACCACTTGTTAAAAGAGCAGTTATTGTTACAATATATGTATACATATATATATATAAACAAAATACATTAGAATAACTCTACAAACTTAAAAATGCCTATATAAAATAAATATATATATTTTTTGCAATAGCCAGTTTCTGGCTTTTTCCGCCATTATTTTTTAATTTTATATAGGCATTTTTAATTTTGTAGAGTTATTCTAATGTATTTTGTTTATTATGTTTATATCACTTGATATTATATATTGCAAAAACAAAAAAAATAATATAAACTATTATATGAAAGGTAATTTTATCTTTACTATTGTTCACTGAATTATTTAGAGTAATATCTTTTTTGTATGTTATTTTTTTTAATCATGAACAAGCGATGGTGGCCGAGTGGTTAGCACAGCTGCCTTACAAGTAGTTGTCCCGGGTTCGCTTCCCGACTGATGCTTTGACACATAAAAAAAAAAAAACGGAAAAAATAAAATTATATCTTATTTTTATTATCATTGTCAAACATGGCGATATGTATATGAGAAAAAGAGGGTGAGTTGTTATTAAAATAGAAAATTTATAAAAGAAGTGCTAAATGATACAAAAACCTAAAATTTTATATTACTATTATTTTTTTTTATAAATGATATATAAAAGAGAATAATACAAAAATCTGTTATATACTATTTTGATAATGCAAAACAACTCATATATTATTATAAATTTATATGTAAATTATCACAAAAGTTTATAAATGAGATAAATATAACACAAATAATGATCATTACATGTAGAGTAATATTAAAATGTAATATCTAAGTATTATTTTAAACTTAATTTCAATAACTTTCAAGATGTTTATCTAAACATTGTTCAGAGTTAAAGACTTTTACATCCATGTGTATTTAAAAAATATAATTTGTCTGAGAAAACATTTATGCATAACTAATGAACTCCATATAAATAGAATAATAAATGCAACATTTTGTTTTTATTGATGCAGAAAACTTAATTACAGTTTATGATTTTTTATCTTTCTCTCTCTCATTTTTTTCCACATTCCTTTATATTTACTGGACCTTAAGATTGAATTGTTAAATTCAATGGATTTTAGATCTAAATTATCAATTTCTAAAAATTAACAAATGTATTGACTGTCCAGCCTTAATTAATTCTCTGAATTAATTAGGAAATTCATCACTTAGACTTCAATGCTGAGATAGTCATGTGGAGTATGGAACTTGCTTCCAGCTAATAATTAGTCTGTATCATGAGTTCTGGTAAGACTCTTCCAGCTATGTAGTTAGCTTCCCTCGAGTTGGATCTAGTTCAGACATAGCAGTTTCCAGTCCATATGTAGACTTGCCTCACTGTGCGGATGTCTCAATAATGACTAGATAAATACCTTTGCTGATAGCAGAAGGTTTAATGGAGAGCACATTCTGTCGTTCAGGTTAACAGAAGCAAATGCTCTCCGCCTTGCCACCAAAAGGCTGACTATTTAAAGGCAGATCCCCTACCTTACTGGAAATATGCAGATTCAGTGCACAAACCCCTGTGATGATTTTAATCCTGTTGGATAGCAACTGGGTGCTAGCCAATCAGGCAAGGAATGTGGAATAGTTCACTTCTGAAGACAGGGTCAAATATGACATCCCTCCTCCTGGCTGAAATTAGCCCTGGAGGACATAGTCATTCAAATGCACTGGATTATGTTTTGTTTGCTTGGTTGGTTGCTCCCATTGATTGCTGTTCCTGTTTTCATCTTCTTCTCTTGATGAGCTTGTTTCTAGTTGTCTGCTGCTGTCTTGATATCTTCTGGTGTGTGGTTGAATCTTAGCTGTTTGTAATGGCGATGGTGATGATGACCATCTTAAGTTTGCACAACAATGTAGAGGCCCTTTGGTTGCATCATCAATGCTGGTATCCATCTTGTGGACCTATAGTACATATGACATAGTACTTTTGTTCCTATTTGGAATTTTATTCTGTTTTTATGCTTTTTGTTAAAGTCCCCTGTTTCATTAGTCTTCAACTTTGATAATGTTGTGAGCTGGTTCACTTTGATCACTTTGAACCCTGAGTGACTGAACCAGTCATGACCTATTAAATCATTATGGTTACCTAATGACACTACCAGTGGTAGGTAGATAGTTTTATTAGGCATAGTAATTTTTCCCATTGTTTGACCCAACAGTTTGATTTTATTCTCTTGGTAGTCTGATATTGACTTACTGCAAGGGTGCAGCTTATATTTATTCTTTTTATTAATGCTTGTCCAAGTCCTTGAAACTATAGACACTGCTGACCTTGTGTCAAGTTCCATATTAACTGGTGTCTCATTTATTATGAGTGTATAATAAACCCAGACTTGTTATATCTGAAATGGTTTATACAGGCAACTTGCTTATGCTTCTTATAAGTGCCTTTACTGTCTTTAAGAATAGACTTGACTGTTTGTCTTAATTTCAGACATGCTGCCTTTATATGTCCTGTATGCTTGCAAAATGTGCATGTTGCTTTGCAGTATAGACATTCTATATGCATGTGCATGTGCTCATTGTATCTGTAACAATACCTTAGACTATTCGATGCTGAATTATTTAAGCTGACTGAGTGCCTGGGTGATCCAGTGTTATTCTCAATATTTTGCACTTCAGACTTTATACGTCTTTTTAATGGTTTAGCTTGACTAGCTATTGTTTCTGCTCGTCTTGCTTGAACTACTGCTGTCTCAAAATCTAGGTCTGGAATCATTAACATTTTTAGCCTCAAATTGTGATCGTTTATGCCACAAATAAAATGATCACGAAGTGCTTCATTCATGAAATCTTTGAAATCACACTTCAAGGCTAATATATGAATTTGTGTTGCAAATTTTCTAGCTGTTTCTCCCTGTTCTTGTATGTTGAGATTAAAATGGTATCTCTGCATTATGGTCAAGGGTTTAGGAGAAAAATACTCTGTGGGAATTGTCAACACTCTATCAAAATACAGCTCAGTGAGGTTACAGCCATAGATTGAGACTTGAGTATTTCGTATGTTTTCAGATCTATTATGGTCATTAATATAGCTAACTTTAACTCAGGCTTTTTATATTGTTAGCCTGTAGATAAAAAAATCAAACACTAGTTATAATTTGGCCAGCTCTTAGGTTGAACCAGCTCAAAAGATTCCATAGAGCCAATTGCTTTAGCCATCTTTTTTTATTTATGCTGAGTAACAACTCGTACTTGTTTTTATTGTTACGTTATTGTAACTAACTCAACGAAGCTTTTAAACCAATAGAGCAAGCTTTTATGCTGTCTTGCAAGTAAAGCTTTCATGATTGGTTGAAGCTTCAAATTGACATGCCTTTATGTTTGTGGTCACTTTTATTCAACAGTTTTACGTTGTTATTTTTCTAAAAGAAAAATATCACCGTAATGAAATTACGGTAACGTAAAAAAATTTTCCAAAACAAAAAATAATAAAACAAATACACTCTTGCATATTTATTTCATGTTTAGATCTGTTGAAACTGGCATATTTTATACTACAATTTTTCAAGCCATGAGGGAAAAAATTGACTCTGTTACTGCGCCAGATTTGTTTAAACTGGCTTAGTTTATTCTAATTTTTCCAGCTATGAGGGAAAAACTTCTGTTACTGCACCAAATCTGTTATAACTGGCACAGTTTATTTTATAATTTTTCCAACCATGAGAGAATATTTTCTGCACGGCTGCACCAAATCTGTTCTGTTTGGTTAGGCTTGCAGGTTCATTTCCAAACCAACAGATACAAAAAGAACAACTATTCAGCAATTAATATGTATACTTTATTAGTACAAAATATATACAAGTTAAACAAATGAACAAATATAGTTGATAGACTTCAATGCTGAGATAGTCATGCGGAGTATGGAACTCACTTCCAGCTAATGATTAGCCTGCATCGTGAGTTCAGATAAGACTCTTCCAGCTATGTAGTTAGTTTGCCCTGAGTTGGCTCTAGTTCAGACATAGCAGTTTCCAGTCCGTAGGTGGACTTGCCTCTCCATGTGGATCTCTCAGTAATGACTAGATAAATACCTTTGCTGAAGGCAAAAGGTTTAATGGAAAGCATGTTCTGTCATTCAGGTTAACAGAAGTAATTGCTCTTTGCCTTCCCTCCAAAAGGCTGACTATTTAAAGGCAGATCCCCTACCTTACTGGAAACATGCGAATTCAGTGCACAAACCCCAGTGAAGGTTTTAATCCCATTGGATAGCAATTGGGCACTAGCCAATCAGGCAAGGAATCTGGAATAGTCCACTTCTGAAGGCAGAGTCAGATATGACAGTATATAAAAAGCTTATAATAAATTTAGATACAATAAAAAGAAACATCACCTTTAATAACTCATTTAAGGGCGAATGTCTCTTCAAAAATTACTCATAAAAGAAGTCAAGCATTGTTAGCCGAGATGTCAGTGCAGCTGCCTTGCAAGCAAGCAGTTGGTTGCAGATGGTTGTTGCGAGTTGGTCCGATGCAATGACATATGAAAAAAAAAAAAAAGATAGTATTAATTAAACTTGTCACTTGCTAACTAATGAGAATTTAAAAAATTTTCTATTGTTGTTTTATAATCTAGCTATGAATATTTAAATATCTATTTATCAACCAATGTTTTGTTAAATTTTGCAAATTGTAAACATGTGGAAAAACAATTTATCAATCAATTTTTAATATGTTATAGAAAATTTCAATTTTAGTCAGCCTGACTTTGAGCCATGACCTTAGACATGGGAGGTGGATAGAGTACCATTACATCATGAAGATTTCACAAATTTAATTTTTTATATATATTTAGAATATTCTAAATGTTAAATTTATATATTAAAATAAACATTATTAAATAAAATATCTATTGCTTAATAAACACATTACTATTGATATTTACTAAAGTTTTGAAACGAATATAAACATAATTCATTTGTTTTGGTTTGCTTTTGGTTTTTCAAAAAAGAAAAAAAAATCTAATGACTTTGCATAGACATGGAATTTAAAATGGATAGTTTAAGGTGAATGTATATATATATATTTAATCTGATTAATTTTTAAGTTTTGTAATATTTAAATAAATAAGAAAAATACTTTTAAATAATATGCCCCAAATGTTATCAACCTGTGAAGAACATATAGTGATTACATTTTATAATGAAGGTAATACATTAATTTCCTTCTGTTAGTAATTGTAAAAATATTAAAACCAAAATGTCTGTTGTTTAAAAAAAAAATTGTCTACGTGAGTGTGACTATAATATCAAATTCACCAAGAACTTTGAGCATTTCATTGCTGTGTTTCATTGAAATGGATGGTTGAATTGTTGGAAGGGTAAGAAGATTGAAACCTGTCCATAAAAATAATACCTAAAACTATAACAAAATTTGGATAAAATGTTTATTTAATACCGATATGTCTGTGCGATTTCTTCAAAAAACTATCAGAAACAAGCCTATTACAATGCGATTTGTTGCTTATTTTTTACATTGTTTTTTTTTTTTATGATTATTTTTTGCAAAAAAAGTATAATGGTTTTTATCACTGAAAAAAGTTTTGAGCTCTAAAAATTATTTGCATGCTTTATGAAGAAGGCTGACCCTGTTTATGTTGCGCATCTTTTAAAACTAATTAACATTAAAAAGCTATATATATATTAAATTAAATCTTACTATCGGAGACTATTCAGCTTCAAACAATATATATCATTAAAATTAGATGAAACTAATTTTAGAAATAATTGTCTATACGTTCACTCTATTGAAGCATCTTACTTTTCTATATAAATACATTTATTTATCTATCTTAAATATTAGAGAGCATAAATAATGCATATAACAAATGAAAAGATTATTTAATATCTAAAATAACGTACAGACTTTTTTTTATATGTCAAATGCGTTGACCGAGAAGCAAATCCGGACCAGCTGCTTGGAAGGTAGCTATGCTAACCACTAGGCCACCAACGCTTGACAAAGTACAGACCTTTATCATTCATTTAATGTCATTTCTATTAAATATACACAGAATATCATTAAAAAATTAGTGCTTTTTTTTTAAACTTCATTCGGTTTTTCATTAATTGATACTTTTATAGTAATTCAAATGTCCTAATACCAGACAATTAATTAATGCATACTGGTTATAAATTATAATATCAGCTTAAAAATATGAAACAAAATATTCAAAATCTAAACATTACCCAAATTAAAAATGGAGATTGACACTAAACTGTCCATAAAGAATATCAGAATTATATGATAAAAACATGAATCATGAATAGAATATTTTACATAATGTGATAATTTATTTAAATATGATGCTACTAATCCTACTGTTGTTTAATTAATTTTAGATAATCCAATATATTAATAAGAACAGTAAAAATAAACCATATTAATAGTAATAATTTTATTCTTTATAAAACTGTGCCAAAATTGTGAATTTCTTTTTAAAATAAATATATACAGATTCATAGAAATTTATTTCATTTAATTTACCTGGAATAATAAGATCAATATGTAAGAATCAATTTAATATTTTTTTACTGACTAAAACAATAACATCAAAAATACCACAGATAACAATTTTTCATAAAACTTACTAAAGATTTATTCTTTAGCCTACAAAAAGCTGTCAACATATGCTGAAGACTAAAATTTATACAAATAAAAGTCATAAAGGACTGGAAAACTAGAAAAAAACACTACAAAAATTAATTATTCTGCAAGGAAAAAGTCAGCAAAACAATTCTGTATTAACAAAGAATGGTTTACCACTCATACCCTGCACAGTGGTAAATCTAAAGCTCAAAGTCCAAGATTCAAACTCTGACATTTTTGATTCTTGAACTTCCTATAAACTTCCAAGCAATAAACTGTGTGATTTTTTTATCATATAATTATTAATACTGACTGAGTCCTTGTCATTTTACTTTATAATAAATTGTCATAAAGCACTTACACATACTCTTTTCCATTATCAGTAAATATAATTTAAAATGTAATTTTCTATACGTTCTTGACAATATAACCAAAACAAATATATAGGCAAAGGATTTATAGTATTAAAATGATTATAATTATTTTAGCATTATGAAATAATTGTAGAAGTACATTGTTTCTTTTTATCCACATATAACATTTACATCTAAATTAAAAATATTGGGTGAAATAGATTTAAAATATTGACCCTGCATCTTGTGTTAATCATAGTTCCTATGTTGGACATGGTATCTCATTTGTTGATACAGCTTCTAGAATTAATAAAGAATAACCCATTTAATTTGCAAAGAATTACTCAAAACTTTATGAAGAACTTTAAGACCAGAATTTGCTCTCAATTTCTCACAGCATTTTACCATGAAAATAACTAAACATCTATTTTACACAGTTCTCTTTCTCATGAATATTTGTTTTATTTAAAATAAATTACTCATCATGGATTTTTTGTACAAACTTATGTATTTAAGTTTAGGCTTCTCAGTGGACAGAATCTAAAATCAGATAAAAATATTGCTTTTATATGTGGAATCATTTACTTATGATAGCTTCAACAAATCTATTAGTGGTTATTGTAAAATAAATAACAAGAAAATGCATGCATTTGTTTTACTTTATAATTTATGTTTTTGACATCCTGTGCAAGTTCCACAGTGTCTTCACATAGATTTTGATATTTTAATGTTAAGATGGTGCTGTAATTAATATCTTTTCTACTTTGTTTTAAGCTTATGTGTAACCTGATATTATGGTTTGTGATGGATTCCAGCTTTCCTTTCCCTGCAGCTGCAATTTTAATGCATTAGTTGATAAAAGACCTGAAGATGTCAGTATTATATGGACCTTATTGACTTAGTGACAGTATACTATTAACATGATGAAGATATGAGAGAGATGATCTAGAAGTCAATATAAATGAAAATTTCAGATTGCCAAGTGTTTTAGCCAAGGCTAAATAACAGCATACTGTTGGTTTGAAAAGAAAAATGTAATTTGCGATCATTTGTTTGCAAATGAAAACTTATGATGCAATCTTTTGTCTTTGAAAACAATTTATTTTTAAAAAACAACTCCTAAAAAGTTTTTTACAGCAACCAAAAGTTTTTACTGGGCAAATAAAATACTTTTAAAAATTTTAAAGGCAATAAATAATTTATTAACGTTTAGAATTTTTTCCCTTTTTTGATGATACTTATTCTTAAATATATCCTTCTTTTAATAACATTAAATTCAAATATCTAACATTTCATTCTTCTAAGTATTTGAATAGATAAATTACATCCAATAATTCTGTGTTCCATTGTTATAAATAAGGACTTTGTCTAGATATCTATCTTCATATTAAAAAATACTTATTATTAAAATTGATATAACTTAAAAGTTTACATTTGTAATAATTAAAGTTAAGATTATAAATATATTACATACAAAAAAGGTTTAATTGTAAAATAAAATATTCAAAAATGGAAAAAATTTAATGAAAGACTCACTAGGTCTTAGTCAAAATAGACAGGAGGAGTTTTCAGTTCTACAGGTTAAATGATTTTACTTTAATTATTTATTTTTTCCCTATCACAATTTGAGGTGGAAATTTTTGCAGCTGTAGTAATATTTTTTATAAATATCATATATATGATGTGAATTTTTATTACTTTTTTACCTGTAGATATGTGGAATAAAAATGTAGTAGAAAATCCATGTTTGTCAAATGAATATGCTTAAAAAAATACAAAAATATATTTAAAAAAAATTGGTTTGTACTGAGAGGCATGATGTTAAGCGTAATGTAAAGGAGGCTTACTTCATAGCAGAAAATTTCTTCACCATTAATCATAAAGAAGCATGTTTTGCTATATCAAAAAGATGGTCTAATTGACTCATTTGCATAGAGTTTGCATATTATACTGATAGAATGATTTCAACAAACGAGACAGAACTGGCTATGATTATGAGAAGTACAGTTTCTCGAAAGCACTCAGCCATTTTAATTGACTAATTGATATTAATTATACAGCTTTATGTTATAAGTGTGATAACACTATTTAATATTATCATAATTTGGACATGCGTAAAGTCATAAATCTACAAGTTATTACTTTAAAAAAAAAAAAAAAATTAACTTCAACAGGACACAAAATGTTGGGGGATAAAATAACATATTCATACATAAAAATAAATAAATAATAATATAGTCAGTTGTTTAGAAAGTCATGATTTTGAATACTCAAGTATATAGACTCAATAATTGATAAAATTGAATTCGTCATCCACTTTACTTTTTGGAGCACAAATTTAAGAACATTTAGTTTTAGAAATCATCATACTTTCCCTAAATTAAAAAAAAAAATTAGTTATGTGTAAAAAATTTAAAAATTAAATTCTAGCTCAACAAGATAAATTATGAACAATAATTTATTATCAAAAGACATTCTTATTACAAATGGAATACTTATTTATTAACTAGGTTACTAATTCTTAAGTAATTGTACATTGTATTAGCAAAATTAGCAAATAATGAACTTTAGGTGAACACAAATTAATATATATATTTTGAATTTATTTATAAAATTTAATTTTTGATAAAATTTTATAATAAAAATAGTAAGCTTATTTTCAAAATTTAAAAATAAATTGAACTCAATGTTTAAATCAATGAATATTTTATTTTGCTGTAATTATCGGCATCATTATAAATAGAAGTAAACAAACATGTTATTTATAACTTTAATAATAATAATGAAATATTCTGTTTGATAATTAATGGTTTATTTTAAATAATTAAAATACATTTTTTTAAAAAACGTTATTTTTAATATACATATTCTGATATTTTCCATAATAATACATTTCATAATGTTATCAAATAACGTAAAATTTTGAATAATACGTTTTCATCTCTTTAAGATAAAGGACAGACGCTTACTTGATATAAGTGAACATTAATAACTAGTCTATATATATTCTATATTAAATATAAATAAGATCTTTGTTTTTTTATAATAAAGTCCTTTGTTTTATTTAAGTCGTTTATAGTTTAATAGAAGAGCAATATAGACTTCAGACCACTCAAAGAAGTATGGAGAGATGCATGTTGGGAGTAACAAGAAGAGATCAAAAACGCAATATATGGGTAAGAGAATAAACAGGTATTACTGATCTCATTGAAAAAATTAAAAGATTGAAGTGATGTTGGGCTGGACATATTGCTAGAAGAGATGATAATAGATGGACAATTGAAATCTTAAACTAGATTCCAAAAGATTGTAAAAGACCCAGAAAGAGACCACATGTGAGATGGATGGATGAAATAAAAAAGTGTGCAAGGATGATGTGGAGAGAGATGGATTGAACTTGGAGAGACCTTCATCCTGCAGTGGATTGATAATGGTTGATGATGATGATAGTTTAAAAGCAACTTGGAGAGACCTTCATCCTGCAGTGGATTGATAGTGGTTGATGATGATGATAGTTTAAAAGCATATTTAGTAAATAAATTGTGACACCCACTAATGTTTGATTATTGCTCTCTAGTCTTTGCTACCTAAAGATATCTATTCTTGCTTGTATCAATTTCACAACTGATTTAAATTTTAAAATGTTTATAATACTGCCATGAATTGTATTTCATACTATTAACAAGCAGAATGAATATATTATTTTTTATTTTAAAGAAAATTATTATTTATGTCCTGATCACATTACTTTTTCTGTAAGATATCCTTAGTTTTGAAGTCTCAAGAGCTAATAATGAATGTGAATAATCTTAGAATGAATAATTGCCATCTATTAGTTGATCACATGACACTCAAATGTTACATCATTATTCATTCATGAAATTAATTACACAACATAGAAGTATGTAGTAAATGATATTTAATTTAGCAATAATTGTATGGATTAGTTAGTAAACTTCTCATCTTTATTTTATATTGTTTAGACTTAATTTTTATCTGATTGATAATGGCGAATATTAACTTTTAATAGAGTATTCCATCATCAGATTTTTAATTGGATGGACGGTTGAAGAATTGAAGTGTAAGTGGATTGAAGCCTGCCCATTAAAGTATGAAGATTGCCTATATTAATATATATCTGAGCACTTATTGCATATGTGTGTAGAGACGATAATCTGGACCAACTGATGATTGCTGGTTTAACATGAAATACGTATGTTGGTGGTTATTTATCTCTTCGACATATATGGGTTTATTAAGTGTATCAGTGTTATGAGATGGAGTGCAGAGTGGGGGGTCATGTGAAAGTCTGTGCTCATATATCCTATATATTACATTTTATGAAAAATATGGTACTTACGTATAGATATATATACTGATGTTGTTGACAAAAAATCACAATCCATTTATGTAATAAATTGTTTTTTTTTTCACTAGTAAAAATTGTAATTATAAATATGTGACTTTTTTCGCATTAAATAGTGAAGCTATAATTATACTATAATGTATAATAGGTTTGCTTAGCGCTTTCGAGATTTAATGTTTGAATCTCATACGCATAGCTTTGTGAATGAAGACTATTCCATTAATAGAAGAGAGGCATGTTTTGCTCTCTCCAAACAATGGACTAACTAATTAAAAATTCAAACTCATTTGCATAGGTGTACAATAAATCATAACAGTCTCCATTCACAAAGCTATGAGTATGAGATTCCAACATTAAATCTCGAAAGCGCTAAGCAGACCTATTATCCATTTATGAAAAAAAATGGTTAAAATAGCTTATGGTTACATACAAGTCAGCAAAGTTTAAGAACACATAGAATCAATAATATTTTTAATCTTGCTATGACTAAAACATAGATTAAAAAGTAAAATATTCTACTAATTTAACTTATACACAGTCTATTTTCAAAATATATTCTTCAAAAATTATATACGTTTCAGAATTGTTCTAATAAATGATATGTTTATTCAGAATGTTTATAATTCTTTTAATCTAAAATGGAAGAAGTACTGCATTTTGTTGAGATTGTTCATAGTTATATGTATTTTTTTAATAAAGCAAATATAAATATTTACATAATTATGGAATGGTATTCAAAATGCTGCTTAACCATAAATTCAACAGTTTGATTATATAAGGAGGGTGGCTTTTAATAACATATTTATTATACACTAAAAAATTTGGTTATTTATTTATATGTTTGCCAAATATATAAAATATAAGATTAGAGTGTAGAATGAAAATAGCAAATTGCATTTCAAATTATTAAAAATAAGGAATTGTTGTTAAAGACAATTGCAAAACTATTATGGAACCGGAAAGAAAAATGTTTTTATAGTCAAGCGTTGGTGGTCGAGTGGTCAGCGCAGCAGCCTTACAAGCAATTGTCCCGGGTTAGCGGGTTTGCTTCCCGGTCGATGCTATGACACATGAAAAAAAAATGTGTTTATAATATAAAATAAGTAACTGCAAAGCGGAAGTAACGACCCCCCCCCCACTGAGTTACATAGTATCAAAAAACAATAAAAAGATAGTTACTTCCACTTTGCAATTATAGTTATTTAGTTATTTATTAGTATAAAATAAATAAATAAGAAAATTTGATATTTGACTAAAATGAAATGATTAAATAACATAGTAAAGAGCATCAAAGATTTAAAATATTTATTAAATCACATCCTGAGCGAACATGGAGGATGGTGTGTGAAAATTATGGTCAACATGTAACTTATTTCTAAAAACAAATGAAACTGTTTGTCAGGAAGTTATAACTGAAATTCAGATCAGGTGACTTATTGAAGTGAGAAGAAAATGATAGCTTTATTGAAGAAATTAGTAATAAAATTGACAGCTAGTATTGATTAATTGTAACAATGGACATTTATCATGATAATGATCAGAAAATAACTTAGCACTGGGAAGAGAATTTTTAGTATGAAGTTACAACCCTCCAAACTGATAAAAAATGGACTGACTATTATTCTCGTAGTTTCTTGAAGTTGGAAAAATGATATGCTAGAAAATGTAAAACAAAATTAATCCTAACACAAATATATTGCCAGTAGATAAGACAACCACAAATATAACATTGTAGTGGATTTATAAACAACCTACTTATAAGCCAAGAGGTAAACTGCCCCAAAAATATGTACTATCTTGCCAAGGATTTTAAATGTTATAACTATTTAAAAAAAACAACTTCAAAATATGCTATTGATAGATTAAAAATATATAATGATATATATATTCATAGTATTATTTCCAGGAGCTTCCATGTATTAAAAATTCAATAGCTAAATAGCTGATGTTTTAGTACAATAACAGTACTTTACTATTTTTTTCTTTTGTTATTTTTTTCTCATTTTCAAATTCTATTGGTTGAGAAGTTTTATAAAAATATTTTATCCTCCAATAGCTTTTTCCAAATATTGTTTTTTTTTTTTAATTTACATTTTTTATTTATTCTCTTAGGCGTTTCAAAAATCTCTTTTGCTTCTTTTAGCAGCTTCTGGTCATATTGTTCAATTTTTATCATTGTTAGTTAATTTAATGTGTGAATAAATGGTTGATGAATTAAACTCTAAAGGAATTTGATCTTTAGGGTATGGTGTGAATTCTCTTTATATATGATAGAACAATCTTAATTTTTGAAGTAACAAAATCTTTTTTTCTAATTATATAAAAAAGCCTTATTAATAATCCTGTGATTGAAACCATTATGAAGAAGCATTTTTTCAGTAGCATAGATATCTTGAAGAAAATTACTGTTATTAAAAAGTCTCTTAGATCTGTTTAACAATATCTTTGTCACTGAAAATAATTATGCTGGATGGTGATGAGAAGAAAAATGTGCATATCCCCCAGTGCATATTTGCTTTCTATATATACCATGGGATAAATAATCACCCTTCTTTCTTTCAATTAAAACATCTAAGAATAGAAATTGGTTATTTTATTTGCTTTCTATATATACCATGGGATAAAGAATCACCTTTCTTTCTTTCAATTAAAACATCTAAGAATAAAAATTGGTTATTATTTTTTACTTCCATAGTTAACAAAGACATTGTTAGATAGAACTAAGAGTCTTTCTAATGACAGTCATTTTTTCAAGTTATTTATGCTACTGAAAAATGCTTTTTACGTATCCTACATCAAGGCAAGTACATTTATTAACTTAATTAAAAGTCAATTTCTTGGGCCTTCCGTTGATCTTGCCAGCGCCTTTAACAAAATAGGATGTAAAGGAAGATCTTTTATAGCTGATCTGTGCATTGCTTATAGGAATCTACAGGATGATGTGAATGTGTCCAGTTTAGAAAATATTAAATATAAAGACTTAAGTAATCATTTTAAAAGTCATGGCTATGCATGGTTGGATATATCAAAGAAAAATGTGTTAAAAAATATATATGCACCCCAATCCTACTTGAAATTTGTTTCCAAATTAGTGAATGGCTTGTTTCCAACAACTAAGGTTCTAAATGAAAGACTACATATGAATTTAGACCCAGTCTGTTTGCTGTGCAAATCTGGTAATGAGACTTTTCAGCATCTATTTGAAGAATGTTTGGCATTTAGGCAGATAAGAGCTAAAGTGTTCCACAGGCCAATCATAAACTTAAAACTTTTGCTTAGTCAGTACATTGAGAAATTTAATCCTCACAATGCAATGGTGACTGTGCATACCCTTAAGACAATATGGTATATACGATGTATTATGATATTTGACAACAAGAAATTCAACTGGCTGAAGAAACTCTATAGCAATTGGGAAACTTATTTCAGTCAATGTCTGAAATACTTGCCAAGGAAGATGATGAATCGAATCTGGGGTGGTCCTGGAATGACTCTGTGTGAGATTCTTGAATAAAGGTTTAATTCTTATGTGTGGCTTATTCCTTGGGCCAATTAATCATTTTGTTACATGCTTTGCTCATTTGACTTGCATGTCTTAGAATCTCCTTCTGGTACAGTGAAACAAGTCAATCTCCTTGAGTCTAGGATAACTAATTAATTGCCTGCAGACTTTTTGTCTTAATAGTGGAATATATCAAATTCTTTGTGTTTTGGTATACAAAACTGTAACATATTTATCATTTGTTTAATTACTTCTATAAATTGTAAATATTTATTGTGTTAATAAAGGTTTCTTATTTTTTTTAAAAAAATGCTTTTTCATAACGGTTTGGATCACAAGATTATTAATAGTCATGTTTCCCTTATTAAAACATTCGTTATTAAGAATTTATAATGTTAAATTAAAAGGTTTAATTGCATATAGTTGTTTTTGATAGCAATCATTATCATGCTTTGAAACAATCATTACATAACCACAATATATGGATTATCACTTATATGGAAGAGTTTTAAGTATTCAATACTGTCCTGAATACTGAAAGTTGTTCAAGGTTAGATTTTCCAGTTATTTTTTAATTACAATTCATGAACTAAGCAAGAAAATATTTAAAAAACTGTTTTACTCTATTGAAATCATGACATCCAGAACAGTCTGACCTTTATTTACTTTATAAATCTAAACAAATAGTTGATTTTCTATCCCAATTGTTTTATTATTTCATCCAAAAGATGACTAGTTAAAATCAGTTCTCTCCCTCATTATTTATAATTTATTTTTTGTTTGTATGTATATATATATATATATTGTGTGTATATATACATAATATATAAAGAGCCTGCTAATAGCTCTAAACAAACTTATTTATTTTATTATTTATGATAAATACTACAAGAGAAATTATCTGAAGCCTTTATCTATGATGGTCCCCATCCCCGTTTCAAGCTATGGTTCTCATCAACAAGGAGCTAGGACATTAGATTCAAATATTAACTCAAGCCAAGCATTTATCTAATTCTTAAGTATTAAGAAAAAGATCCAAATCTTCAGACACCTACATGTCTTCAAACTCAGTTCTTTAACCAAAAAAACTATATGAGCCTGAACTAAATTCAGTCATCCTATATAATAGTAGGCTTAGCAATTTAATATAGCCAAAGCCCTAATAGCAAAATTATAATATTAGTAAAAATCAGTCTATGTCACATGACCTATATAGCTTGTATTACCAATATGTAATATATAAAGAGCCTGCTAATAGCTCTAAACATATTTATTTGATTATTTATGATAAATGCTACAAGAGAAAATATCTGAAGCCTTTATCTATGATGATCCCCATCCCCAGACTGGTTTCAAGCTATGGCTCTCATCAGTGAGGAGCTAGGACATTAGATTCAAAATATTAACTGATGAGAGCCATAGCTTGAAACCGGTCTGGAGATGGGGACCATCATAGATAAAGGCTTCAGATATTTTCTCTTGTAGCATTTATCATAAATAATAAAATAAATAAGCTTGTTTAGAGCTATTAGCAGGCTCTTTATATATTACATATTGGTAATACAAGCTATATAGGCAATACAATCTACATAGGTCATGTGACATATGACTGATTTTTACTACTATATATATATATATATATATAAGGGACTTGAACTCAGACTTTTAGCTTTCTATAGCTATGCATTCCATTTTATACAACAGATACACATGTATTAAAAAAATGATGTCCAATATTCATATTATATGCTTAGCTAGCACTCATCAGTTGGTCCAATTCACCATTTCCCATACATATATACAATCAGTGCCAAGTTTTATAATGGAATAGCAAATCTTCAAACTTCAATGGGTAGGCTTCAATCTTCTCTATCCTCTAACTCTTCGAACATCCATATCATCAGATTTCAATGATATGGATGACTGAAGTGTTATAGGGTGGAGAAGATTGAAACTTGTCCATTAACATTTGAAGATTAGCTATATTAATATAAAATTGAGCACTGATTATATATATATATATATATATATATATAGCATTGATATATATATATATATATATATATATATAAATGGAAAATGGTGAGATCTGGACCAAATGATGAGTTCTGGTTCAGCACTAAATACATATATTGGAGATCATTTATCTGTTTCACATGTATGGGGACATAGGTATCTGTAATATAAGATGGAGTGCAAAGATGTAGATAGCTTGAAAGTCTGAGTTCAAGTCTCTCCTAATTACTTTAAGTTTAGTTCAGACAGTGTACTTATATTTTGAATGTTATATATGTACAGTAAGAGAGATCGATGAAATGTTTTTATGTTGATTAAAAGCTTATGGAATGCAAATCATTAATGCTATTTATTAATTTAATTAGTTGCATATTTTTTTCAGCATAATGCTTAATTAACACACAGACATATGTGTATATATTGAAAGAAATATTTTCATAAATGAAGGATGAATTATAAGTCATATTAACTTTCAGGAACAACTATGTAGAATATTATGTATAACTATTGTCTCTTTGGCAAATAAAAAGATACAACATTTATCTTTTTCTATTTTGTTCTGTGGTTTAAAACATATTTTACTTTTGTCTATCATTCTTAATTAAATTTTAAAACAGGTAAATATCATTTTTATTAAATGCAGTTATACATTTTAATATTCTACACTATTGTTCTTGAAAATTAGGATGAATTATTATTTATATTTTAGTTTATTTTAAAGTGCAGAAAGACTATCATTATTCTAAAGGCCAGGAATTTGAACCCTAGTGCTTTTATCAGGAAAAAATTATAATTGTCAAAATGTTTTAAAAAATATGCTATGTTAATATATGGAATACATAATGATTCTCAATGATACATAAGATATAACATCAAATTGATTGCAATTCTACACTAAAAATTAATTTTTACTGACAAATAAAAATAAAAACTATCATGCCATTTTTTAATGCCAGATTACTCTAAGACTTTGGCACTTGGGGCAAGCTTTAAAAATGCACATTGCATGAGAGGCGATATTGCTTAACTTAGCACAATGAAGAAAACTCTTAAATACATAACATTAACTTTATCAGAACAGATATAAAATCGAACAGTTGAACACCATTTATTCATTTAAATGAAATGTTTTAAACTTTAGTCCCAATAACAAAAATAATGCTTTGAATTAATTGTCAAAACATATCCACAATTTAACTAAAGTGATGTGTTTGAGATTTTTGTAGTGTCTGATAAGTATGTATAAATTTATAACTAGGGATAATCCTCTTAGGATATTTGATAAGTTTTTAAAATCTTTTCTTACATTTGCATCCACTCTGCAAAAGTGTTTTTTATTAAGTAAATTTTAGTTGAGACATAGGTATAATTGGATGCATATCATAATACTTTTACTATAATAAAAACTAATGTAACACATTTGTAGAGATTATTCAGTTTATCATTCATTTTACTGAAATAACTGGATTGTTAATAAATTACACAATGAAATTAAAACAAGCAAAACTTTCCATACAGTAATGCCACTCAGTGCAAGCCAGAGTAATCAATGGATGCCAGAAGGCTTGT
The DNA here is from genome assembly GCA_028023455.1 of Epiperipatus broadwayi. NCBI lineage: Eukaryota > Metazoa > Onychophora > Udeonychophora > Euonychophora > Peripatidae > Epiperipatus > Epiperipatus broadwayi. The sequence continues at coordinate 79,567 of JAQFVV010006452.1, read as the reverse complement.
GCATAAAATCCCTATCTTAGTTAAGATCTAGGTGCAGTGCTCTCAGATCCAAGCCTCCTCATTGATGAAATCCACAAACTAGAAACGAGTCTGTGGATATTGGATGAGTATGCACTTAATAGGGATTTTATGTACAAGCCTTCTGGCATCCATTGATTACTCTAAATTGCACTGAGTGGCACTACTGTATGGAGAGTTTGGCCTGTTTTAATAACAGTTGTGAGCAATCATAAGAAATGGCGATCATGTGATGTTTAGTTGTTTAAATTACATAGCACAGTTTATTCAGAGTTACAAAATTTGCTAAAAGGTTTAAATTATTTACTGCAATTTCTAAGTTTAGAAACTTTAAATCTATTTGAAAGTTTTAAAAGTACTAGACATTAAAAATGTATCAAAAATTTTGAAAAACTATACAATGCTTTCATCATTTGATTTATTATTCAGAGAGATATATGAGTGACTATTACTCAAGTGTTGATTTAGAAAAATGAGTTCAATTAAATTAATTTCAAACTAGAAACACTTCATATATTTTTTATATCATAATTAACACAGAATCATTTTTCTGATTTAATTTTGATACTATTCCATTAGTATATCTTTTAGAAAAGCCAGGATTAACATTATAACCCGAGCAAATAACATTAGTATAAAAAAACAAATTGAGTTGACAATTTATTTATTATCAAAACTAAATATTAGTTTTACAATTTATAACAATAAATGGTGAATGTTATTCAATAAAATTATAAAAAATAATTTTGCTTACTTTTTAAACAACTCGTTGCTTAAACTGTAGCTTGAACATTTGAAAAGTCTAAATAATAAAAATTAAAAAGAAAAACTTTTTTGTAGGTATTGTAATGTTCATGTTCAAATTTAATATTACAAATATTATTATTAAAGCATGGTTCATCGTCATCATCATAAACCATTATCGATCCACTGCAGGATGAAGGTCTCTCCAAGGTCAATCCATCTTCTCTGATCATTAACTTCTCTTCTCCACACTTTCTTATTTCATCCATCCATCTCACATGAGGTCTTTTTCTGGGTTTTTGACAATCTCTTAAAATCCAGTTTAAGATTTTAATTGTCCATCTATTGTTATCTTTTTTAGCAATATGTCTAGCCCAACTCTACTTTAGTCTTTTAATTTTTTCAATGAAGTCAATAACCCCTGTTTGTTCTCTTACCCATACATTGTGTTTTTGATCTCGTCTTGTTACTCCCAACATGCATCTCTCCATGCTTCTTTGAGTGGTCTGAAGTCTCTGTATTGTTATTTTGTTAAGTGTCCAAGTCTCAGATCCATAAGTAAGAACTGGTAAAACACATTTATTAAAAACCTTCCTTTTCAAACACATCGGCATATTTCCTTTTAGTATCAAGTTATTTCTACCAAAAGCACTCCAACCAAGTTTAATTCTATGATTAATTTCATCCATTATGTTTTCATCTATATTAATAATCTGATTAATAAGGAATTTGTAGCTGCTAACAACTACATCATCTGTAAAATCTAAATGACTTAAATAATCTTCACTTACTTTCACTCCTTTAGCTTCCCATTTTAATCAACAAAATACTTCTTGCAGCACTGCTGTAAAAAGTTTTGGAGATATGGAGTCACCCTGTCTTACACTTTTCTCAATGTTGACTTTCCTGGTATCATTATGTAACTTAATTGTTGATGTTGCATTTTTATAAATATTTTTAAAAATATGAAAATATCCTGGATTTATACCTTGATGATCCAATGCTTTAATCACTGAAAAAATGTTTATAGAATCAAATGCCTTGTCATAATCTATAAATCCAAAGCATAATAGCAACTCGTATTCATTTGTCCTTTCTATAACTTCTCTCAATAAGTGGATATAATCTATTGTACAAAAAAAAACCACTTTTAAATCCAGCTTTTTTTGTAGTTGAGTTGTAATTATCTTGATAAAAATTTTGTATAAAACTGATAATAGGCTGATAGGTCTGTAATTTTTAATATCTTCTTTATCACCTTTTTAAAATATTAATATCAATACTGCATTCTTCCAATCATCTGGTACATCTTTATCATTTAGACATTTGGTATATAATTTTGCTAATATTTCTATTTCTTCACCTGCTTCTTTTAATATATCAATTATAATTCCACCATTCCCTGGGCTCTTCCTTTCTTCATAAATTTAATTGCATGTCTCACTTCTTCATTTAGGAAGTAATTGTTCTTTATTACTATATAATTCTTGATAGATATCTTCTACATATTTCATGATGTCATTTCTCTTTTTAGTAATAATTTTGTCTTTTTTTCTTATTGCAGATATAAATTTCCTACTAAAACCAAAACGTTGTTTTACACTCTTGCAATTTTTATTCTCTTCTACAGTTTTACTTGCTAGTTCACAGTTATACTTTCTTATATCATTTTCAACTCTTTTCCCCACCATTTTACAAAAATTAAGGTATTCAATCCTTTTTAATGCATCATTTTTGTATATTTTCGTATTCTTTTTTTTCTTCCTAAATTTTCTATTCTCAGTAGAAATTTATGCTTTTTTCTATCAGCTACCTTTATTGCCATTTTTAAAAGTGTATCAGTTATTTTTTTAGTAATTTCATTCAAATCTGAATCATGCTCAAAATCTACTAATACTTGAAACTGATTTGTAAGTTCTAATTTAAATTTATTAGAATGTTTCTGAATATTAAGAATATCAACTGTAAATATTGTATTTCTTAACAATTTTTGTCTCTCTAGTTTTGCATTAATACATATCTTACATCTTACTAATCGATGATCACTTCCTGTGTTAAATTTATTAAGAACATTACAATCTTGAAATATGTATTTTCTGTTAGTCAAAATATAATCCAATTCTGCTGTACCTTCATTTGGATGCTGCTATGTCCATTTCCTTTTAACATTTTTCTCAAAAAAAGAATTCATAATATAAAGTTTTTCTTTTTCTGAAAACTTTACAAGTCTATGTCCTCTCTCATTTCTATTACCATAACCAAAATTACCTACAGCTCATCTTTCATTTGTTTACCAATTCTGGCATTAAAATCTCCCATAACAATTTTAAAATGTTGTTTACTCTGATCAAAAGCCTTTTGTACATCCATATAAAAATTTTCTACTATTTCAATAGATATATCAAAATTCTATATAGATGACAAAAATGTACACTCATAATTTTTTTCATAGTATTATATGCATAAAAATATATTTGATTTTATTATTAATAAAACATGACTTCTATATGAAATCAAATTACTTTCAATTAGTTTTTTTTTTTTCACAATTATAAACTTTTGTAAATATCTTATTTTCTTCGCAGAAAATAACATAAGTAAGTGTATAATCGTAGTTTTATATTTTCTATGGGAATAGAATTCCTGTTTAGTATTTCCTTAGAGTTTTAAAAAAAATAAAAAGTACACATATTATGGGGCTGTTAATTTAAAATCTAAATCATTATTTTTGTTACTTGTAACCCAAACAAAATATTACTATATTCACTTAAATGTTTTAAATAATGATATGACCAAACAGTATGCATGATAAATTAACTGATAATGCGTTAAAAACTCTTTATCCATAATGATACACATAAAAATAAAAATTTGGTTACAAATCTTTTATCAAGTTTCTCAAAATCTAAATAGAAAATTCAAATACTTTTTAATATTAAAAACTGTTTACATTATGTTTTTAATTAGTTTTGCAATGAAAATATTAAACTCATTAATTGGCACTGCTTTAATATATTGTATAATAAAATAGAATTTGGAATGTAAAAATATTTTGCATACTGTGGCAAAAACATAAAATAAATTAATAACAATGAGTATAGACACAAATACACCATGATTTATGTTTTAACTGCAATTATTATGTTTACCGTATAATACTAAATCATCCATGCACTTTACTACTGTTACACAATGCTTTATTTACCACCCTTTTTTACAGTTTACAGTTTTGATTACCCAAGCAATCTTCTTTGGAACTTTATATCTCATAGCCTCAACTTTATGTTTTATAGACTTTTTTAGTTATGTTTAATTTAACATTACATTTATTTACATATGGCTATATAAAGAAATTAAAATTTTTACACAGTATTTATAATTAACATAATATTTTTAATTTTAAAAAATGTTGCTATAAATTATACATCTTTCTGATTTTTTTGATTAAATTATAATAAATAAAAATTAGAATCAAATTTCTTAATTATCATTATGATCAAATGCAACAATTTTATTAAAGAAGATTTGGATTTAGTTTAACTTTTATTCTCAATTTCATCCTTGAGCAATTTTCACTTAGTTTGAATTGATTCTTAGTTCAAAGATGTTTGAATTTATTTCAATAGAATTAATATTTACTTGAAAAAAAAGTTGGATGTATTAACTACTATTCATTTTTACTTTTAATTCATCTCAATACAGTACTTTTAATAAATATTCTGTTGTAAAAATAACTGATAAAATTGTATTGTTGCTAAAGATCAATCATTTAGTTTAAATTCTATATAATCTGATAAGTAATTTTATTAACAATACAGAATATATATACATGATAATCAAAACAAGTTATAAATTTCGTAACTTGCTTTAAGCTTGCATTTTATGGTCACTAGATGGAGCTTTACCAATAGCTACTAACAAGCTTTGTTTACATAAATGCCAAGAGAGATAGAATTTAAAATCTCTATCATTGTCACCCACCTTCAGACCAGATGGTTTCAAGCTTATTGGCTCACATCAGTGAAGGTTTGGGAGACTAGAAACTAGATCTAAATATTAATCTAACGTCAACATTTATCAAACATGTTTCTATCAGTTTGATAAATGCTGATTTTAGTGTTAGTATTTAGATCTAGTTTCTAGTCTTCCAACCTTTCACTGATGTGAGCCAACTAGCTCGAATCCAGCTGGTCTGAAGGTGGAGACAATAAAAGAGATATTGAATTCTATCTCTCTCAGTGTTTATGTAAACAAAGCTTGTTAGGAGCTATTGGGAAAGCTCCATCTAGTGATTATATATATATATATAATGGTTTTAAAAGAAATACCATCAAGTGAAATATATATATATATTGTAACTTTTTAAGTGATTCATTGTGATAATAGAGTATATAAGATGCATATAATAGTCCAACATTAAAAATTTTAAAAATATAACTGGCACTAATAATTTAATATATGACCTTTAATAGAGAATTTAGGAGAGATATTAAATACACATTTTTATTAGTAATTGTTTTCATTTTATATATCAGTTATGTAATTTTAATAATAATATATTTTTAAAATTAATTATAATAATAATAATAAAATATTATGACTTAAATATTTTTACTAAAGTATTTCTGTGAAGCTGAGTAAATAAAGTATTTTAAATTTCAATTAAAACATTGTTTGAGTTTTATCAGTTTTAAAATATTTATTAATTTTTTTTTGTGTGTGTTAAATTTTAAAATAAGTTAAATATTCAAGAACTGATAGACAATTTTCACGTTGGTTTCCATATCATGTTTGAGAGATATTAATAGAATTAACAGAAGATCAGAGAAGGGTAGAAATCACTAAATAATGTAAATCATTGTATAAAATATTTATAAAATTCATAAAATTATAAAAATATTTTATTTTATAAAACAGTTATATAAGTCAATTAATCTTAAAAGAAATGAATGTAAAATACTTTATAGAAGTTTAACAAGATGGTAGAGTAATTTAAACTAATTTCTTTATCAGCATCACAGGTTACAATCTGGGAAGTCAATATACAATTTCAAAGTACTAATAAGGGAAAAAAATTGCCAGTATATATTATTATTACAAATGGAAAAATGGTAAAGGATAAAAGTACTCCATCACAAATAATTAAAAAGTGGACAATAAGTCACATAAGAAAATGTTTTCACTTTATCCCTGCTTTATTGAATAACTTAAGTAATAGTTTGACTAATAAAGAAACCAAACAAAGAAAAAAACTATTAACTTCCATGAATTAATAAATAGAATTTATAGAACTTTAATATAATGTATAATTGAGATGAAAGGTTAAAGAAAATAATTAGTACTGTCAATCAAAGTAACTTGTACTATTAAAATTAAATGTACAAGATAAATATTTAAGAATGGACATTTGTAATAGTTTTATAAAGCAGCGGGACTCTCTGCTTTCACCTGTAAGTCTACATGATGATACTTGGGTGAAAGTTTCGTTTTCCTCTTAGTCTTATTAAGATATCTTTTTCTTTGCATTGACCTTTTCCAAATAATTATTTTTTATTTTTTTCCTTTTGGCTGTAATAAGTTTCATTCTGAATGCTATGTATTTTTTTATAAAGTTTAACTGTATATTCCTATGTTACTATGTTTAATAAATTTATTTTAAAATAAAAAAAATGCACAATTTACAAAAGGAAAACACTTATAACAACTCCTGGCTTATTTTAAGATATATAAAAAATTATATTACCACTAAGACTTTCAAAATTTTTGCTTTAGCTTTTGCAATTTATTGAAGAGGTATATACCTTTATCCATTTATAGTTGTAGTTATCCAGGTGGTTAGTAGAGTCTTATTTGTAGGTGGCTTTAGGAGGTCAGCTTTCTAAAGATATATGTTTTCATGACATGTTGGATGATGAAGATTTTGCTCAGAGCATGGAATTTGTCTTGGTCATGTGCCTAACCCAGCATATTTTGAAAAACACTACTAACAATTGGTTCACAACTGCAGGCTACTTGTTCTAAATTATTCTCTGATGAGTAGAATATAATAGAAACTACTGGATAAATCCACTCAATGATTAGCTTGAATTTAAATAGGGTGAATTAATAAATGAATAGCTTCTGCCTAGCTTGGAATGCTGTTTGAATGGAATAATATATTTTAAAAACTTTTATACTCATTTGTTCTTATGTTCTTTTACACAAATTGTTCTAGAACCTTCAACATTAGCATTTCAAAATATCCAGGTTTTTAATTAATCAATAAGATCACGTTTTTAATTACTTAAAATTGAACAATTTTGCATTCTATTCTATTTATTTTTATTATTTGTCTGAACAATCTTAACTTTAAATTTTTTTATCACAACAGATTAAAATTTTTTTCTGAGGTTAAGCATTTTTCTAAAAAAATTTAAACTAATTTTATATAAAAGATAACAGATTTATTTAAAAAATGTATTGTTTTATATATATATAATTGACATTACTTTTTATTAAAATTATTTTAGAGATTGTGTGTGCGTGCATATATATATATAGATGTGTGTGTGTGTGTTATTGCACTTTTATAACACATGTTTAATATAATTTAAATTAGCAAAAAATTTTAATTAACTTACAAATTTTAACTGAAATTCCCCTCTTCTACATTTATATAGATTTGAGACATGGAAAGGCATTCATCTTAATACATATATAATATCAAATCACCTCAAACATTAAGAAATTTTCAGCTACATTCTCTGTGAATAAATGTATTAGAATCTGCATTTTAAAACAGCTGTTTTCAGATGCAGACTATAGTGCATTTGTTCACAGAGGGTATAGCTGAAAATTGCTTAATGTTTGAGTTGAATTGAGTTTTGATATCCCTTTTATGTAGCAGTACGCACTGGAATGATTTTCACACACACACACACATATATATATAATATTGAAAGATATGTATATTCTCTATATTAAACAATATAATTATAAGGGAATTGAACTCAAACTTTCAAGCTCCCTACATCTATCCAATCTATCTTGTAAAAGTAATACATGTGAAAAAGTAAATTATCTCCAATATACATATTTCATTCTGAACCAGCATTCATCAGTTGGTCCAGATCACCATCTTCCACACATGTATACAATCAGTGCTCAGTTTATATTAATATATCAATTATTTGAAGTTAATGGACAAGTTAAATCTTTTTCACTCTTCAACTTTTAGTCAAACATTTAATTGAAAATCCAATGATGGAATGCTCAAATTTCCCGCTGATGGAAATATTATTGTCATACCCATCTTGACCTTAAATCAATCTGATCCCTCACACATAGAACCTTAATATGTCTATTTAATGATGCAAAAGAGGGATGGGAAATTTCAGGCTGAATATATAATATTGAAATATATGCATATTGTCTATACTAAATAATGCAATTATAAGGAATTAGAACTCAAAGTTCCAAGCTCCCTACATCTATCCAATCTATCTCATATAACTGATATACATGATGACAACTGTGAAAAAGATAAATAATCTCCAATATATGTATTTCATGCTGAATCAGCACTCATCGGTTGGTCCAGATCACCATCTCCCACACACATGTACAATCAGTGCTCAGTTTATATTAAGATAACAAATAGGTAAATTATAATCAACAAGCTTTACTCTTCTACACTCTCCAATTCTTCAGCCATCCATTTAATTGAAAATCCAATAATGGAATGACCTAAGTCTCTGTTGAAGCTCTTATTACTGTCACACACACATATCGATCTTAAATCAATGTGATACCTTGCACATAGGATCTTAATATATTTATTTAATTATACAAAAGAGGGATGGGACTATATGTGTAGGGTCACATGGGTATGACAATAATATTGGTATCAACAGAGGCTTTGAGCATCCCATCATTGGATTTTCAATGAAATGGATGGCTGAAGAGTTGGAGAGTGGAGGAGATTAAAGCTTGTCTATTAAAGTTTAAATATTTGCTATCTTAATATCACTGATTGTATATATGTGTGAAAGATGGTGATCTTGACAAACTGACGAATGCTCATTTAGCACAAAGACATATATTGGAAATCATTATTTTTTTTCACAGGTATGTGGTCTTGTGTATCAGTTGTATAAGATAGATTGCATAGATGTGGGGAGTTTGAAAGTCTGAGTTCAAGACCCTTATAATTACATTTTTAGTAAAGGCAATGTAGATATATTTAAATATTACATATTCAGCCTGTATACTGTTCATCCCTCTTCTGTATGATTAAATGGACTTATTAAGATCTTATGAGTGAGGGGTCAGATTGATTTAAGATCAATATGATTTATGATAATAATATTGGCATCAACAGGAGCTTTGAACATTTCACCATTGGATCTTCAATAAAATACATGGCTGGAGAGTTGGAGAGTGGAGAAGATTGAAGGTTGTCTATTAAAGTTTAAGTATTTGCTATCATAATATAAATTGAGCACTGATTGTATATATGTGTGAGAGATGGTTATCTGAACCAAATGATGAGTTCTGGTTCAGCACAAAATATGTATATTGGAGTTCACTTATCTTTTTTACATGTATGTGTTTATGTGTATCAATTATCCAAGACAAATTGGATAGATTTATGGGCTAGAAAGTTTGAGTTCAAATCTCTTATAAATATATTGAAGCTATATATATATATACTTTCATATATATATAATTCATGTCTGTAAATTAAAAATCAGTAAGAAGTTTTAAATTTAAAAGCTTTTAAATAATTTTAGTAAATAAAGGTTGGTTGGATATTTTATATGTACAGATAAATGTCTATGGTATAGTAATTATAAAATTATTTTATTAAATAAAGTTAAAAAATATAAAATTATTTTATTAAATAAAGTTAAATAAAATATTTTTTTCGCAAGATGTGAAAACTAATTAATTCTAAATTGAGTTTAAAAGTAGGTTAAAAGCAAAAGATGTTTTCTTTTAAAGTAAAAGTGGAAATGACATTCTAGGAAAAAGTAATTAAAATGTTTGTAAACAGATTGATAGATTAAAATAAGGAGATAAATAATTGACATGGTTTAATTGAAAAGACTGTTTTCCTGCTCAAAGGTAAAAACTTGCAAATATGGTATGGATAAATACAGTGGATTCTCTGGAGTTATATATAGCCAATAGGTTAAAGAATCCAAAAGATGAGCAATGGCTCCAAATTTTACTGATAATTTAATTCCAGTGAATGTAATTAGTGCTTACAATTTATTCAGATGCTTTCTTATATTCTGCTTTCATTTTTCTTCATATGCTGTTATTAAGAGGATTATCATTATTCAGTTGTTTTGTCAGGTCTGTGATGCAAGAATAGAGAAGCTTTTATCTTCTTTTCTTTGTCAAAATGGCAGGGTGTATGCTGAAAAACCAATTGCTGAGACTCAGAAAAGAAGCCGTTTTTATGCGAAGCCACCTGAATATGTGGCTGCTATGCATTAACCTGTAAGAATGAATCTGATATCCAATGTTAAAGAACCAGCCATCAAATCAAGACTAAACTGAGACTTAAGCATTCAAAAAGCATTTAAAATTGTGCCTTAAACCTGCTGTCTTCATAGCTATGGTTTAATAAAAATACCTCAAAAATAAACCAATAAAAAATAATTGAATGTGAACCTTTATGCTGAATGAATGTTAGAAAAATTTCTAAGTAATCATTATTAATATCTGATGTAGCAAAATATGTTAATGAATAATTATTAGTTTAAATCTGTTTATCAGCATGTATGGTGAGAGATTACCATATTGGTTTTTTTAATAAGCCACAATTTAATCGGTGATAGGTTTCAGATTGGGTGAGCTGCACATTGTTTTGAAGTAATATTATTGTTAAAAATGGATAGCTATCAATTTGTCAAATCAGATTATGCTAGTTACATATGGATCTCATTCTTATTGAATGGATTAGTGAAATAATTGTAAAATCATTGGTGTTTGTCGGTCACTTTCTTTCATTATTTGCTTAAACAGTGATGGGTGGTAGATGAACATTTGCTATTGGATATTATCTATTTTATTTTTATAATGTCATGTAGTGATACTTTTGTGATGGCAGTCACTCAGGTGCTGTACCAAATATTCTGAAAAGTTGAACGCAGTAGAAATTTAATTCTTTCTGTATGCATATAATTTACACTTATATCTGCTCTTATGTATCAATTATTGTAGTATACCCATTATTTCTTGCATTAAACAATTAGTTGTGAATTTTAATTGCTTGTTAATATCATAACCTGTAGTTGAGAACACAGTTATTTAGTTAAATCATTTTTATTGATAATTGTATTATCTTCATTTGGCAGGGTAATGTAGGCTTAAAACAAGTGATCACGAGAGGTGTGAGCAGTTAGATGTCTATGTGGTAGATTGGGATCCATTAAAAACATATAATGATAATAATACTTTAAATGACAAATCATCAAATATCAATTGTTTAAAAACATTTAAGCTACCATATACTATATATATATAATTATATACCCAACTTGTCACTTCTTTTTCTTTTTCTATATCTGTATAAATTAAAGTAATACTAATAACATTTAGGAAGATTGAGTTATCATTAATTAATTTATAAAGCAATTAACTAAAGTGCCACCAAAGTGTGTTATTTTGTATATATGTAAAGCAATTTTTATTTTTATCAAATATAGTTTATGAATAAAATAGATATTTTTAAAAATGTAAGATATTTATTAGCTCTTTTAAATTACTAAACTGCACACACTTTTAAGACTTTTAACTTGAAAATAATTATTGCCTTTTTCTCTTTTTATATTTGAATAAAAATTGCTCGAAATGCATGTTAATTCAGTTATGGATACTTAGACAGATTTGTAAATTTCCTAATGAAGATTTTGCTTTATTTAGAGATTAAAAATATACATAATATTTTTAAAAATAATTTCAAACTTCATTGTCTAAGGAAAAAAAACAAAATACAGAATAAATAACATTTTTTGTATTCTATCTCTTTTCAAAAAAATTAAGTAGTCAAGCAACGGTGGTCGAGAGGTCAGCGACAGCTGCTTTACCAGCAGTTGTCCTGGGTTAGCGGGATCACTTCCCGGCTGATGCTATGACATATGGGGGAAAAAAAATTAAGTATTGAAAATATTTTTGAATTATTTTTTGTTGTTGAAAGTAGCACTCTTTCTTCTGAAAACACATTATTGATTGATGACATAATGTTATCTTAATTGTGCACAATGTATATAAATCATGGAACATTTTAATATATATATGTATATAGCATTAAAACTCAGACTTTGAACCTTCCCACATCTATCTACTCTATATCCTATACAACCATTACACATGACCAAATACATGGTGAAATATAAATAAACTCTAATATATGTATTTTGTGCTGAACCAACATCCATCAGATGGTTTGTATCATCATCTCTCACAAATAATAAAATCAGTATTCAATTTGTATTAAGATAGGAAATGTTCAAACATTAATGGTCAAGTTTCAATTTTCTCTACTCTCATATCATTAAAAATCTGATGATGGAACATTCAATTCCTTTGATGATGCCAATATTATTGTCACTCCCATGATGACTTTCAGTCAGTCTGACTGCTAACATATAGCAATTCACTATGTCCATTCAAAGACACAGATGAGAGATGGCCAAAAAACAGGCTGAATATGTAGTATTCAAATATAAGCATGCTGTCTATACTAAACTTAAATATAATTAGAAGGGACTTCAATTTAGACTTTCAAGCTCCCCACAACTGTCCACTCTATCCTATACAAACAATACCCATATCCACATACACATGAAAAGATGTATGTAAGTGGTCATGTGTATCAATTGTATAGGATATAGTGGACAGTTGTGGGAAGCTTGAAAATCTTAGTTCAAGTCTCTTCTGATTACATTAAGTTTAGTATAGATAACTATCTTGTATTTGAATATATATATGTTGCTGCAGAAAGGAGTTTACTATTAACTGAAAGGAGACCCTTTGATTCCTCTTGGAGGCCTTAAAGGAAAAGGGCAAATTCCTAATGTCCACTCCATACGTTCTTGTCGTTGCAGCTGTTATTACTATGTGATTATTCATATAGTATACGAACATGGATGGGTTGCTCACCAACATGCATTAGCCAGTGTGGTGAGTTTATTGGCTTTTTACCTCTGAGTTTAAGATCAAGAAACACCATGGTATTTCTTCTCAGTGCCTGATAAGGCAGAATGAATGTTTGTTTAAATGATAAATATTTTTCCATTACCTATATACAATTATGACAGACAAAAATAAAGTATGGCCCTTATTCCCAGAAGGCTGTAAAGTCACCAACCAAGGCAGCAGTTGGTGGCCAAAAGCGGAGGGTGCTAAGAATCCCCTGATTGTGGATCCAGGCTGCCATTTGATGACGACTTTTTATTTAGGTACTTACATCACTTTCAAGTGAAGGAAGATTGCAAGAATTAGAAGAAGAACTGTCTTATATTAAATGAGACATTATTGGACTTTGTGAAGTTAGAAGAAAAGGTGAAGAAACAATTGATTTAAAAAGTGGACATATACTCTATTATAAAGGCACACATATTGGAAATACAAGTGGAGTAGGATTCATTATAAATAAAAAGTGGAAGAACAATATTGTGGAGATTGATGGTGTATCGGACAGAGTGGCAAGATTAGTTATACAACTTAATAGCAGATACCAAATGCAGATAATTCAGGTTTATGCCCCAACAAGTTCTCATAGTGATGAAGTAGTAGAAGATTTTTATATGGATGTACAAAAGGCTTTTGATCAGAGTAAACAACATTTTAAAATTGTTATGGGAGACTTTAATGCTAGAATTGGTAGACAAATGAAAGATGAAATTGTTGTAGGTAATTTTGGTTATGGTAATAGAAATGAGAGAGGACATAGACTTGTGGAGTTTGCAGAAAAAGAAAAACTTTATATTATGAATTCATTTTTTGAGAAAAATGTTAAAAGGAAATGGACATGGAAGCATCCAAATGAAGGTACAGCAGAATTGGATTATATTTTGACTAACAGAAAATACATATTTCAAGATTGTAATGTTCTTAATAAATTTAACACAGGAAGTGATCATCGATTAGTAAGGTGTAAGTTACGTGTTAATGTAAAACTAGAGAGACAAAAATTATTAAGAAAAACAATATTTACAGTTGATATTCCTAATCTTCAGAAACATTCTAATGAATTTAAATCAGAACTTACAAATAGGTTTCAAGTGTTAGGAGATTTTGAACATGATTCAGATTTGAATGAAATTAATATGAAAATAACTGATACACTTTTAAAAACTGCAACAAAGATAGCTGGTAGAAAAAAGCAGCAATTGACTAATAAAATTTCTACTGAGACTAGAGAATTTATGAAGAAAAGAAGGAATATGAAGATATACAAAAATGATGTATTAAAAAGAATTGAATATCTCGAATTTTGTAAAATGGTACGGAAAAGAGTTGAAAATGATATAAGAAAGTATAACTGTGAAATAGCAAGGAAAGCTGTAGAAGAAAATAAAAGTCTCAAGAATGTTAAACAACATTTTGGTATTGGTAGGAAATTTATATCTGCAATAAGAAAAAAAATGGAATTATTACTAAAAAGAGAGATGACATCATGAAATTGGTAGAAGATTTTTATCAAGAATTATATAGTAATAAAGAACAAGTACCTCCTATATCTATTACATCTTCCGAATTGCCCAGAATTTTAAATGAAGAAGTGAGACATGCAATTAAATGTATGAAGAAAGGAAAGGCTCCAGGAAATGATGGAATTATAATTGATATATTAAAAGAAGCAGGTGAAGAAATAGAAACAATTTTAGCAAAGTTATATACCAAATGTCTAAATGATAAAGATGTACCGGAAGATTGGAAGAATGCAGTAATAATATTAATATTTAAAAAAGGTGATAAAGAAGATATTAGAAATTACAGACCTATCAGCCTTTTATCAGTTTTATATAAAATTTTTACCAAGATAATTACAACTCGTCTACAGAGAACTTTGGATTTCCACCAACCAAGAGAACAAGCTGGATTTAAAAGTGGTTTTAGTACAATAGATCATATCCAGGTATTGAGAGAAGTCATAGAGAGGACAAATGAATATGAGTTGTCATTATGTTTTGGATTTGTAGATTATGAAAAGGCATTCGATTCTATACACATTTCTTCAGTGATTAAAGCATTGGATCATCAAGGTATAGATCCAGGATATTGTCATATTTTAATGAATATTTATAAAAATGCAACAGCAACAATTAGATTACATAATGATACTGGAAAAATCAACATTGAGAAAGGTGTAAGACAAGGTGACTCCATATCTCCAAAACTTTTTACAGCAGTGCTGCAAGAAGTATTTTGTGGATTAAAATGGGAAACTAAAGGAGTGAAAGTAAATGGAGAGTATTTAAGTCATTTAGATTTCGCAGATGATGTAGTTGTTTTTGCAAATAATGCTTCAGAGCTGCAGGAAATGTTGCAGGAGTTAGCAGATGAAAGTAGAAAAGTAGGACTAAAGATAAATGTTAAAAAGACTAAAGTAATGTTTAATCGATTTGCTCAAAATATGAAAATAAAGATTGATTATGAAGAATTAGAAGAAGTTAACAGTTACAAATACCTTGGTCAGATTATTAATACAGATGGAAACATAATGGAGGAAATTAATCATAGAATTAAACTTGGTTGGAGTGCTTTTGGTAGAAATAACTTGATACTAAAAGGAAATATGCCTATGTGTTTGAAAAGGATGGTTTTTAACAAATGTGTTTTACCAGTTCTTACTTATGGATCTGAGACTTGGACACTTAATAGAAGAGCAATACAGAGACTTCAGACCACTCAAAGGAGTATGGAGAGATGTATGTTGGGAGTAACAAGAAGAGATCGAAAACGCAATGTATGGGTAAGACAACAAACAGGTGTTACTGACTTTATTGAAAAAATTAAAAGATTGAAATGGAGTTGGGCTGGACATATTGCTAGAAGAGATGATAATAGATGGACAATTGAAATTTTAAACTGGATTCCAAGAGATTGTAAAATACCCAGAAAGAGACCACATGTGAGATGGATGGATGAAATAAGAAAATGTGCAGGGGTGTTGTGGAGAAGAGAAGCTAAAGATTGGAGAAGATGGATTAAACTTGGAGAGATCTTCATCCTGCAGTGGATTGATAATGGTTGATGATATATATATATATATATATATATATATATATATATATATATATATATATATATATATATGCTATAATCTATCTTTAGATGAGTATCTATATACTTAACACTCAAATTGATTATATAGTGTCCTGATTTGTACTCCATAATCTTATAAGCTATTGATCTAATTAAAAAAATATTATGAGATTAATTTCTTATTCCTCATACTATATAGTCATTTTTTTAAAAATAAGCTTTCAATTATTATATGAGTAAGAGGTTTAAACACCTGAATCTCACCACAGAAATGTTTACCAAACTGTCTGATTAAATATATATTTTGATTTATACTGATATCCTTACCATTTTCTTACTATAAATAAAATACACATAATTTCCCAAAGGTGGATTTAAATGACAATAAAAGGTTTTTTTTTTCTTTTGCATTTCACCTAAGAAAAGTGAGATATGAGAATAATTTCTGCTGTTTAAAGTTGAACTAAATATTATACAAATAAATTTGTTATTCCTATAGACCACATCTTATTTATATATTGTAACCTAGTGTTATTGACACTTGGTTTACTTGGCATTATTTCTGCAGGAAAACAATGCTATTCTTTAAAGAAATAAAAAGATAAAATAACAATAGTAATAATTGATTAATAAAGTATGCTATTCACTCACTTTGGCATGTTTTGGGTGAATAACTAATAGATTTAATAACTCAATGTCATTTTTAAAGAGAGAACATGAATAATTTAATTGAGATATTAATAATTAGAGCAAATTAATATGGTATAAAAGCTAAACAGTAATTGATTTTGGATGGGTAGAGGGGAGAGTGGATGAGTGTCTTATCATAAAGCACAATAACTTCTGGTAATTTCTTTTTGTAAAAAAAAAAAAAAAAAAAAAAAAAATGAAAAATATAATGTTTAAAGAATTATACATCACTGATTGTTAATTTAATGTATTTATTATTTTTTTTATATTGTCAAATTACTTTGTAATCCAGGTAAATAATACTAAAACTATATGATTGTAATAGGTTTTTCCTTTCTTTTGTTTATGTTATAATCAAATGATTATTTTTCTGGAAGAGGTCGCTAAAGTAAAAAAATAAAAAAAAAAAAAAAACAACAACAAAACGAAACAACCAATTTCATAATCAAGATCTTTTTTTTTTTGAAAAATATAGTCTGCTTTTAGTTTTCAAGGAAGGAACAGTGCTGAAATTTGGTAACTCAATTTTTTCATTTTATTTTGCAGAAATAAATGTAATCAAAGTAAAATTTTAATAATATAATGTGTGGCTAAATTTTTTTGATAAGATATCCTGATTTTCTTTGCCATCTACCTATTTAAAGACCTTTTATACTTAAAAGTTTATTGTCTCGCGCTAAAGTTCAAAAATGACAGATGTAACTAAAAGAGTCACGAAAAATTATATTATATCTAAATTAAGGAAAAGAAGCGATTTCCAAGAAAGGATTAATTATTTATTAACTTTATGTCATTTATTGATATTTTCTTGGTATAGAAAAAAAATAATAATAATAATTGAAAGAAATATTTTGAAACCAAGGAAAATCAACTAGAAACATTTTCGCGCTCTTTCTCAATATTGTCTGCCTTTACAAGTAATGTAGTTACATACGTTAAAATATGTTTTATTCACCAAGAATTGTCTGGAAATAATAATAATGATAAATAAGATGAAATTATGCACCTGTATATTTTTTTATATATATATATATATATATATATAAACTTTCTCAGAGTAAATATAGGAAAAGTTATATAGGGGCATTCTTACGGAGAAGTTACCGTTAAAAAAAAAAAAAATTATAATTCCTAAAGTATGAACAAAACCAAATATCTTAGTGACTTAATGATAAAAATAAATGATATATTATATTATACATCAGTTGGAATTATTAAAACTTCATGTACAAGTAAATTGACTGCAGTTATTATCATAATAATCTCTCGGAAAATTGCGCATTTTCGTCCATAAGTAAGCTAGCTAATAAGTATACGTATCATCAATAAAAAAAAAATATTGTGTATGTTTATCGTCTATAGTCAAATATTCGTCTATGTTAGAAGTCTATTTTTTTTTCTTGGATCCCAAAATTGTAGTAGTTTAATTCAAGTAAGAATTAATCTTCAATTCTGCTATATGTTTCTTTACCTAATTTATTAAACGCACAAAATAAGAGAAAACTTTTATTTAAAGGAAATAATACCATGCGTTTATTGTTTTTAAACTTGCTTCGTGAAATACGACTGGATAAAGCTCTTCACCTGGACCAATTGCTCAACAGAAAAACATTTTCTAATGAGAGAGTATGCACTTGTTAATTAATGATTGTTTAAAACTAAGTTATAAATGATATGTATTTTTTTTTATATCACATAGATTAAAGTCTGTATGGTCAAGTGATATTTAATAGCCTTGTAATGACAAAGGTATGTTTTAATATAATTATTATAGGTTAAGTTGATATTTAACACGAAAGAAAAAAAATCTATAAAATATGTTTTAATTATTACATACAATTGTAGGTAGAAATTTTGTATGTTAGATACGTAAAAGAAAAATATTTAGATATTTAAGGGGTAAAATAAATATTGAAAATTATCAGAAGTAACTAAAAAAAAAAAAAAATGCTATAACAAAATATTTCTTGTTAAAGTTTTGAAACGAATTTATACTGTATTAATTGAGGAATTTATTCCTAATTATTCTTAAATAACACATCCACTTTATTTAGTTTAAGATAGTATGCTACCAACTATTTTTGAATGTTCCTTTATTAAAATTAAAATTATTATACTTTTATTCTATGATGTCCATTGATTTCAGATGTTGATCAAAGTATACACGGTAACATAAGTTTATTATAATCAGTGTATTTACTTATCCTGCCCAGATATAGCATTGGTATATGCTTAATATTCGCATAGGTAATAATTATAATGTATTTATTTTGTGGGATGAAAAATGATCTCCCCAAAAGCTTTGTTTTCCATGAGAGGAAGATTTTAAATATAATGTTCGGGTATGTTTATAGCCCAAGTGATCGATTCTCATAGATAGGACGATCAAGAATTTATCTAGCATTTAGTATGCTTCATTCGTTTAAATCCCAGGAGAGGATTGTATTTGGTGTGTGTTCGTTGTATGCCCAAGTAAGAGGCAAGAAACCACCAAAATATTTTAATGTAGTAGATTACTTTACAGACCTTCGTGGTTATTCCATATTCCTCATGTGAAAATAAAGATAGCTCCACCATGGAAGGTGTTGATTATTGTGCTTAATTTTGAAAGTTCGGGCAAGATAAAGGTTATATTGGAGGTGTTAGTTCCTCAAGATCCACTTTAGTATAAATAGTGCGTTAGTAACTAGGATCAATATCTGTATTGTGCTGCTAAATATTGCTAGTATTTGACAAGTAAATCAATGGAGAAAGTAATTAAAATTGCGTAATTTAAAACGCTTATTTACTGAAGGAATATTCAAATGCAATATTTAATTCTGGTTAGTAATTAAATAATACTCATATTTAAAATTATACGTATGAATAAAATTTGTATCATAACTTAAGTTAGCATTAAGTTAAATGTAAGATGGTAAGTGTAACTTCTGATAACTGGCCTATAATTAGAATAGGTTATCCCATTAAAGACCATAAATAAAGTAAATGTATTAGAAATAAATTTAATATTTTGCGTATTGCATATGATGGGATTAATCATTTAAAAAAAAAAAAAAAATAGTTAGTCAATAATTTTGAATAAAAGCTTCTACAAGGTTACCAAAATGTAATAAACAATGTATTGGTAATGAAATGTACTTTTAGTTAATCAATCCATATGATTGCATACAGGAGAAGTAGTAACCTCTAGTCCATAACCAAAAGAGTATACAGATTAATGTCAGTTATATTTTATATTTTTGTATTACTATGGGATTATTGAATAAATGTTCATATATTTTTTTTTGTGATAATAATAAATTATAGTCTTGTTAAAATTTGTTGTAGATTCATTTTTTTTGTTTTTATATGCTAAATATAAGTGTTTGCACAATATTTGCAAAACCTTTTCTTGAGTCCGAAATCATTCCAAATTCTTAAAAACTTAATATACCAGATAAATAAAGTTAAGCAGATCGGAATATGTCATTATATTTTAGTTTAATGATAATTATTTATGGAGTTGAAAACTTAAGACTAAACATTCACCTTTGTATAAAAAAAAAAAAAAAAATGAATTTATTCCCAAACCATTAACTTTGGTTGCACATTATTCCATTCCCATTTAGTTAAATTGTCTAAGTAATAAATCTTAGTTATATTATTGTGTTGTCATGGATGATGGAAGGACACAAAAAGCACCCTTGTCTTTTTATTATTCTGACTGAGATTCTGAAAAAAAAAAAAAAAAAGGCTGTGTTATTCAAAATTATACGTCATTATTGAATAGAATTATCATCTCTTTAAATAATATAGCAGTTGATATGAGAGATGAAGACACATTGAATTTAAGTAAAATAAATGTTTCCTATAGCCGACCAGAATGCCAGTCATATGCGACAACACAATACTGCCGAGCATTTCCTTACATGAAACAAAGAACCCTGAGATTAATATTATTATAATTATTCTTTAAATTAATAAGTGATCAATTATTGTTGTTATTACAATCGTGGCATGGCTTAAGAGAATTGAATGTACAATTGTATTATATGAAAGGTATTTTAGATCATATTGGAAAATTAATGGATATGTTGCTTTATTTTGGTTGCCTTAACAACAACCAGAAAAATTAGTGTCATGGGTGCAAATAAATAAACAAGTGCAAATAAACTAAACTAATAAATATAGTGGGTTAGAAATAAAATAAATGAATAAATTTCTAATAAATAAACTAATTTAAAAAACACAATAAAATTACTGGGTTAGAATATATATATATTGTAACGAGCACAGACGTTCGTTACATTGTTTTTTTTTATATATATTATTAAACAAGTTAAAATAAAAAGTTCGCATTTAAAAACTTTCTTTAAAAATTAAAAATTGAAATTAAAATATCGTCTTAAACTCTTATATATTAAGTCGCACAGATAATGAAAAATTATTAAAATAAAATTTTTATTAAAGAAAAAGGTATTTTTAAAACTAAATTTTAAAAAAGATTTGGAGATAAAATTATATCTTTAAATTTGTCTTGAAATATATTTTTGATTTGGAAAACAGGGTAATTAATTAGAAATGGAAATGATTGTTAATTAGTTAAATTAAAACCAGCCTTGAGCATTTAAATGTAATAACCTCAGTCAGATAGAAAAAAAAAACAATAGAAACTGATTAGCCAATGAAAGAAATCCATTTGGGAAATCGGACCTCAGCGAAAGAATCATCACTCCATGACGCAATGTTAATTCAATCCTTGACATTAATATAAAAAGGACAGGTTTTGGAAAGCTTGGTAGTTAGTGAATGAGGAGTGATTGATTATTGACGATGTAACAGCTAGGTGTTAGTGCTGAGGGGATTGGAAAAGACGCACAGCTTCAATCCCTTCAGTTCTGTAAGAAAGGAAGAAAAATGGGCCATCGTTTCTTCATTGAGGACCAATTACACTAAAAAAAAAATAAAAATCTCCAAAGGATAAATAAATCGATCAACCGGATACAAATCTTCGGACGACGTGGGAATTCACGTGCAAACGGCAAGGAATATACGAAGATGAACTATTTCAATAACCGTAAGACTTTAAAATTTATGAACAGTAAATTAAAAACTTTCCAGATTTAAATGATTTCAATATTATTCTATCTGACCAACATTATTTTATTAATTAGTTATAATTTTATTTAATGTATTTAATTTGTAAAATCATTTCCATTTATTTATTTATTTATTTAATTTTGTTCTTTAAGTTTTATTATGATTTCTGTTTTCCGTTAAATAAATTATAAAAAAATGTTAAACTTAAGTCGGGCGTGAATGGCTGTATCGATTTGTAAAGATATATTAAGGGAGGGTAATCTTGGGTTGTTCATTTCGTAGTTGAATTGGTTCAATGGATTGGATATATTTATGTAATTAGTAGGTGTAGTATGAGATCCGCTACGGGCAGGATTATAGATATACGCCACACACCCTCTGTTTGCCTATGGATGGGTTTGTAAGTCGGCAGAATACCGCAGCCCATTCCTATGGAGTTTTTAGTTTATTGATCTACTTGCCCACAGATGTCACATCCCTGTGGGTGGAGAGTCAATGTCGTTTCTATTTCTACATATTGTTCAGATGTACATTCCTGACAATATAGTTGTGTTGTCGTATCATGCTACATTGAATACATGAATGTATCAGATGGATTGGCGCCAGTTGATTGCGAAATGTGTTGCCTAAGGTTAAGTAGGGATAGAATATTTTATTTTCAAATGCAAATCTATGTAGTCGATTCAGGCTCGATCCTAAATAAAACTATTAAATTTAAGTTGTTTATAGACGCTTGCATGGATTGTTTATCGGTTAACTATGTTTTGCGTTTTCATATTTGATCAAAATATATAGACATTCGATAAATAATGATACCTTACGGTGAGTATCTAAAAATGTATTTATTCGGATGTCTTTTAAGTTATTGGTGACGATGCAAGTATCTTACGATGAATACTAGAGGGTTTCTTATAATTCCCTATGCAATTGTCAGTAATCAATAATTTTGTATTTTGATCGTTTATGTTTACTTTGAAATGTTTTTGACCGTTGAAATCTATGTAACCGATCTATAGCAACATATTAAACAGGTTTATAAGCCCATCTGTGCGAACTTGATTAAAAATGTAAATTTATAATATAATAGTAACTCAATGTAAATTAAAGTAAAATCAAAGTTAAAAATAATGTTAAATGTTTAAATGTAAATCACTAAAATAATTTTAAACCTTATATATATGTGCATAAATAAATCTGTTTGTATGATAATTACTGGCAGTGGCTTACTTTATTCTTTTATATACTAGTAAATGATATTATTAAATCTCTGCTATTCCACTGAGCTAGTGACAATGGGCTAACGATCTAAATATGTAAATAAAGTGGAATCCTAACAGCGCGTATCTGCCTACTCTATAAATTTTTCTAGGCTCAAATGCCTAGATGGCGCCCTTTGGTAGTGCGGTGCGGTGCGATGCGATCTCCCACTTCGTTTGGATCGTTATAATTGGCGTCCCAAGTGTGGCCTTACCTCAGAGATTGACCCTGAGAAGGGGAATATCTGCTGAAATTTCCGATCTTTAATAAACCACAAATACCCTGAGCAAATTTTATCAAAATGAATGTTTTATCTGCTTACATAAGTCGGATATTTTTAAATTTTATAAAAGCACTGCCAGCAAGAAATTGCGCATATATATTAAATAAAAGAAAGTATAAATAATTTTAAAACTAATTTTTGTAAATTAAAAAGAAAATCAAAAGGTTGCATTGGATATGTCTTTTTTTTTGTTAATATATATTTATGCGTTAACGTGTATAGGCGCACAGCCACGGAAGTTTATGATCGAAATGTGGTACCTTACGATGAGTACCGTTGGGAATTTACGTCAGTGTAATCCTATTTATGCATTTCAATCAGTCATAAATAAGTTGGTGGTAGTTATAATTGTGCTGCAAATATACACGTATAAATCCATTATCTTGGAACATATTTATCTCAATGCAACCTTCCTAAATAAGTTAAATAATTTGTTTGTCATGCCGTAAGTAGAAATCAAATGGATAAAATAAAATAGAATTCTCGGGGGGAGGGGTGTTAACGTAAATGGTCCTTAGGTAGGCGATGGTCAACATTTTCTTTTTCTTTTTGTATATAGTTTTTTGTAAAATTATTAACTGAATGTTTGTAAATTTTGTTAATACCGTAATTACTAACCCTAAGTAAAATATTTTTTTTTTTGATCATTTTTTTTTAAGTAACTTTACTGATATGTAACGAGCACAGACGTTCGTTACATTGTTTTTTTTATATATATTATTAAACAAGTTAAAATAAAAAGTTCGCATTTAAAAACTTTCTTTAAAAATTAAAAATTGAAATTAAAATATCGTCTTAAACTCTTATATATTAAGTCGCACAGATAATGAAAAATTATTAAAATAAAATTTTTATTAAAGAAAAAGGTATTTTTAAAACTAAATTTTAAAAAAGATTTGGAGATAAAATTATATCTTTAAATTTGTCTTGAAATATATTTTTGATTTGGAAAACAGGGTAATTAATTAGAAATGGAAATGATTGTTAATTAGTTAAATTAAAACCAGCCTTGAGCATTTAAATGTAATAACCTCAGTCAGATAGAAAAAAAAAACAATAGAAACTGATTAGCCAATGAAAGAAATCCATTTGGGAAATCGGACCTCAGCGAAAGAATCATCACTCCATGACGCAATGTTAATTCAATCCTTGACATTAATATAAAAAGGACAGGTTTTGGAAAGCTTGGTAGTTAGTGAATGAGGAGTGATTGATTATTGACGATGTAACAGCTAGGTGTTAGTGCTGAGGGGATTGAAAAAGACGCACAGCTTCAATCCCTTCAGTTCTGTAAGAAAGGAAGAAAAATGGGCCATCGTTTCTTCATTGAGGACCAATTACACTAAAAAAAAAATAAAAATCTCCAAAGGATAAATAAATCGATCAACCGGATACAAATCTTCGGACGACGTGGGAATTCACGTGCAAACGGCAAGGAATATACGAAGATGAACTATTTCAATAACCGTAAGACTTTAAAATTTATGAACAGTAAATTAAAAACTTTCCAGATTTAAATGATTTCAATATTATTCTATCTGACCAACATTATTTTATTAATTAGTTATAATTTTATTTAATGTATTTAATTTGTAAAATCATTTCCATTTATTTATTTATTTATTTAATTTTGTTCTTTAAGTTTTATTATGATTTCTGTTTTCCGTTAAATAAATTATAAAAAAAATGTTAAACTTAAGTCGGGCGTGAATGGCTGTATCGATTTGTAAAGATATATTAAGGGAGGGTAATCTTGGGTTGTTCATTTCGTAGTTGAATTGGTTCAATGGATTGGATATATTTATGTAATTAGTAGGTGTAATATGAGATCCGCTACGGGCAGGATTATAGATATACGCCACACACCCTCTGTTTGCCTATGGATGGGTTTGTAAGTCGGCAGAATACCGCAGCCCATTCCTATGGAGTTTTTAGTTTATTGATCTACTTGCCCACAGATGTCACATCCCTGTGGGTGGAGAGTCAATGTCGTTTCTATTTCTACATATTGTTCAGATGTACATTCCTGACAATATAGTTGTGTTGTCGTATCATGCTACATTGAATACATGAATGTATCAGATGGATTGGCGCCAGTTGATTGCGAAATGTGTTGCCTAAGGTTAAGTAGGGATAGAATATTTTATTTTTAAATGCAAATCTATGTAGTCGATTCAGGCTCGATCCTAAATAAAACTATTAAATTTAAGTTGTTTATAGACGCTTGCATGGATTGTTTATCGGTTAACTATGTTTTGCGTTTCATATTTGATCAAAATATATAGACATTCGATAAATAATGATACCTTACGGTGAGTATCTAAAAATGTATTTATTCGGATGTCTTTTAAGTTATTGGTGACGATGCAAGTATCTTACGATGAATACTAGAGGGTTTCTTATAATTCCCTATGCAATTGTCAGTAATCAATAATTTTGTATTTTGATCGTTTATGTTTACTTTGAAATGTTTTTGACCGTTGAAATCTATGTAACCGATCTATAGCAACATATTAAACAGGTTTATAAGCCCATCTGTGCGAACTTGATTAAAAATGTAAATTTATAATATAATAGTAACTCAATGTAAATTAAAGTAAAATCAAAGTTAAAAATAATGTTAAATGTTTAAATGTAAATCACTAAAATAATTTTAAACCTTATATATATGTGCATAAATAAATCTGTTTGTATGATAATTACTGGCAGTGGCTTACTTTATTCTTTTATATACTAGTAAATGATATTATTAAATCTCTGCTATTCCACTGAGCTAGTGACAATGGGCTAACGATCTAAATATGTAAATAAAGTGGAATCCTAATAGCGCGTATCTGCCTACTCTATAAATTTTTCTAGGCTCAAATGCCTAGATGGCGCCCTTTGGTAGTGCGGTGCGGTGCGATGCGATCTCCCACTTCGTTTGGATCGTTATAATATATATAAACCAAATAGATGACTTGATAATAAGATGTAAGAATACACAAAGAAAAAAAGTATTAAAATTTGTGAATCTTACAGTATCACTTGATGATGTTTACTTTTCACAAACATAATGTGTTGAACAGTTGAGAATGATTATAAAATTAATTAAAAATAGTTCAGAATTTTTATAATTGTTATTATGAATATTTACCAGTAATATTTAATAAATTTATTTAATATACTATATGTGTATATTTTCATGAATATGTATATCAATGGACCTTACTAAATTAGATCCAAAGATCTAGGTGCAGTGCTCTCAAATTCATGGCTTTCACTGATGAAAGCCACAAGCTAGAAACTGGTCTGGAGACATTGGATGAGTAGGCACTAAATAGGAATTTTGATGCACAAACCTTCTAGTATCCATTGATTACTATGGGTTGCACTGGGTAACAATGTTGTATGTAGAGACTAGCTACTGAGGTATTATACAAATTATGTTTAATAACCATATGCAGTTGTAACTTTTGTAAATAATTTCTTTATTAATTTCCATGCACTCATTGGGGAATCCCATATCAATTAATATTTCACCATTTTTATTAAAACTAAACATCAATTAATTTGATAGATTAAAAAAAAACATGATAAATATAGATACAATAAATTTTATTTGCAAATAATACTAATAATTTTTATATGAACAGTAGTATCATTGGGGAATATTATGAAATATACATTTGTTTTGAAATTTTATTATTTGTTTTCACTTAATCCAAACTTCATTTATTTTAATATCTCATA